>OX123187.2:66412026-66804690 GCA_944739405.2 Euclidia mi | reverse complement strand
GGGTCCACACAGAGCGAGCAGCCTCGCGAGGCAGTTGCCGCGCAAGGAAACGGTCCCCGAACGAGCGAGGCCATAGAATAAAGCTGCGTTCACATTTACCTGACGTGATCTCTCGTGACGGTCTCTGTCGTAATTACTTACCGTTCACATTTGTCTGTCGCCGTCTATCGCGATCTGACGCAATTTTAAATCAGCTCTGTCTTGACTCTCGTGGAGTTCACACTTTCGCAATGTTTTTGATGAATTATCCGTTTCAGATTAAGTAGATATCCAATCATATCCATAAATTATTTACATAGGATTATATTATTTCGTATTCAATTAGCTCATCTATAGGTACTGTATAAGAATAATATTTTTAAAAGGAAGTCAATTAGTTCGTCGTCCATTGCGCACAATTGCATACGCGCGTCTGACGCTTCACGACAGACAGTGGCGCGTCCACATTAGTCTGACGAGTTGTGTCGCGCGAGTTAACTGTACGGAACCCAACAATGTTAGCTTCGTCAGCACATCTCTCCCCACCAAATTATCTAGATAATCTTATTGTCATCTTAGCATTAATTTATTATAAATACCCTTTGTAGATCTAACATTAGCGATTACTATTTTATATTTTAAATATACTGTTAAGCTGTTATAATTAAATAAAGTATTTTTTTTTTACAATTAATCTGAGTCCTATCTCTTAAATTGCGCTGTACCGTAATGAATGTCTGTAGGCAAGGATACTGTAACCGAAGCACAGACTGAAGGATTATTATTCGTACAATAAATAGCGTCAAAGATGAGAATGTTATGATGAATGTATCCTCCGTCATTCAGTGACCAAAGGATAGGGTATGCGACTGCTGAGCGGAGGTCCCGGGTTCGATTCCCGGGTCGGGCAAAAGTGTTACTGGTTTTCCCGAATTTTCAGAAGCAGCACGGAGTCTGCTGATGTGCTCGTTAACGGCAATAGGCTCGTCCCCTATTACGTGGGACCTAAACACTTCATGGTGAAATGTGGATGTAATAATATTACAAACTCTGCCTATCCTTACGCGGATACAGACGTGAGTCTATAAAAAAAAAATGTACAACATACAAACACACTTGCGAATTTATATTATTAGTAGGGATTCTTATGTTCGAGCGAGGCACGAAACAGCGTACAGACCGCGGCAAAAACAAAAAGCAAACTCGATGGCTCGGCCGCTCGGTCGCTCCGCCCGCGCGGCACACGCGCTTGCCTCGGCCGGGGCACGTCCACACAGAGCGCGCAGCCTCGCGAGGAAAATGCTTCGCGAGGCTGCTCGGTCTGTGTAAAAAAAGCTCGTATTATGATGCAAATCAGATCTTATCATTGTGGAAAATGACCCAAGTAATGCCTTATCATGAAGCTATACTGGTTATATTAATTGAGGCCATGAGAACCATAGTGGCCTAACTAATTTTTTTACAATATTATCCTATCTTTTTTAGGCCAGTATGGCACTTCAAATTTAGATCACCGACTAAAAACTGTAACAGTGATTAAGTTGCCATCTAGTGAATATTCGTTGTATCACTTTTAGGCCACTCTGGTGCTATAAAAATGGTCAATTTGAACTGGAATAAATCATAAACTCAATATTGTAAAAAAAACAGTTAGGCCACTATGGTTCTCATGGCCTCAATTGGACTCCTAGTCAAGAAACTTATTGCAAAGAATTTCGTAAAAGTAATAGATTAAAACTCAGTATTGATGCAACCGGAAGAATTTTTAAGGCGTTTGGTCCAACACATAAAATAATTTTATATGAGTTAGTAACGAAAACCAATAAAAACGAAAGTTCTGTGCCTTTGTGTCAGATGATCTCCGAGAACCATACGATGGATACGATTTATAAATGGCTGCAAACTTGGACCAATTGCAATCTTGCTCCAAACCAAGTTAATTTAGATTCAGTAGGGGATTTTTTAAATCACAGTTCAACTGCAAAATATGTTGAAGATTCGTATAGAAAACTAGTACAAGGGGAAACAAGTGACGATTGCTATATACGTATCGATACAAGTAATTTTGTAATTTTTTTATTCAATCTGTCCTGTTTCAAACACACTGACAACACAGTGAAATTTTTCTACATCAAATGTATCCTAGAATTAACAAAATGTAATGATTATGATAAAGCCAATGATATCTTGGCTAATATAATTATTGTAAGCTTAAATGATCGTGACGGTATTACCAAAAGAGGCAATCCTACGAGGTGCGAAAATGTAAATGTAAATATTTTTTTTTGCTCACCGTAGCAAACCACACGTAAGTTGCAAATAAATAATCATAACTTTTTAACTGATATAGTTATAAGGCTGAAATTTATAGGTGAGTAGGTAGCAATTAGGTAGCAATTATTGAAGCAAAAACGATAGCTCAACTCTGTTTAGTTTACTCAAACTAAGCGCTGACCAGCCATTCCGACGTCAGAATGGCTGGTGACATTGTTATTCCTTATATTTTCAAAATTATTGAGGTAGCAATTATTTAATTGTAGGTAGCAAATAGTAGCAATTAGGTAGCAATTTTTAATCACTGTCTCGATGCTAAATGAGGCTGGCAACCAGCCATTCTGACGGACACCACGAAATGAGTGTTTAGACGACAATTCCCGGAAAACATAAACAAGGAATATATAAACTCACAGTTATAACATACAAAGGAGAGAGAAATTCGTTTAATGCACGGTTTAACATGAAATTTGAACCTTTTAAAGACTTTCGATCCCAGTCTGTAACAGAATCAAATGAAGCGAATAAAAAGTTTATTGAAGTTAAGTGCATGGCAATGGCATAAAGAATGCAATTTTCGAATTTAAAATTAAATAAGATTCATGGCAAGTCTTCTGAGATAGTTTTATTGTAGCTGTAACCGTTGGCCACACTGTCACTGCACCGATGGTCTGTCGAGAAAGCAGGTTGTCGAAGTGAAGCCACGTCTTGGTAAGCGTAGTGTTGACGCCCTCCGGCCAGACCCACTGATGCTTTGAGGTGAGCAGCTGGACGTGGCTGGCTGTTGAAGATGGAACAGCAGGTCCCGTAGCGTCTCACGTGGGAGACCTCTACCTGGCATTAAACTGCATTAGACTGGTGTGGCTAGAAAAGTAACGGTTAATGTAGCTGCCATTCGTACCTACGACAAATAGCTGCCTAAAATTCTTCTATGCGACAAAACACTTTCTAAACGGCTTTCGTGTGTCCGATAGGTCTAAACTATAAAAAATATTGCGATAAATTTCAAGAAAGGCCTAGCTATTTGAGAATAGGTAGTTCTACCATTATAAAGCCTCTTGGGCGAAGCACACTGACGAATTTGTGGTCCCACTTCGGCAAAGACGAATTAAACGGACTCTCCATATCTTGTCCAATGTAACTTGAGCTTCACAACACGTTCTCGGTCCAAAGGCGAGTATCTCATTTAACACTGGGATAAAGTCATTTATAAGATGTGAGGTGTAAGTTTGTGTTTAAACTTCGTAGTGGTGCATTAGGTTTAAAAGTATTTCATTAGTTTCATATATCCTCTTATATTTTATGTCTTGCAGTATAGCCAGGTAGCTTATATTTAACTGTAAGTACCATCGTACTCCTAGGGGTGTGTTTCGTTTTAGGTTTCTTTTCCTGGGCGAGACGATGAGAAAGTAAAAGGTGGTTGTTGGAAAATGGTTGATAGACGGCAAGGTAAGCTTTACCTTCTTTCGCCTGTCCGTAAGATTGGGACTGCGTGAGTTAGACACTGCGGCATACTGTCAGTCAGGCTGAAAATCAAACCTTATGCTAAAAGTACTATTACTAGTAGGTACCAGTTAGCCAGTAGTCAACCTCACGTTTGCAGACAAATTTTTATTCAGTTAACGCCGTATACATTTTTGCTAGCCAGCTTACCAGCTGGCTGATAGAGGCTGATTAAGCCTGCCGGCTGAAACATATGCTGTTTAACCCTCAAAGCGCAGCTGACAGAGTGACAGACAATTATACTTTCTTCGTATTTATGATACTAGTATGGATAAAATAACCCAATGCTTTGTCATAATGTTTCAACAATCGGTATGAGCGTCAATCAATACAGATTCTTAAAACAATTTATTTTTTACGAAACTAATAACATCAGCGGAATTACAAAGCCCTCGATTGTTGTTTTAGAATCAGGACGGACATCTGGGCAATACTTCAGCTTAATGAAAGAGCAATACTGACCTCCATTATATTGATAGCGGTCCCAAAACGGAAAGGTACCAGATATAAATATTCCATCTTATGTACTGAAGTCCCTTCCATTAAATGTTATGAGCACTGATGTTCCCTGCGAAAACGGGACGCCGCTATACGGGACCGTACCTGTCCCTCTCCCACGCAATAGAATAAAATTGGCAGTTAATAATATGACGGTCATTATAAGCAGTATCGGAGTATTTAACCTCTATATTGAAAATTAAACTAATTTATTTGTTTCTAAGGTCGATTATATATAGAATCACACTTATGTGAGATTACATATCTCACTCCATATAATTTATTCGAGTAATAATTCGATACTTTTACACCGATTGCGTAGTAGAGATATCAACAGACTGCAATGCAGAGGGTATCGGGTTCGAATCCATGGCGCGCACCACTGACTTTTCGAAGTTATATGTGTATTCAATTGTTTTGCCTCATGAAATGAAATGAAATGAAATGCATTTATTTACAAGAAATGTGGTTACATAGTCGTGTTAAGGTAAAACAAAAGTCTTCTCACATTCTACCATAACAATGGTGCGTAAATATTTAAACTTATACAATAATATTATCCAATTAAATTCTGCTTATTAGTATTTATTAAGTAATTAATGTCAAAATTTATGTCATGTATAATTGTAAATTTATAATAGTAAATCAATAATTGTATATAAATGTCAACTGAAATAAGTGTAAAAGTCAAAACATAGTATTATGATCGCATATTGAAATTTTAACATTAATTAGTTACATTATTTTCTCTATATGTCATAAAGTCATTTAGAGTATAGAAACATTTTTCTGCAAGCCAGGTTGTAATTTTCCTTTTAAATATAGTAAGTGGTAATTCTTTAAATGTATCTGGTAACTTATTATACACTTCTATGGCCTTTATATATACATTTTTCTCATATATATCTAAGTGACACCTAGGTCGGAGAAGTTTAAATTTATTTCTAGCGTTTCTACCTTCTGTTGCAGAAAATTTACTAAAATACTGTGGATAAAGTTTAACAAAAACACAGATTTCTCTAACGTACATGCAAACCAGTGGCAGGATGTTGAACTTTTTAAATAATGGCTTACAGCTGTCAGTAAACCAGGCTCCACATATAGCTCTCACGCATTTCTTTTGCACCCGAAATGCTTTTTCAATCTCAACCGAGTTCCCCCAGAGCAAGAGACCATATGACAGCACCGATGACACGTATACGTGATATGCACTTAGGGCCGCTTCCGTTGACACTGTTTGTCGTAACCGTTTGATAGCAAAAACGAATCGATCAAGTTTGTTGCAAACATATTCAACATGTGCCTTCCAGTTGCAATGTTTATCGACTATCAGACCTAAAAATTTAGCAGAGCTTACTTCTTGTATTTTATTATTTTTGTAATTTACATTTAACTCAATATGTTGTTTTCTATAGTTTTGGAATTGAATCATTTGCGTTTTATCTACATTGATTTTTAAATTATTATGAAGTAGCCAATTAATTGTCTTGTTAAGCGTCAAGTTTATATCATATTCATACGTGTCTTTATTGTCACATTTGATAATAAGTGTCGTGTCATCTGCAAATAAAATAGTTTTGTGGTGGGTAATATTAGGTAGGTCATTGATGTAAATTAAAAACAAAAATGGTCCCAGCACGCTACCCTGTGGAACGCCAAATCTATTTAATTTGTAATTCGATCTACATGTGATTTTTTTATTGTTTTCTATTTTAGATATTTCTACACATTGATATCGGTCCTTTAAGTAGCTCCTAATCCAATCATTAGCGATTCCTCTTATTCCGTACTTATCTAGCTTATGAAGAAGAAGTTTATGGTCAACAAAATCGAATGCTTTACTCATGTCTAGAAATAATGTCGTTACAGGTATCCTATCATCAACACATTCAGTAACTGTTTTAATAAGATTGAAGCAGGCTTGGTTTTCGAAAAAACAGTAGTACTACACTGGTAGTACTACTGTTTTTTCGAAAACCAAATTGCTCTTGTTTTAGTATCGTTTCCTTCAACACGAAGTCGTGTAACCTTTTCAACATTGCCTTCTCAAAAATTTTTGACATTACTGGTATAAGACTAACAGGACGATAATTAGTCATTTCTGTTGACTCCCCCTTTTTATATAAGGGCTTAACAATTGACTTTTTAAGGATCGTGGGAAAAGTACCTTGTTCAAATGACATATTAATGATAAAGCTTAAGGGTTCACATATGTAGGGTGCACAGAGTTTTACCATCCTTGTGTTAATACCATCAATACCTACGGAGTTTGTATTTTTGAGATTGTTAATTAATTTAAATATCTCAATTGGATCTGTCGGGCTTAAAAAATTGAATTAATATTTAACTTGTCCATGTCCATAGTTTCATTTATATCGTCAATATTATATTTAAAGTCATTATTATTAGTCAAGTCAATATAAAAATTATTAAATAAATTACTTATGTCATGTGCAGTCGTATGTAACTGATTATTGTATACTATTTTGTCTATTCCTAAATTATTATTAATGTCGCCAATATTTTGATTTATGATTTGCCACACAGCTTTGCATTTGTTACTATTTTTGCTTATATATTTGTGATTTACTAATTGTTTTGACTTGTGTATGCATTTTTTAAGTATATTAGAATATCTTTTGTAAAACTTAGCATTTTTCTTTTTATCAACACTTACTTGCCTACATTTTAGGTAAAGAATTATTTTTCTTATACAACACTTTTTTAATCCTTTTGTCAACCATGTATTTTTATTCACTTTATTTGTTTTTTTTACTTTAAATATCGGAAAGCATAAATTAAAAATCAGTGCAAACAAACTGTGAAATTCCTGAAAAGCTTCATTTGCATCACATTTTTCGTAGACTTCCGAAAAGGACAGTGATGATATGTAACGGCAAAACTTATCAACATTATGTTTATTAAAATCTCTTACCTCCTCATACCAACTGTGCCTCTGACGTTTAATATTAGTTTTAATTGTTAATGTTTGCCCAGTTTCATGGTCTGAAAGTCCATGAAACTGGACATGCCTCGGAGAGTACGTTAAACTGCTGGTCCCGGCTGTCATGAAGATCTTTGACAAGTCGTTACGGGGAGTCATTACCCTCAAATAAACTGATACTAGTCTAAACCATGGAATATGGCTATCCCTTTGGGTTGCGGAGGTCAGACGACAGTCGCTCTGTAGAAAACTGATATTCTTTCAAATCTGGTTACTAATAAGCGGCCCCCGGACTCCATGGCTAAAAGTCTTGGATGCAACTGTGATATCGCTAGGACGATGATGATGCGTCCGGTCAGTTAAGACATCCGAGGTTACAACAATTCGCACCCAGCTAAAAATCTGTAGGATTGTTGAAAACATCGTTATAAATGAAATATAAAAAGTCCTCATTGATCGGTCACCTGGCAAAAATTACACGGGGTCAAAAATCACAAAAATGTGTCTTTTGCGATTTTCAGCATAATAGTAAAATTTATCATAAAACTTGCTCAACAAAAATTGTAGATGAGATAATTATCTATAAAAAAGTCTACATACTTTATTCCAAGGAGCTACCGTATTTGGGATAAAACGATTCAAAAAACTTAAAGGAGTTGAAATCGTCAAATAAAGAATAATCCAACTATCAAAACATTTTTTAAACGCAGTTTCCGGAATTGAGTTCAGTTCTCGCTGCGAATTCTCCTTTATGTCTTCTAACGATTGAAAACGGGTGCCACGAAGTGGTCATTTGAGTTCAGGAGTTTGAGTGTTTGGTCAAAATTCGTTCACAATGATGGCCTTGTCCGAAGGCGCGTTATCGTGTTGCAAAATCCAAGAATTTTCTTTCCACAAATCTGGCCATTTTCGCCGAAGCTTGTTGACTAGTTTGCATGCCAAACTCGTAAACCCACGTCACGTCACCAGTAACAATTCTTTTCATGAATGTTGGGTCGGAATTGACTCGTTCTAGCATGTCCTCAGCGACTCTTATGCGATTGAGTTTTTGGAGAAAATTCTGGTCCTTTGGGACTAGCCGAGCGGCAACATTAATACCCAAATGATTAGTTAAAATGGTACGGATTGATTCATGAGATACAGAAAGTTCAGCGGCTATCTCTCTCAAAGTTGAATGAAGATTTTCGGTCACACACCTTCACTTTTGCGATGTTAACTTTGGTCGCAGACGTTGATGGCTTACCTGAGCGAGGCTAATCTTCCATCACATCTCGACCGCTTTTGAACGCTTTGTACCACTCATAAGCACGAGTTTTTGATAACGCAGATTCACCGTAAGCCTTCTGTAACATTTTCATGGACTCCGAAAACGAAATTCCATTGGCGATGCAAAATTTAGGACAAACTCTGTGTTCAATGTTTTTGTCCATTAAGAAATTCGCAATACACACTAGATATGATATAACTAAAAACAGCACTGTATTTAATATAAGTAACAAAATGCAACTCAAACTCCGCGCCAAAATGGAAAACAGTTATTCCAAACTAACAACAAAAAAAAACAAAAATTTGGATTTGGAACCATAAACAAATAATTTATTCCCGATCCTTTTTTGTCTGAATGTATGTACCTATTTATAAATTAAATAAACTATACATTTTTTATCCATTAATTTCAAATTTTTGCTTGTTATTCTACGCGCTAAGAGTTAAAACCGTATCGCGCGGAACTTCACAAACATTCAAGCAGCAGTCATAAAGAACACCCAGACTCAAAACAACAATTTGTGATTTTTTTTTATTTTTTTTTATTTACTTTTTGCACAAATAAAATATGTACATAGGTGGACTTAATGCCAAAGCCAAGCCAAATGAATCACTCAGTTTTGTCCTGGGATCGAACTCACAACGCTCGGCGCATTGTTAAACAAGCTGGCCACTTATACCCCTGCACCCTACACACAGTCATGTCCTTTCTTAAAACTCCTTTTCACTTCCAAAGTGACACGAATTTATCTTGCTTACGTGACCTGCGGTGCAATTGATTTAGGGTTCAATATTGCCCACCAAATGCTTGTCAACGTCACTTGTTGAACGCCCTGTGGTTAATAAAGGACGTTGGTTCAAATTTGTGGGCGTCCGTGGTTCCGTGGTAATTGACAATCGGCTGGTAGCGATAATTCTGTGGTCGTTTTGGGGAGGCGCACGTTTTAGGTACTAGTGGTTCGGATGTGGAAGTATTAATCTTTTGAGAAATGCGATTGCCAAGTAGTGTTTGGATTTTGCTTGGCTTCGTTTTTAAGCAGCATAGATCGGTATATTAAGAAGTGGAAAAGGCCTCTTATTGAACAAGAATAACACCCGGATGAACTATAGAGTATTTAAGTATCAATAATATTTTAGTACTTAGTAGCATTTCTAAATAATTGTGTAATATTTTACGCTGCTGTATTTTTGTTGTAATTGGTAGAATATAGAACACAGTCAGAACGTCTGAAATCTCGATATCATTCATTTTTGTAGGCGTAGTCCACTTGGTATAGACTGGGTACTAAAAACAATACTGGGAAGTTTGACACCATGATCCTTACTATTTTTTACAGGCAATTCAAACTCAAACAACTAGTTCAAAAGGCGCACTTAAATTACTGACCAAACAGCAGACGCGTTTAAAAATATCTCCATGCCAATAAATAAAATTGTCAATTCATCCGATAATAGACAAAACGAAGAGGCCACTCCCGCGGCCTGGGATTAAGACGCCGCTTAGAAACTAATTCATTTTGCACGATTAGCAGTGAGCTTAGTCTGATAGAGATCGTCGGGCTTAGCACTAGTTCGTCAATCTTAAGCTTAGACACAGTATTAACAAGCCAGTTTATAGACAAGTCAACGCAAAGCCCGAAAGATGAGGCTTAAATAGGCTAGGGTTAATACAGAGATTAGATTAGCTAGAACAGCCTTTACGATCTGTGACATATCTAGTACCCAGACCCTAGTTACTGTTGGCCTTTTGAATCAATTCAAAAGACATTAGCCTGAATCAAATGTTATCTTTTATAACAATCTGAACACGGTCATTTGATTCCAATTAAGCAGAGTCACTACTATCAGACAACAAAACTGATAAACATATTTATAATTTCTCTTTGCAGTCAGGGCCAGTTTAAATAACCGACTGTTTTAATAGTTTCAGTCAACTTCAGTACAAAAATAAAACCATAAGGGATATTTTTATATCTTTTTTTTTTGTAGACTCACGCCTATTTCCCCGCTGGGGTACGCAGAGGTGTAATATTACACCCACATTTCGCCATGAATTTTTATGTCCCACGTAATAGGGAGCGAGCCTATTGCCGTTATTTTTATATTATATCATATCATCATATCTCATAAATAAACCAAACAAGTGAAGCCAGCTGATTTAGTGTAAAATACGCAACAAAAAACTTCCGTTTTATCGTAACTACCTAAAGGAATATTGCTAACACCAATATAGCAGAGCTAACAATATAACTAGAAACACACATCACTGTACAATACGTTGAGTAAATAACAGACTAGCCAGCATTCATCGCGTTTGTACCCTTGTAAGTATGAGATTATATCCTTAATGACGTTGCTTGTGGCAAGTGATGAAGCACAAATTGTTCGTAATGCCACACTGGCCTCATATGTTGTGATTCAGTTGCTTTGTAATCAGGACTTGTAGAATTATGTTCTATTCAACGTAATGTTAATGGCGACTGGTCTTTATTTCTCGTGTTCTCGTAAAGAGGCAATCAAGCATGCGGTTTTCGTGATAGATGGCAGGGAGATTGAGGGAGCCTATGACAGCATGTCTGTTCTATCGATAAAACTCTTTAACTGAGGGATTCTTTGATGACTTTTACGTTCGTTTTTATTTTTATTTTTTGATATCATCAATTATAACTGTATTATAACTGTTTTAATCATTTTGGTTTTTATGATATTTGGAAAATGTTTATAAATATTTGACAAATATTAAAAATAAAAATAATATTTTGAATAAAAATTCGAAAATTCTAGTAACTTCAGGAACGACTGGAAGGGTTAAAAAGAGATATGTGGTAATGTAAATAAATAAAATAAATTAGAATGTATATACATTTAAGAAAAAAAAATCGTTGGATAGCTCTGTTACCTGTAAAATTTTCTTGATCAACAAATATTTATTACGAGTTTGAGCGTTCTGTATGTGCTTGGCCATAGTAGCGCGAGTAGCCGGCGCGCGGGCCGCGCGCGGCGCCGCGCGCGTCTTCATGTGTCCGTAGTAGCGCGTTCGCGGGTACGGTGTACAGTGTTTGTCAAATTTAGGATCGTGGCTAGATTAATATGAGTTTTCAGTTAGATGACGTTAACATTCACGATAGTAACACTATGCCAATTGTTCACCAAATTCGCAACTAACTGATAACAAGGCTGTAGCCGTGCGGATAATACAACCGCCTCACGTTCCGAGGGCGTGGGTTCAAATCACATTTATAACTGTTTTAATCATTTTGGTTTTTATGATATTTGGAAAATGTTTATAAATATTTGACAAATATTTAAAATAAAAATAATATTTTGAATAAAAATTCGAAAATTCTAGTAACTTCAGGAACGACTGGAAGGGTTAAAAAGAGATATGTGGTAATGTAAATAAATAAAATAAATTAGAATGTATATACATACTTTGCATTTTTAAGTTCATCATTATATAATAGAAGCTTTTGCCCACGGCTTCGCGCGCTTTGAAGTCGGGGTAACATTAATTTACTTTCAGACGCAAGTTGTGTGAGGCTCCTGATTAGGTGGTCTAAAGAGTTCAGAAACTCTATAGAGTACAAAGTAATTCGGTCAGTATCCATGACATTCTCTACCATTATACATATATACCGAATATATATCTATAAACACTTTCGCATTTATAATATTAGTAGAGTATTTCTGAAGATTAACTGATATGTAAGTAACCTATGTTTAGGGTTCCCTAGCCAAAGGCTAAGGATGCTTAAAACTGAACCCCTGATAGATTCGCCATGTCTGTCTATGTATCCGTTTCTATGTCACAGCCACTTTATGCAGAAACTATTAGGACTACAAATTTCAAAATTGGTAAGTAGATGTATTCTGTGAACCGCTTCACGATTTATATACAAAAAAAAATATATCTGTCCTATACTAGCGGGATGCCTATGGAGATTCTTAAATTTAAATTTTGCTTCCCAAAACCCTTGGTGCTCAATATCAATAAACAATATCGATACACAAACACTACGGAAAGCAAAGTTATTTTTGCTGGCGAAAAATTGATAAGTGATATTTGGCTAGGGGGCTATGTGATGCTTATGTTAAGTGAATCCCTCTACTATGTTAACCTTGATGAGCGAGTTCGACTCGCACTTGATTTCATAATTACTCATAAAAGTTTGAGATCCGCACGCTCCGCATTGTTTCCCGCTTGCCGCCCGCGCATTCACTACGGACACTTGTATGAAAGTCCTATGGTTTGAGTTGCCCGCGTGCTCCCCGAGCTGCACCGCTCGCTGCCCCGCTCGCTCACTACGGACACTCCTAAAGAGTTCCATATGTTTGAGTTTCCCGCGTCGCGCCCGCACCCGCGCCCGCCTTTCACTGTGGCCGAGCACTATGTCTTGGTGTTTTACAAATTCCTTTGAATATAAATCGACATTTGAAAGGGTATTATCACTTTGGGGTTACCAAAGTGACAATAACCCTTCCAAATGTCGATTTATATTCATCGCCCCCCGAAAGTGACAATACCCTTCCAAATATCGAATCCGAGACAGGCCGACAAAAAAAGAAACTCAAACCAAGAACTAAAATGATATTTGAATGATAATTAATAAGGGCATTCGTATTAAAATACATACATATTTTATAAAGTTATTTTGCTACACCATAAAAAATAATCAATGTTTACACAATTCCTATTCAACATTAGCCACTAAGTACAACTGAAAACGAATGGTGAATGTATTCAACATTTGTCAGTAGTATGTTCACAGCGAGTGCCAGTGGACCACTCCGCGCTATTTGGACCACTCTGTGCTATTTCTGCGCGGACATAGACCTTCGCGCGTATTATTAGAACGATCCGTTTGTTTTGAAATCTGATCATATGTGTACATATGTTTGTGTGTAACTCACGGGACGGATATGTTACATGTTTCGTGTTTTTTCGCCTGATACGAAACAGGTGCAACGTTTTAGATGTGGTTTCCGTGTACGTGATTTATGTTTCGGTGTAATTTTAGACAGGTGATTTTTAGCCCTAAACTTTTTGTATCTTTAAAGAAAACTCCAAAATGGTTAGTACCAACCGTCATCTATACTAATAATATTATAGTTTCCTTGCGCATTGGAGCCACAACTCCGCTGTCTAGTGAAACCAGATATTACAGAGCGGCTTCAGACTGAACTTTGCAACTTAAAGGTAGTACTACCTCGGTATATTCTTTGGTTTAGATGTAACCAAGGAATATATTTGCTGTAAAAGATCTTCATTACAGTCGAGGATACATAGCAAACAACAATTAACTGTTTAATACAAAGATAACTTCGAAAAGTCAGTAGTTGCGTTGCTTGGCTTAATCAGAGTCTCAGGTGTACACAAAACTATCGCTAATCTGATAGTAAATACCACACTCTGTTCTCGCAAATCATTATCGTGGCATTTTTAGTCTCGTTCAATTGCTGAACTGAAGCTGTTACTTGTATATTCATTCTTATGCGGTTTATGTTGTCTGATACTTTTGCTTTCTCCATGAATAGGTAGATCGTAGTCTTATGTTAATACGTAGTATCCTACTTTTTTCACGGTTTATTTATGTTGTATATCGCAGCTGATTAACATAAGACATGACGTATTAATGTTTACACCGATTCTGTTATGAATAAATAACTTGCATTTGAACTAACCAGTCACCTGTTTGCTTTATTCGTTGTCACGTCGTCGTCGTGTAGAGGTTGATCAGTTTAGCACGCACGTCGACGTGACCCCATAATGGCGATCTAATTACAATGCTGTAGTAGGCACCAATGGAAATTCACGAGACAAACCACATTCTCTACTACTATTTACTGTACGATAGAGAGAGGTAGAATAATAATATCTATTCGTTGCGGAGTAATTAACAGATGCCTCAAACTTTCATGTTTATTGTTTCATATCGTGGACCCATTAGATAGATTTTCCTAGGTCGAAATGTGGCTCATGTTTCTCATGGAATATTTTTATTTTAATAATTTACTGCTAATTTATGACATCAAAGTGCAGAGCAAGCGCGTGTAGTTAACAAACTGAATAAGTTTTTGATAACATCTTGCTGAAGAAGTGTCATCTCAAAAGATGCCACGGTAGTTTCTGTACGTTACCATTGTGTATAAATTTTAACAGTGATTTTTTTAGTTACAATATTCCAACAAATTAATAATATTTGGTTGAACGTTACAATTACAGTTTGCTTACTGCAGAATGTGAAATTGACGTCATTTCACAATCTGCAGTCTATGAATGTGTGAAATTCATTTTTACGGACTACACATAGTTCTAGTATTGGTATTCCTTGTATCTTTTATTTAATGCCTTAATCTTCATTAAAATTATTAAATCTATCTTCATTAAATTAAATCTTAAGAAAGTCTGCATGATACATTGTATGCACAGTAACTTATATATTACCTGTTATAAACAAAAGTGACCTATTTTTAAAATGACTCTTCTCATTATACATTGTCAATCAATGCATGTAATTTGCTATTATCAAGTTTGGCGGTGTTGCCAACTTCCCATCACATGATTATCGACGTTTATGGACTTTGGTTTTATTGCTAAGGGCAGAGATGAGATGGTGCCTGAGATAATAATGATTTTATCTATTCTCTGTTTGTCTCAAATGTTTTATCAATTCTACAAAAGTCATTAACCATGTCAGATAAGAATCTGAGAGATAATCGTAAGATTTATGTTTTTTTTAATTTAGTTGAGTTATTGGATTAGGGTGGTTGTAGCTTAATGTATAATTAACCATTGACTAACTTCAAAAGGCCGATTCTCGTATTTTGACAATCACCGGCACTGAATTTTAAACAAAATGCCATTTGATTTCGAATTGATTCACAATTGGTATTCCGCATAAAATTAGAGAATTGGCCCGCAGAGGTCGTTTGTTCCATTCCCATCCTCTGTTTGCCTTATCCAGCTTTACGGCTTGGCCACGGGGACCGGCGACGCGACCTGCGACACGACCGGCGACGCGACAATTCGCGCGACGCGAAAAACATGCCACGGGCGCACGCGTTCGCCGTCGCGACCAGTGTAGACCAGGAGCGAGACGACATTAGCTGAGATCTTTTTATGAAATTTAGCTCGACATTGTACGGACTTTGGTGGCAATATCACATTTGTTTCAACCCGGCAATCGAACACGAGACCTCATGATCCGCTTACACTATCGCAAGATCACAGAGGCAGACTTGATATTGTGTACCTAACCACTGTATTGAAAACTATAGGTACTGTATTTTATCTTTATACAAACGGTCCGAACGCGATTTATACCTACGAGCGTCAGGCTCGGTACCCACCTAACCTACTCCATACCAAACTCAAGGCGCTTCGGTAATTCGGTATACATTCTGTAGGTACCTACTGAATGGTACTGAGCCGACGCTTGTAGGTATTGTAACTCGAGTTTTGAGTTAAAATACGGAAAAGCTTATGTAGGTAAGTGTGATCTAACTAACTAGGTATATGCACTTCTAAAAACTTACTTAGGTATTTTGAAATCACAGACAGACACTTCAACTTTATTTATATTGTATACATTTATGTAGATACAGATAACATACAGACGTTCCAAATAGCTAGCCTAACAAAAATTCTAAGGTTAATATCATGCTCGCGGAGAAATAAACTAAAAAAATTATACTGACTCAGCTCCAGCGCTAGTCGCCGCGACTACCGCTCGACGCCGTGGCGTGCGCCGTACTAATTCATACATTTGTTTTAGTTTAGCGGTACAGCGGCGTGTCGCGCGACACGTCGCGCGACACGCCGCTGTACCGCTCGGTGCTATTCGCCGGTCGCGTCGCCGGTCGCCGCTGCGCGTGGCATGCTTAGAACATTTCTATACATTTGATTCAGTCGCAAGTCGCGTCGCCGGTCACGTCGCGCGAATTTTCGCTGGAGCGAATTGTCCGTGGCCAGGCCGTTACAGGCTCTAGAAACCTAGCTAGTAGATTTCAACAGGAGCACTAATTAATATTTTTAATTATCGTGTATGAAATTCTGGAAAAAAGTTAGATCTTAAATAAAACTAAAGTACAATTTTATTAAAATTGTGATATTTCAAAGCAAAGTTTAATTAGCACACTAACATCTGTAACAAGAAAAAACATCAGTAGCTTAATTTACATTTTATAATTACGTTTCTCATTTAAAATTGAGGAGAGATTTTATAAAATAGTTTGTAGGTCACATCAATGTTTAAACTTAAACCTAGAATGCCATTCATTACAAAGCTGTATGGTTAGTCTAGTCGGAGTCATAAGTGAGTAACAAGGCAAACAACGTAAAAATGTCAAACAAGACAAAGACGAAAACCACTTCAACTCCCCTTTTACTACTACAGGTTTAGGGGTATAGATTATTCCGAGATCTCTGTAGTCAAGTAAAACGATCGAAAAGTCGCACTCAAACTCAAGAAAACACGATAAAATCATCTCAGTCACTATTGTCATCAATCCTTTATTACAACTATCCCACTGCTGGTTACAGGGCTACTCTCGCTATGAGAAGGGTAAGGCCATAGTCCATCAGATTGTACGGTTTGGCAGACTTCACATGTCTTTCTCGAACATTATGGAGAACTCTCAGACATGCATCCTTCACAGTTAAGCGAGCGATAAATTAAACACTGAATACGCCCATAGGCTTGAAAAGTCATTGATGCGCGCTGTAGATTCGATCCCGAGATCTTTTGTGCAGTCTTTCGGTCTCTCCATCAAGTTGTCACAAGTAATGATAATACCCGTAGGAACTATTTTCATTTAAATGTTAATTAACCTACCAACCCCTTCTTAAATATATGTACCATACATATAATTATCAGTCCGTCATATAATTTTATCGACCAATCCACCGCCGTGTACATTGTAATTGCACGTTGTTGAGTGCTGTGCACCTGTGCGGGCCGGGCTGTGACCCGGTTAGAGCGGTCGATACGCCCGGTACAAGCCTCGCTCACTACCCGCTAAATGCACTTCGTCAATTTGTTAATGAATGCGATAGACATCGGAGAAATGGCTATTATTTACAAATTTCGTGAAGAAGCAAGATTTTAACGCAATTTGTGAATATACTTTGCGTCAAGCAGAAATAGGGCAATACTGATTTCTTTTCCTTGATGCTGAAGTAGAAAAATCCTTCGCCATCCGTCGAAAAGATGAACTTGGAGCTTGGAGACAAATTATCTCAAATATTTAACTTTGATTTATTGTAAAATATATGAGATATGTAACAAATATGGACTATTTTGATAAATCTGGATCTAGAGCATTTCCAGAAGTATTTGAAAAAAAAAAACGTTTTGCTATTTACATGATGAGAATTTTGAAGGTGCCTATTTTGTGTAACATCGCACATCAATTTGGTGACAATTCTCACACGCAACCAAAATTGGTTAATTAATGTGAATTAGTCGATTCGTAACTTTAACTTTAATGATCGTTTCAAATAGGTCTTCGGGATATGTACCACGTAGCTTCGTTTTGAAAATACGATATTACAAATGGTACTGAAATATATTGTATTTGAAACAAAGGTACGAGATAAATATAACGAAAGAAAATATAAGATAGATTACTGCATTACCGATTATGTGTTGTTGCTATTTGTGTAACCTACTGCGGTATTGTGCCTGCGTCGTACGTCAGGCACCAAAGGTTAAAATAAAATCATTATTCGTACTCCTACCGCAATGCCTGAAGACCAAAGTTTTCAACCAATGTGTCCTACCTGTTATAACGTACGGTGCCGAGACGTGGACACTCACAGTGGGACTACTCCACAAACTAAAAGTCACGCAGCGAGCTATGGAACGGGCTATGCTTGGCGTCTCTTTGAAGGATAAAATCCGAAACGAAGTTATCCGACAAAGAACCAAAGTTACCGACATAGCTCACAGAACCAGTAGGCTCAAGTGGCAATGGGCTGGCCATATCTGTAGAAGGACTGATGGCCGATGGAGCAGGCGTGTCCTAGAGTGGAGACCATGCCTCGGCAAGCGTAAGGTAGGGCAGCCCCAGGCTAGGTGGACCGACGACCTGAAAAAGGTGGCTGGGACAGACTGGATGCGGAAGGCTGAGGACCGTGTACTGTGGCGCGTGTTGGGAGAGGCCTATGTCCAACAGTGGACTGCGATAGGCTGATTGATTGATTGATTCATACTCTGAAGTTTATTCAATATTTTCTTCAATTTCTTTATTATTGCACAAGGGTAAATAAAAATATGCAACGCACCATCTCAAAGCAATAGGCAATTAATCTCGTATCGATATGCAATCTTATTTTATACGTGATATCATTGACTTGCAATATTTTATTTTTATTTCTAGTATACACATTATGACAATGCTGCAAGCTAGTACTGCAACTTTTAGAATCAGAACATTTTAAATGAAATATGACAGAATGCAAATATGCTAAGTTTATTTGTCGCAATTACCAGTATTACTTAATTAGTGTTTCAATAGTAATAGAAACCAAATCAAAAATATTTTTTTTTACTTTCGCCCCGAAGAGGATTCAAAGTATTCTTGAAAAGCCGCTTATTTTGCATTCAGCGTTATGAAAATGCAGACCATGGCTAATCTTAATATAAAAAAATTCCTTGCGTTACTGACTGACTGACAGACAAGCTACAGCCAAAACTATTAGGCGCAGGAAGCTGAAATTTGGCATGCATGTTCCTTGGGGACCTTAGGGGTGCACAAAGAAGGGATTTCCCGAAATACCCACAGGATCGGTCAAAACAGATAAATTAAAAAAAATGTGCAGGCGTAGCTGCTGGCATCATCTAGTAAATTATATTAGCACAATAGACTTCTATCTACCCCTACAAAAGTATATAGTATAGTCATAAGTATACGGCACTTAAATCTTAACGTCCATCTCTAAACAAACGTAACCATTACATGATTGTAATAGTTTGATGGAAAGATTTATAGACCATCAAATATATAGACGTCGAGTTTATTGCCTCGTCACAGGAGCGGTCGGTGACCTCGATGGCAAACTTCGCTCATCTGTTAATGTTTGACAGTTCCGTTTAGTTCGCACCAGGTTGGGTGTTCGCTAAGCTAACATATTTCAGTTTGTGTACGGTGAAATTGAGTTTCCTTTGCTTATCTTTTGAATCTGAAAACTGACTTCAAAATCTCATCTAGAAATGTGTAAGCCAATTATTAAGAATAACTCAAAAACCACCATAATAACGCCTCAAACAATAAATGGTAATTAATTAATCTCTTTAAATAAACAAAATATAACAAGTGTGCTGAAATACAAATAGGCAGCTTCGAAAAGTGAAAATATATCTTCAATACCCAGAAATTATATTTTTACTTCTTTCCACAATAATGACAAAGTACACCTAATCAACCAGAGAAAAGGTCTTGGAAATGTCTTGGGTGTGTGATGATCTGTATACATGTTTCAGTGCAGACACCAGTCTTGATACTAGTTAAAATTTGTATGTAATTTTAAAGCCTTTATAAAATAATAATTATTTTATTAAGGACCAGTTTCACGCTGTCTGACGAGTTTCTGTTTAATTAATTTCTCAGTTTTCTCATATAAATGTTGTTTCAATTTTGACTTCGTCTGCAAGATAAGACCTATCCAGAGGTAGTATCATCTCATCATCAGCCTTTTATTGTTCACTGCTGGACTAGGCCTCTCCTTTGAAAGGAGGAATTGTGCTATGTACTATACCTCCCTGGCCAGGCGGGTTGGTATAGGGTTTGTATCAAGTTTTCCTTCTCCTACAGTGCTGTTCTCTGCATAATATGCTCCCTCTGTCAGAGGTAGTAAATTGGGACCTTAATATACTTTTGCAAGTGTATCTATATATCGCTCTGCAATTATTTGGTATGACGCCCGTTGCTCGGAGTTCACTTGGCGTGCGCAGATCATTAGAAGCGCTGTGCAATGCATGTTGTATACGTTTACTTGAAGTCAATTTACATAAGTACATTGACTTTAATCACTTGTATCTCACCGTTCGCTATATGCTACTATTTTAAAAATAGTAATTGAATATATTAAAACACTTTTCTATAAAATAGTTATCTTATGTAGACAATCATGTGCTATAGAATTGGCATTATGTTAAGTACTAACATAGATAATGTTACATCATCCTCCTAGCGTTATCCCAGTTTGAATCTGGGGTCCGCTAACTAGTCCAACCGAAATCGACTGAATATTTGCCTTTCTACAGAACGACTGCCTGTCTGACCTCCGCACCCGAAGGGATAGCGATATTCTATAGTTTAGACCAGTGTCAGTTTATTTATAAGGTACTGACATCATATAACGACTGACAAAGATCTTCATGAGAACCGGGACCGACGGCTTAACGTGCTTTTTGAGGCACGGGGCAAGCGCTAATTAATAATTTAATACGCACATAACTCCGAAAAGTCAGTGGTGCGCGCCGTGGATTCGAACCTGATATACTCAGCATGGCAGTCTGTTGGTATCTCCACTGGCTATCGCTGCCTAATATAGCGAATGATTGTTTGACAATATTACAATATTCTCAAGGGAATATAAAATACTTTCAACTTTCTGAATTGAGATATAAGTTATTCTCGTAATGGTTAGTACTCTAAACTTTTCTTTTAAACGCCAGTAAGGCCGAGATGTAAGCAATGTCCAGTACAGCAATAAACTCTTAAACTCGGCAACAAACTATTAGCTTACCGCAAACTTTTTTTTTGTTATAAGTAGTAAACGCAAAGTCGCTTTTGGCGTTTAATATAATTGCGTAGTGGCGCAACTAATATATTTTGTTAATGACTAAGATTGTGATAAATTACCGCCAGAAAGTCCTATTTGTTATTACGGAATATAATTACTTTCGCTTTCTTATTTTTCGTCTGTGAAATTCTGTGGCCAATTTCGGACAAAAAGCTTTTAAGGTTTCTGTGACTTAAGTGGTTAGCTTTTGTCAGTTTCTTTACAGGAAATTGTTCTTTCGTCCAAATATTGACTAATACGGAAATGTGTAGTCATGTAGTCGTAATGTTGACAGAACGAAAGACATCGGCCGACACAGGCAGCATTTCCGGAAACCCAAGATGGGATCTTGTGTTTCCTAAATGCTCACTGATTTTTAACACGCTTTTAATAACTTGGTATAGATCTGTCAATCTATGTACCCATAAAACGGAATTTTTACTTGATTTTAGTCTGAGTTTAGAAATGGTTAACAATTTACATGACCCGTGTTTCATATAGCATTCATAACATTTGAATTCCTATTGGGAAAGATAGGTTTAATATGCAAACTATTTTTTATAGACTGACCTCTTCCCTGTATATAAAAAAATATTCCATTACAAACTGACTGAAGAAAACGCACAGCCAAAAGTCTTGGGCGCACAAAGCTGAAATTTGGTTTGTAGGTTCTTTGGGTACTGTAGGGTAGCACTGAGAAATGATTTCCCGAAATTCCCACGTCATTCTCATAATCGGTTAAATAAAACAAACATGTACGACTATAGCTGCAGGTGTCCTCTATTTATCCCTACTATTATTAATATTATAAATTCGAAGGTGTGTATGTATGTATGTATATTCCGTATTCACGCTATAACGGCTGAACCGATTTTGTTGAAATTGAATATAGATATATATTGGACCATGGAGACGGACATAGGCTACCATTAGTTGCAAAAATTAACCTGGGAGGGATTCTAGGGAGGGTCAAAGTTTGTAGGGCACAAATCTATCTGTTGGAAGTAAGAACGCATGCGCTGTAATAATTGCGTGCTGCGCATGTGCTATCTTATCTGTCAGTACTGTCGCGTCATACATCCTACTAATATTATAAATGTGAAAGTTTGTGAAGATGGATGGATGGATGGATGGATGGATGGATGGATGTTTGTTACTCTTTCACGCAAAAACTACTGAACGGATTTGGATGAAACTTTACAATAATATAGTTCATACATCAGAATAACACATAGGCTACAATTTATAAAGATTTTGTATAATGTTGCCATAATATAAGGAAAAGTATAAACTAAGTCGGCAAAAATCCATAGCTCTGAAAGCTACTTATTGGAATTTTACCCCGTTCCTGATGACAGATTGATCTGATATTTGGTATACACTCATATTTTCATCAAGATAAAAGATAATATTTAAATGATTGTAATTTCAAGATGGCCGCCGATACAAAATGGCGGATCATATTATATTACTTCACAACAACCTCAATATGGACCTCAAATGAAAAGGCTTGATTGGTAGAATAGAGCTCACTATGAAAAATCCAAGATGGCCGCCGCCACAAAATGGCGGATTACTTATTTTCCACAAATACCTCAATATGGGTATCAAATGAAAGTGCTTGATTCGTAGAATAGAGCTCACTATGAAAAATCCAAGATGGCTGTCGCCGTAAAATGGCGGATTACATATTTTCCACGAATACCTCAATATGGGTATCGAATAAAAGGGCTTGATTGGTAGAATAGGGTTCACTATGAAAAATCCAAGATGGCTGCCGCCACAAAATGGCGGATTACATATTTGCCACAAATACCTCAATATGGGTATCAAATGAAAGGGCCTGATTGGTAGAATAGAGCTTACTATGAAAAATCCAAGATGGCTGCCGCCACAAAATGGCGGATTACTTATTTTCCACAAATACCTCAATATGGGTATCAAATGAAAGGGCTTGATTGGTAGAATAGAGCTTACTATGAAAAATCCAAGATGGCCGCCGCCCTAAAATGGCGGATTACCTATTTGCTACAAATACCTCAATATGGGTATCAAATAAATGGGCTTGATTCGTAGAATAGAGCTCACTATGAAAAATCCAAGATGGCTGTCGCCGCAAAATGGCGGATTACTTATTTTCCACAAATACCTCAATATGGGTATTGAATGACAGGGCTTGATTGGTAGAAAAGGGCTCACTATGAAAATAGAATGAGAAGTATCAACTAACAACAAAACTAAAATCTTGAAAATAAAATTAACTAAAAAAAATAATTTTGGGCGTAGCGTATCCAGAGTAAACATTATGATAGAAATTTCACTTGCCCAACGATTTTATATTTGTCTGATCAATACCCCAGATTGATGAGAACATTGGTGCGATCTGGTAGCTAGAACTTACCGAATTACTTTTTAACTTTTAGTACATAATCTAACTACTTGCATCATTTTTTATTGTAATAAAACAGTATAACATCAAAAAAAAATATATATGTTCTTTACAATGCTCATTCTAGAGTAGTTATCAAATTGTTTTCAAAATTGATAGATTTATTTTGACGAATAGTTAAAAGTTATCACGATATATCTGACCTAAGCGCAGCGTCATTAAAAGCGCTTTCTATGAGTTAGTGCGCTTAAGCACAGCGAGGCGGAGGGATGGTCTGATTGTCTGATATGTACTTTGTGTTACCTAATGCTTTCAGATTTTATTTTTGCTGCTGTTATATTTAGTAGGTATATAAACTCTTCATAACTTCAAAAATATACTTACATACTAATCTTTACCTGAAGTTCAACGATTATGAAAACAAAAATAATTTTTCAGTATTATCTGTTTATATGTATGCTATACGGCTAATCTACAGAGCCGTTTGTGATGAAATTTGACATGGATACTGGATAATCTGAAACCCGGGGAAGTACATAGGCCACTCTTTATTAAAATATCATGCTGGCGAAGCCGCGGGCGAAAGCTAGTATTGTCATATTAAAGTATTCGTACAATAAAATAGATTTTTGTAGCCCCGAATATAAGGCGCGCGAAGCCGCGGGCAAAAGCTAGTAAAATTTAACTTACGCAGGCAGGAAAGACAAGCAAGTATTTATTAAGTCTCTCACAAGCAAATAATGCACCGCCGAAATTGCGACTAAATCTGATAAATGGGCTAATCATAACCCAATTCAGTTGAGTATACCAGCAGAATGTGGCTGTTTAGTGGATAGTAAATATTACTCGTATTTGGTGGTATTATTATATGTGGATAATATACGGGAGCGAAATATGATATTAAAAAGTCGGGTGACTGGACTGCCAGTTGTGATTACACGCATAACAGAAATAGGGCTTGTAAATAGTAGTAGAAGTTTTAATAGACTCGATTTTATCTAAAATATAAAAAGATTTGTATTTTTAATAGTACCTAAGTGCTCGGCCACAGTGAAAGGCGGGCGCGGGTGCGGGCGCGACGCGGGAAACTCAAACATATGGAGCTCTATAGAAGTGTCCATAGTGGGTGAGCGGGGCGGCGAGCGGTGCAGCGCGGGGAGCACGCGGGCAACTCAAACCATAGAACTTCCATACAAGTGTCCGTAGTGAATGCGCGCGCGGCAAGCGGGAAACAATGCGGAGCGTACGGATCTCAAACTTTTATGAGCAATAATATTATGAGTAATTATGAAATCAAGTGCGAGTCGAACTCGCTCATCAAGGTTAACGTAGTAGAGGGATTCACTTAACATAAGCATAACGTAGCCCCCAGCCAAATATAACTATAAATTTTTGGCCAGCAAAAATAACTTTGGTTTCTGTAATATTGTTTATTGATATTGAGCACCAATAGAATAGAATAGAATAATTATTTATTTGCTAGAAACATGGTAGATACAGATGGTACAGTTATAGTTCAGTCATTTAGTACAGCATGTTTCACCTCTCAATCGGTATGCAAAAATTACACTTAAAATTACATAATGCGACCAAAACTATTTCTGTTAAAATACATTTGTTAAAGATACCAATTGAAATGTAAATTGCTTTGAATTAAACTTTATAATGTTAATCAATTACATAATATATTAGAGGGTTTTGGGAAGCAAAATTTAAATTTAAAAATCTCCATAGGCACCCCGCTAGTATAGGACAGATATTTTTTTTGTATATAAATTATAAAGCGGTTCACAGAATACATCTACTTACCAATTTTAAAATTTGTAGTCTTAATAGTTTCGGCATAAAGTGGCTGTGACATAGAAACGGATACATAGACAGACATGGCGAATCTATCAGGGGTTCAGTTTTAAGCCTACTAGCCTTTGGCTAGGGAATCTTAAAGATAGGTTACTTACATATCAGTCAATCTTCAGAAATACTCTACTAATATTGTAAATGCGAAAGTGTTTATAGATATATATTCGGTATATATAATGATAGACAATGTCATGGATACTGACCGAATTACTTTGCACTCTATAGAGTTTCTGAACTCTTTAGACTAATCAGAAGTCTCACACAACTTGAGACTGCAAGTAAATTAATGTTACCCCGACTTCAACGAGCGCGAAGCCACGGGCAAAAGCTAGTATTATTTAATGTTGAACTTAAAAATGCTAAGTTTCTATATAAATTCTAATTTGTTTTCTTTATTTACATTACAACATATCTCTTTTTAACCCTTCCAGTCGTTCCTAAAGTTACTAGAATTTTCCAATTTTTATTCAAAATATTATTTTTATTTTTAATTTTTGCCAAATATTTATAAAGATTTTCCAAATATCATAAAAACCAAAATTATTATAACAGTTAAGAATGTGATTTGAACCCACGCCCTCAGACCGTGAGGCGGTTGTATTATCCGCACAGCTACAGCCTTGTTATCAGTTAGTTGCGAATTTGGTGAACAATTGACATAGTGTTGCTATGGTGAGTGTTAACGTCATCTAACTGAAAATTCATATTAATCTAGCCGCGATCCTAAATTTGACAAACACTGTGCACCGCACCCGCAAACGCGCCACTGCGGACACATGAAGACGCGCGCGGCGACGCGCGCGGCCCGCGCGCGGGCTGCCCGCGCTACTATGGCCAAGCACTAAGTGTTGTTTTTGATCGCCGCCAAATGTTATTTCGTTCCTCTATCATAAACTGATTAAAACATCAAGTTATGGTCGGGCCTACTAAAAGCAAACATTTTTGATATATCCCATATTTTTAAATATACATATTTCAAATTAATTGGTGCTACTATTACCTACTTTCTTTTGTGTAATTGTATACAAATTCCTTATTGCCATATTAAGTATATATTTGATAAAATAATGTGAAAACTGTTTACGCGAAATATAGACGCCTCATTTTTTTACTTTTACCTCTACTCGATACAATAAGTACAGTCAACTACAAAATACGCTACACACCTTATATCTTTGCTGAGCCTGTTATGAAATAAAACTCTCCAGTTAAAATTCATATAAGTTTTCAATGTTAAAAGCCTACAAGATATTAAGAATAGTAATTAGTTAGGACAAAATCAAAATAACCTACATGTATAAGGACTTTTGAAGCTGACTGTACCATAATATATCATTAAAATATCAGGTCACTGAAACAATTGGGTGCTTTGTTTGCAAAATATGCCAGCCCGCAGCGTAGCAAATGGTAGATAGATCTGTCGTAGCGATACCGCAATGTTGGCGGCATAATGCTACGGTATCCGACGCAATTTGCTACGCCGCGTAGCCGATAACGGAGAGCTACGGGCTCTGGAGTATCGCATTCACAGTTTATAGGTACTGGGGGCTAATCGTGCTATTTTCAAACGTTCAAACGTTGACAACGTAACGTATTTGGTGAACGTTTGGTTTTAGTTTGGCTGATGTCAAACATGGTATCGTGCTAATTGTATTGAGCGTTCGAACCGTAAACGCAACCCTTACGTTGGGCTTACGTCAAACGTTTAGTGCTTGACACCGGCTTTTGAAAATAGTACGTACTATTCTCATACTAAAGAGGCTGTAGCGACATCGCGCCATGTGCAAGCACTATTTTAAAAAGACAAATGTCATTATCTGAATGTCATTGAATGTCAACAAATATTATATATAATATGAAATCATGAAATAATTTTATTCAAATTATACGGTAAGTACTGAAATATTGTTTACTGTAATAAGTGATTTATGCAAAAAACAATTAATGATCACACTTGGTCATGAAGAAGTGGTTTTTATTTCACTAGAGTAACGAAGGTGAATTCAAATGATGATGCACCACAACATAACTGCAATTGCAGCTTCTGCTATTTGTCGAGCCCAATACGAATTTTATATGATCTTTACAATAAACAACACCTATTTTCAGATTTGGAATAATATATAGAGCAGAGAAAGATGCTTAACAAACCTCGAATTGTTAGCGTTCGGCATAATAGTCATCCTGTCTATGTAAGAAGAGATAGACGAAAAGCTGGAGAATTTGAATTTGGCTGACTTTCTAACTATTCAGGTAGGTACGCATTTCAATTATCATTACATAAGATCCTACAGTATTTACTCTTATTCTGAACTTGTCTTATAATATGCATAAATCCTCAGCAAAATGATGTACCTAAGTATATAGGTAGGTACTCAAACACAAGATATACCGCACGTATGAGAACAATATTAATCTTAAGTTAAATGTCAGCGGGTTTAGTTATTTAGGTAGGACTTATATTTGAGTAAATATTTACTAAATAATTTATGTTTTAATTTTGTTCACAGTAGCCGAAGAGTAAGCAGAATAATAAACCGCTCATTAGCACAACCACATGGACAGTACATAATTGCAAGTTAACAAAAATGAGGAATTTGCTATGAGCCAAATCGAGACGGAGACCATCGTCACTTCTTGGACATTAAACAAGAATATACTATTAATTAGTTCTCTTCCCGTGGGTGTCGTAAGAGGCGAATAAGGGATAACACGATGTAAATACCATCGTTGCGTAGAGACGGAAAACTCGACATTAAAACCCATACGACTGCCTCGTTGGTCTCGCGGCATAAGTGTGCGCGTGGGATCGGGAGGTCCTGGGTTCCATTCCTGGGTTGGGCAGTGTTATTGGGTTTTTCTGTCACGAAATTCTCAGTAGCAGCACGGAGTCTGGAAATGTGCCCGGTACGGCAATAGGCTCGCCCCTTATTACGTGGGACTAAAGTATATCTGGCGAAAAGTGGGTGTAGAAATACACCTCTGCCTACCTCTTCGGAGTTATAGGCGTGAGACTATGTATGTATGTAGTTTACCAAAATAATGAAAACCAAACCAAATACATAATTATTACTGTGAAGTTCACGTTTGTTTGTTTTTTGTTTTTCGTGTGAGTGTGTGGCCAACTCTAGTGTCGGTGTCAAATGGCCTAACAGATGTTGATTGTTTAAACTCTACTTAAAATAATATTTTGTATCAGATTTCAAAATCTTAATAAACCAAATAAATAAAATCGAAATGTGAAATTGGAGCTTGCCTTTTAATATACATACCTACTCTATTCCTTTAATTATCTATTGAAGTGGTCCAGCAGCAGTCTGGGTAACACTGGATTATCAGATTTTGGACTCGGTACCCGATTAGAAACGCGCTACGCTTATGTTAGCTCACACAATTGTATCACATCCTGCTGAGTTAGTGGTTAGTCTTCCTTGTAGAACGGCCTATTGGTCTAGTGGTACCTAAACCTGAGTGCTAAGATGAAAGTCATGGGTTTGATTACCACCTAACTCTTTGTGCGATGAGCAAAGTACCATAACATAATACTCGTATGGGTATAAAAGCAATATTTATATATATGAATCAATGGTCTGACTACCATGCCACTAGGTTGTGCCTAGTTTGGGATCACACCGTCAAGTGTGGGTTGTCACAGAGAATTAATTTATTCTTATGTTTCTCTTCTTCACGGACATTTTCTTACAATTCACTTAGAAATTCACCCGGTCTAAATGGTCACTAAGGACGAAAGGCGGCACCTACCCTAACCACTCTCATACTAGTATGGGCAGGTGGTACTTGATGGGCGACTTTATTAGATAGATATTCTCTTAACAGGCTCCAAGGCCTATTACTTTTACTATATATGCAAAGTGGGCAACAGTGATGTTTTGTCATGGCGAGTCTCGTGGCAACAGAGACCCGAGGCAGGCTTTCCCGTGATTATGCCTTTCAAAATTACACCAAGCGAATAGCGCCTGTGGCCTTCCCTTCGCTGATCGGCCAAAGCAAGCCAAATTTAAGAGCCCTGAACCAACTAGTCAAAATAGGCTTGCCAGGGTCTAGGCCATGTCTAGGCTCTGACCGACTCGTTGAACTATTCGGCACCCTTTTTTTTACGTCGGGAAACTCTTTTGCGAGTGCCTCTCCGCGGGGCGGGCAGAGAGGGTATGTCGGGCTCCCCGGGACAGAACCCGGGTTTACCGCCTAAAACCACCACAATAGCCGCCTCAGCGCGAGAAAAGAATGAGACACAGGGAACGAGGGTGTACTGCTCCTGGGTCCCGTTACGCTTGTCCCGCAGTAGAGCTCAGTCTCTGAAAGGGCTAGGTTGATAGTGCCCTCCCTTCGCTACCTCGTACTGTGCGAGTACAGTGGTCCCTCGACTATCCGAGACCCCTGTCTTGTTGGGGTCGTTCGTGGTCGGGCAGTCAGATTGCCATCTCTGATTGCCCACGGCCCCAAGGAAGAGTCAGGCTAGCGGCCACTGCCACCGCCACGACGCGCGACGCCGCCTGCGTCTGCGAGCGGGATCGGCTCTCTCACGATCCCGCTCGGCGGCTTCCTTCTGGAGCATGACCGCTTCACAGAAGGAGACCACATCAGCGTCCCACCGGACGTCTTCTGTCAACATGGCCTGAACTACGGCCGGTGGAGAAAGAATTATGCGGCACCCACAGATTACATGAAATTTACAATTCTGTGTCGGCACCGCATTGCGCTTACCACGCACGCACATTCAACTCGCTGCCACCCAGTCCTAATCTAAGACTTAGGTCTGTTACCCGAGGTAGTGGGTTGGATTCCTAACACGACAAATCTTTGTATGATGAGCTACGCTTTAATAATTACCTATCTAGGTATTTAGGAAAAATAATTATAAATGAACGTTTATCAGTCGTCTACTTGCTGTATATCTACAGGCGTCTGAGCGCGCACTGACCGAGTAGGCAGTCTTTTGGCTTAAGCCACCCAAAGAACCTATAACTATGACAGTATTATGTGTACGGTATACGTACATCCCCATAATATTGTTTCAGCCTTTCAAAAGCGAATGTCTAGGAAGGTATCGCGTCGCGATGTAGCCTATTTGATGAGATGCCTTCCTAGACATTGTCATAGGTAAATATAGGGCCAAGCAAGGTTCTTCAATCTTACAATAATGCATTCTACCGCAACAATAAGCCACCAAAGAGATATCTATAAAAATTGCCTTATGATAGAATGTTGTTCACTCATTTAAGTTGCAATCAAACGTATTATAAGCATATGCCACTAAATTGATAAATAATACAAATTATCTTAATAATTTTCTCAAATTTAAAATATTATATAATTGCAAAGTTCGTCGATAGTAACTTTTGGTTTGACAACGTATGAGACGTCCGCAAACGTAACGGTTTTGGTTTAAAACGTTGTCAAATAATAGCGCGATACCATGCAACAACGAGAGTTCGCTCGCACGCTGTCACCTAGCTGTCACTGAACGTATCTGCCCTACAAAAACCAAATCGTTTACGTTCAAATAATTAGCACGATACGAAATGTTCATAACGTGACGTTTTCGGTTGAAGTTTGGTTTTGGTAAATACGTTGACGTTTAGCACGATTGCCCCCCAGACTTTCTCGAGTCGAGTTTTATTTTTCTTTAAACGATGCGCTGTTATAAAGGGAGCTAAGGACTATGTAACACGAAAGTAAAGGTCTTAGCTAACGTAACTTACGGGACGGTTATTTTGTTTCTTTACAAAGGTTCAAAATATGTAGTTCCAATTGGTATTCAAACACACACACAGTCGTAATTTGTATCACGTAGAACTTTACTTACTAAGACCCACACTCTCAAATATATACTATCTGTGGTAATAGCACTGCATATTATAAAATATCAATTGTCATCCCGTTCCCTCAGTGTTTCTCGCCACGTGTAACTTATCGTGTCAATTATGTATATACCTTCCTTTTGAATCATTCTATCTATTAAAAACAGACGTGGACTCTGAGGGAGAGCGAAAAGAATAGGATCGACGCGTTGGAAATGTGGTGCTGGAGGAAGATGCTGAAAATGTCGTGGACAGAATTTCGGACCAACATATCTATACTGGAGGAATTGAACATCGGACAGCGCCTATCCTCCATTGTCAAAGGCCGCATCCTAACTTTCTTCGGCCACATATCGCGGCGTAGCGACGAATCTATCGAGCGTCTTGTGGTGCAGGGCGGGGTTGAAGGTAAAAGAGCGCGCGGCAGATCACCCACAAGATGGACTGACCAAATTAAGGCAGCAGTGGACGCACCCCTGCATCTGTGCACAAGAAAGGCTGCCATGAGGGACGAGTGGAGATGAATTGTCAAGCTTGCCACCAGACCGGACATGACAACCACGACGACTCTGTCAAGAGACTAAGAAGAATATCTATTAAAAAAACGCATTAAAATCCGTTGCGTAGTTTTTAAGTTTAAGCATACATAGGGACAGACAGACAGAAGACAGACTTTGTTATATACTATGTAGTGATCGTCCCGTTCCGTCCGCCACGAGAAAAAACACGTCACGCTATGCTAAGACCTTTAAACGCAGTTTGCAAAAATAAAGTTAAAGCTTCAGTCCGTAAGCAGTCGATTAGCTGGTGTCATGGCTGCTAAAATGTCACTATTGTGTGGCTTACTACTACAGTGCATGAGTAAATATATTATTGTCATTCACTAGTTAGACTTACATGCATAAATGATAATACTGCCATTCCGACATAGCGCTGTAAATCTACATGTTGCAAAATCAAGTTACACCGCAACCACATGTCATTTGCGGGTGCTAATTTGAAAGAAAAATAGTAATTCGATGCACGCGGGCCACATTTTACATAATAGACCACGTGTGTGGTACCGACTAAACTAGTGGCGCTCATAGCGAGACTTGGTTTGCCGTTCGTAACAGATCGGCAAAGTTAAGCAAAGCTTTCACAGGTGACCACTTGGATGGGTGACCGTGTGGCATTTACATTTGAGCGCAACCACATAAAGCTATGGATCCCGGTACTTTTCTAAGGATAAGGATCGTTAGGCCATGTCCGAGGCCTTTGCGCGGTCTGAAAACTCCGACACCAGAGTTGGCTACACAGTCACACGAAAAACAAACAAACAAACCTTATCTACAGACAACGTTCATCATCCGTTATTACTCATGTCCATTGAGGTCCGAAGTACCGGAAACCGGTGAGCATGTATGAAAAGAGTAATGAGTGTAGACGAAGCGCGTGAGGTTTGTAAGGATAGAAGCAAGTCACGTTCTATTGTCTCTGCCTACCCCGATGGGAGAAAGACGTGGGTGTATGTATGTATGAACATTAATTGTTATAACTGATTCATTTCTATTATTGCAACTTTAGGCTTTACTAGGCAGCTCAGTTATGGATGCGCATAAATAGGTGTTTCATCCTTCTTTAAGGCCACATCCCACGATGCGTGGCTTTGCAGACAAACGCCCGCGGCACCTTTGAAAAATCACCGCGAGTCGGGTAACTTCAAAGGTGCCACGCTCGTGCGTCCTCAAAACCACGCACCGGGGGAAGCCGGCTTTAGCTGAAGTTCTTAAAAGGTCTATGCCCCTTGTAGGTTTTCTAAAGACCGGGTCCCTTATCTTTTAATGAAATATAGGAAAATACCCGGGTCACGTCATAATACATAATATAATAATACCTATTTATCTCTGTGATAATAATAGTTCGCCCGGGTCGGGCAAAGTGTTATTGGGTTTTTCCGTTAGGAAATTCTCAGTAGCTGCTCGGAATCTGGTAATGTGCCCGATACGGCAATAGGCTCGCCCCCTATTACGTGAGACTAAAATAAATCTGGCGAAAAGTGGGTGTAGCAATATATGTACCTCTGCCTACCTCTTCGGGGATATAGGCGTGAGACTATGTATGTATGTAATAATAAGTAAAATATATTTGTGGCTAACAATGCTTATAACTCATGTACTTCATAAAGTTTTATATTCTTAGCCTTGCGCATGCTACACAAACGTGTTAAATATGTTAATAAAGAAAAGTTAATTATGGAACAAGACTCGTACATTAAGTTAAATGCAACGTCATGCAGTGACCGAGTTATTTATGACTTGATTAATATAGTTACAATTGACGTTAACAACGTGTACGCTTTTTTTATAACTCATGCTGTTGCTGTTACACCTTCGTTCGCATTTACAATTTTTTCAATTTTTTTTTATCGAATTCAAATTCATTTTTGATTTTTGGTTACATGTTACATGTGGTCTTAATACAATTAAAAGCATCTCAAGAATCTACCTTAATGGTGTACACTGATTCACATTTATATTAATAACTAATTAAAAAAAACAGTCAGAATAATCATAAGTCCAGAAATATAAAATCAAATAATTGCAACATAACATAATTTGGAAAAGCAACGTAAGTGAGGCATTGTATGAAACTTTTATCGAGATAAATGCGCTCAGATTATTGAGGCGAGCCTTTGATGAGGTCATTACCCTCATCTGGAGAAACTGTTATGGGATTATAGATATCAAACTTAGTCTTCACTCACTTTTACGAGGATTTTGGCCTTTGAACTGCATTACTATTAAGGCGCTAATTTATTTGTATTTAGATATATATTTGTCAGCTGCTATCTGTTTGCTATCGCACTAGCTCTGCCTAGTTTGCTATAAGATACATGAATAGTTTATTTTTGCCGATATTTTTATACCCTTCTAACAATCTCTTCGTTATATCACTGAAACAATGCAAAATATTGACTGAATGTTTATAAATTCATCTGCACTTTTTTACAGTGTATAGGCCAACCCGAAAGAGATACAGAAGCACGTCATTAAGAAATTCTTGAAACCCACACTCTCTACTCCCTGTTTAAAACCTACGTTCAAAACATGCGCTTACAAAACGCTACATTTAAAAATCTTTACTTTGAAGAAAAAGGTCCTTTAACATTCGACGTGCGAGTGAATCCATAATAGTTTAATATTACATTATTATTTATTTTCGAAACAGTTTTAAGAACGTAACTGATTCCATTTGGATACCCTGAATGAGTTTATTTAATATAAGACATTCGCGAATAGAGACGCCACGTGAATTCTGATCAGCTGTGAGAAATACCACGATATATTTTATTGTACTTTTGTATTTTATTTTTGTGATAAATGCTGCTACGCGACTTGGAGATGCCTGGAGCTTTGGTATTTATACACAAATATTCTTGGTACATATTTAATTTCTTTTTATAGACTCACCTGTATTTCCGGAGGGTTTGGCAGAGGTGAAATATTATTACACCCACATTTTGCCATGTTATGAATTTTTAGGTCCCACGTAATGGGGGGCGAGCCTATTCCCGTTACCGGCCACAGTGCTAGACTCCGCGCTGCTACTGAGAATTCGGAAAAACTCAGTAACTCTTCTTGCTGGATTTGGGACTTGACCCGGGACCTCTCGAACAGCAGACGCACACGCTAGTCACTGGACCACGAAGGCAGTTGTAGTATTGTTTAATTCCTCTTTATTTCTGTCCTAACATATATAAAATAGCATAATACAAATAAAGTCGTCATTTATTAGACTACGACCACGATTGGAATAAGGTGGTTGAAACGTCATCAAATAAAGACTTATATGTGTTCTTAAAGACTTATAATTATGTTGGTACTTTCTCAGCAGAAAAACAAATATTATTATAGCAGATTATTATTTAGAAGCCCAAAAAATAACTAGGTGTCAAAAAATACGCGATCTTGGTATTATTCAAGACTCAAAGCTACTGTATGATGACCACATTGAGACTATCGTAGCGAAAGCTTCTAAAGCACTGGGATTTATAATACGAACATCAAATAGTTTCAAAGACGCAAAAACGTACAAAATTCTATACTGTACATATGTGCGCAGTATTTTGGAATATGCCAGTCAAGTATGGAACCCACGCTATGATATTTACACCTCTCGTATAGAAAACATTCAAAAAAGATTTATTAGATACTTGTGTTATCGGACAGGATGTACTTATAGTTCTGATGTATATTTAAATATTTGTTCAAAGTTCCATTTTTTACCATTAATCAAGAGTCGAGAAATAAGTGACATTATATATGTACTGAAAATAATTAATGCTAAGATAGATTGCCCTTCTTTAATATCTAGAATATCTTTAAATGTACCAGCTAAGGTCGTTAGACATTACACCCCTATTCACGTTTCCGTAGTGTCTACAAATTACCCACAAAACTCATTCTTGTGGCGAGCTAGCAATACCGTGAATAAATGTTGCAAAATTCATGAAATTGATATATTTAATGTAAAAGTGGAATCAGTGAGGCGGACGCTCAGTCTTGAATTCTTCAATAGATTTAAGTAATATTTTCCTATACTTGTAAAAGTTGTTAGTTTTGGGTTTATGGCATTATTATTAACTCTCTACTTTACGGATTAAAACCCGTAGGTATATGAAACGTGTATGAAATAAATCATGGAAAAACGTTCTTATTGATAAAAGTTTATTGCTCTTAAATTATTTGTACACTGTAACTTCTCAATAGGAATTATATGTATTATCTTCGCTAAATAAGTCTACTCCAAGTTTTCTGTTTCCAAGGAATAACTTTAGTTTTATACACACACTCTGCGTATCTTTATCACCCGTGTATTTCTTGCACGTTCCAAGGAAATATATTGTACCTATATATTATATGTATCTTCTTTTTACTGTCTGCTATAAACGTAAACACACAATGTTTAAGTTCGTTTTTATTTTGAGGAAAGGTGTGAACGGAATACCTTGTTACTTTATAGGAATTTAAACTTATCTCTATACTCTAACTTTATCTAACTATATTACTCCAAACAAAGGTACATGGTATATATATCGAAAGACAATTTAAAATAACCTTGTCACTTGTTTTTGTATGTATTACAGAGCTCAATCGCAATCCTTTTGGGTTATGGATTAGGAAGTTGGACAGTAAGTCGTTCTATGGTAAAGGTAATAATCAGTCAAATCCGGTTAGACTAGTAAACGGATCCCGGGTTGCGACTAGGATAACGCTAGAAACATGATATAGAGTGGTGTTTTATATGCTATAAGAAAGGTATTATGTGGTCCATGATACTGTATTATCATCATCATCATCAGCCTTTAACAGTCCACTGCTGGACTAGGCCTCTCCTTTGAAAGGAGGAATTGGCCTACTATACCACGCTGGCCAAACGGGTTGGTATAGGGTTTGTATCAAGTTTTCCTTCTCTTACAGTGCTGTTCTCTGCAAAATATGCTCCCTCTGTCGGCTCTTACGACACCCATGGGATGATATGGGGTGGTGACATTCCGTATTCTTAATCCGTCACCACACGGACGTGTATTATCATACTTGTATTTTATTATAAACTGTCCCATTGCTGGACACCTCCTTCTTTTTTACTAGTAGGTTAGGCTATAGAAGTGCGGGCTAGCAGATTTTCTCTCGAGAACATTCTGGTGAATTCGCATTCATGCAGGTTTCCTCACGATCTTAAGCTAGCGATAATAAACTATTAACGCATATATATTAACTTGGCCAAATCAAAAACTAACGAAGTTATCCACTTAACTATCGCATAATTAATACTATACCTTTTTCTCTCATTTATATTATAAGGACAATTTAAATACTTTTCATGTATGCACATTTAAATTGGTTATTTATATTCAAGAGATTTTTTTTCATTAATATATACCTAATTTATACCTATTAATGTATACCTACAGTATATTATTGTCTGTATATCTTATTTTCTTGTATCGTTCTGTAAAACTCATACACGGTAACTAATCTGTATTATTTTCTTTACAGGTAAGTAATTTAATCAACATTATTCATCAACATTTACAAAGTAAGTATGATATGTCTGAGTGAAGAATGCGTAAATACTATTCTTTAAGAATAAATTGAAGAACTTTAGTGCACTCCGTGAATACCGAATACTATAAATTAATTTGCACACATGTTGTCGATTACGAGGACAAGGATTCAATTTCCAAAATGGACAAACTATTTCTTGCATGTTGAGTAGCATGAGAATAAATAATTTGGCGATGTAATAGTTAGTAAATTTCGGATGGTAAAATGATGTTAGTAACAACATTTCTCCCTTAGTTTAGCAAGACGTCAAGGACTTCAGTTGCCATAAATATCATCCAAGACCCAAGAATATCCATATATCATCGGGCCCTGTTCAAATACAAAGTCTAGATAGATTTTGGTGTCATTCATTTCTGGTTACAACATCAATTATGTACTCTATGTGCATAGTAATACAAATGATTTTCGCTAGAACAATAATTGCTTAGGGTTCATTGCCGATTTAACATTGCAGTCCATTTTCTGCGCCGCTGAGTTTCTTACATATAATATTGACTACTGTTTCCAACACGTCTATATATTCTGTGGGATACAAACATCATTTGAATTAGTTCAACATTGGCTTTAAGATTAACATTCACATATCCACTACCTACATTGTTGCCGACTGTTCAATATTTGCAAAAATGAAATTGCCTCTTACTGGTTAAAACAAAAGAACTAAGAAAAAGGATAAATACCTGATACGGTTCTGCTGCTAAAATTGTTAATTATTGATTTATCATGAAGATCTTTGACAGTCGTTAAAGGTCGTCAGTGCCTCCAAAAAAACTGACTCTTGTCTAAACCATGGAATATCGCTATCCCTTCGAGTTGCGAAGGTCAGGCAGGCGGTCGCTCTGTGGAAAAGCTCACTTTCAGTCAAATTTGGTTAGACTGGTAAGCGGATCCCGGGTTGAAACTGGGATAAAGCTAGGAGGATGACGATGACGGTTCTGCTGCTAGAGTTTCCTAACAAAAAATCTTAGTTACTTAGCCTCACTCCAGTTTTGAACCCAGTATTATTTACTCAATCTTTATTAATATATTAAAGTTGAATCATTTTTCTTTTCATAGTAATAGGCGGCAAACGAGCAGACGGATCGCCTGATGGTAAGCAATTACCGTCGCCCATGGACACAAGCAACCCACAGAAGTCACAAGTGCGTTGCCGCCCCTTGGGGTTGGGAAAAGGGATAGGACGAGGAGTGGTATGAGGGAGAAGGAATAGGGCACTCTCACTCATCGAACGAAAGCAACAGTTTAAGTACTGTTACTTTACGTCGATTTTCTGTGAGAGGGTAGTACTTCCCCGGTCGAGCCGGCCCATTCATGCTGACATCAGCAAGGCTCTACTACCGAATCATGCATACGTTTAAACGCGCTTATACTAAAAAAGACTTCTTGGATGTAATTTTGCCTTTAACAATTCAATCAATAAGGAACAGTACAAGAAATGTATTTTATATGACATTAGGCGACGAGCAAAAAGAAAAAAGAACGCTTAGTGAGAAGAATAGAACTTCATGAAAAACATCTTCAAAATAAAAAACGTGATTGAAAGCTGACTTACACACTCTCGTTAATATGGAAATTGTCCTTCAAAACCATCATTAGTGACACACTTCGACAAAAAATCACAAACCTACACCAAAACATTTGGGTTATTTTTACTTTATTTTTTCAGGCCTAAAAACCAATAAGAAGTTCATAAAACAAACTTTATTTATCATGAGACACAGCCATTATATACATACATACATACATATCGTCACGCCTTTTATCCCCGAAGGGGTAGGCAGAGGTGTATTTGTACACCCACTTTTCGCCAGATATACTTTAGTCCCACGTAATAAGGGGCGAGCCTATTGCCGTACCGGGCACATTTCCAAACTCCGTGCTGCTACTGAGAATTTCGTGACAGAAAAACCCAATAACACTGCCCGACCCAGGAATCGAACCCGGGACCTCCCGATCCCACGCGCACATTTATGCCGCGAGACCAACGAGGCAGTCGTATAGGGTTTGATGTCGAGTTTTCCGTCTCTACGCAAAGATGGTATTTGCATCGTGTTATCCCTTAGTCGCCTCTTACGACACCCACGAGAAGATAGTGGGTGGTGACACTTGTATTCTATGCCGTCAACCACACGGCCATTATATCTGTTAAATTAATACAAAGTTTACAAATTAAAACCAAACTTCGGGCGTGGAAACCCGACCTTACGAAGTATCGTAATGATTTATTATGCCACAAGATATGAAATCAAAGGTTCAATGCATTGCTTTTAATAACTGGGAATTTACAATTGATACAGTACAAAACCTTACATGGAAAGTAAAGTTATTTGCAAAGTAAGTTGCAAAGCAATTAAAAGTCGTAAAGTTGTCTAAGTCGGCGAGTCTAATGATCGCTAGATTGATTTATTAACTTTCCGTGCGGGAAATTGTCGGGACGCGGCGAGGATTAAAAATAAAGGACTGCCGAGGCCAAAATCCGAGCGATGTTTTATAGATCTTTAAGTGATTGAATGTGATATATTATTCATAGCGAAAAGCTCAGATCGTTGTTATGGCTTTTTATAACAAGTCCTATATATTCTTCATATCTGTATATTATACAAAGAGGCAGAATATGTTTGTTTGAACGCGTTATATTTTTTGTAAACTAGCTTTCTCTTCAGTTCAAAGAAACAAATGTTGTCTTCAAATGAATAACTAACTTCTGTGATAGATGCCCTAAAATAGTATATTTCTACGACTAACTACAGAATTCAATATTCGAACTATAGCTAGGTCTGCAGATTTTAGATTCGGTTTTGACATAAGCTCCATACAAAATATGTCAAACACGAATCTCAAATCTCATAATCCATGTATGGATCGAATATTGAAAATCCCCGTAAGTCTGGTGTCACATTTAGCCCCCGTTTTAGCAAGGCCTTTAAACTTTTATGCTTTGTTACCGCAAAAGCGAAGTAGTAACCATTTAAATGTGCATAAGGATCCGATTTATCTCGCACGCATCTTAAGTATATGTTGGACACCACATAGAGTCCTTCTCTTAATACAGTTCTTTCAAAAATCCTTCTACTATATAATTATAAACTACTTCCCTGCCAAATTTCATATATATACGTCCAGCAGTTTCCGAGATTTCGAGATCTTTCGCTTTTATATACAATAGATTATTCGACCATTCAACATCCGCAGCAGTATTAAACCACAATTTCTGTGGAGACAGATCGATTCCCGTGGTTCTGACAAGTCTGATAGATTACTAACCAGCGTCGCGTCGCTGCCGCTCGCCCCGAACTTAACACCTTTTCAATATCCACTCGTATTTCCGTAACGTTTCCAATACTGATAATATTTACTTTAGCACCGCGTTTTAAAAAGCTTTGAATTTATATATAACCCTTTGCCTCTGGCTTCGCACGCGGTTAAAGGGAATAATTAAAGCAAAGAACCAAATACAGGGTGTTGATATGCATTTTCAAAATATTTTCAGGGGTGAATATACTACTATACTGAATACAAATACATGAACAAAATAATTCACAAGAACTTAAAAAATGTTTTCGTGATCATGCATTTCAGAAATCAGCTCGATGTATTGAGCGACGCCGTCGCTCAGCTGGAGGCCAATTCTGGTAATTATATTTGTTCAAATTCCAATAGCAATCTAGTCTCGGTGTCATAAATGGTATTCTCGTAACTTAACTGACACTTTAATGAGATCGGGACTACATCGAAAGTTGAACCAAGTGTGAACTAGTGTGGACGGTATTCTGCTAATTATTTACGTACAACAAACGTCAAACTGTAGCTAAAACCAAATGATACTACGGTTTGACAATTCACAGCTGACTATTGTTGACAATTGAGCAAAATAAGTGTTTGTTACTTTGTTATTGTTTTATATATAAAATAAGCATGAGTGCATTTGGGCTGCGATGGCTATACCTATTGAAAATAATCCACGCGATCCAAGGAACCAATACATTTACTTACCGACATTTTATTACTTAGTTGTATATTAATTTTAATTTGGCATGGAAACGTAGTGACATCCAATTACCATTCCTATTAATGTATTTTCCCATACAATGGCAACATTCATGTTTTTGTTTTTGAGTTTTTGACATTACCTCTGAGATCAACAAGAGATTATAAATTGATTATATCGAACTGATACTGTAATGAGATTAAGTGAAGCAGAATACCAATTGTGAGTCAATTCAAAATTAAATCGCAGTTCAGTCAAAATTCAGTGTCAGTGTCTGTTAAATACGAGAATTGGCCTTCTGATCGCGAGCGCGCATTGCAGTTACCTAACACATATATACAAGCACACAATACCTACCATGCAGTCTTATTCTGCACCAGTCAACAGCTTATTCTGATTTACTATCGAAGTAACATTTAATGAAAATAAGGGTCTTATATGTATTATCGCACAATCTTAGGTGAATAAGTATACTATCTAGGTATATAGTATAATTTAAATATTTTGCAAATGAAGATCAACATATTGTATAACTAAATCATCCTATTTCCTGTCAACGCAATAAGTACATGCCGTCATTCTAGATTAGTTTTTTTTTATATAAGTTTTTCGCCTCTATACTAACCACTCGTTTAATTTCCGAACTAATTTCCGCAACGTTCTGATCGCCGATTACTTTAGTACCATATTTCAAAAAGATGTATTTGTATACATTTTATATGTATTTATCAAGATATTATTTTATTCATAAAACGAAGTCTCTTTTTCGTCCTGTATGACCTGAGCTGTCCGAACGGATTTTTGTTAGTTTTCACCAATACCTCTTAGCGTTAACCCAGTTTCAACCTGGTTTCCGCTTACTAGTCTAATAGGATTTGGCTGTCTGACCTACGCAACCCGAAGTGTTATCGATATTCAATGCTTTAGACTAGTGTCAGTTCAGAAGGTACTGACGCCTTATAACGACTGTCAAAGATCTTCATGACAGCTGGAACCGACGACTTAACGTGCTATCCGAGGCACGGGGCAAGCGATAATAAACTTCGGTTTTCACCAAAAAATTGTTTTATTTCCTGTTTTTTTTATATCCATCGTCTTGATTGATTTTGTTGTTTTGGCACCCCAGATCTATGAAAAATATCTTGCCAACAAACCGATTAGTCTAATTGCACCAATAAAGTAAAAAATCTGCAATCAATAAATGTCTGTAGAACAGGGAAGAACTTGGTAGACAAAACAATGATTTTGTAATTTTCTCCTTGAAAACTACTAAAATGAATAATGAATAACTCGTTTGGGGCATATAGCTACCGATAGGGTAGCTATAACCCCCCTAATTAGTAATACATAAATTCCCTACCTTAGCTCACAGCAAAAACGAAAATAGTGCCTACATTTGCGTGGATAAAGGCTATTTATTTATATCCTTTTGTATAATATTATTATAATGATGTTAAAATTTTCTTAAAGAAATATACAAACAGATAACTCGTAACGTCTTATTTATTTACTTGTACTGCGGCTTTGAGAATTATAATTCCTCAGTACAATAGCTCTGTAGATTTCCACGCAACTTGGATAAATTCTTCATAATGGTGTATTGTATTACATAGATGTTTTCGTCTTTGTTTATTTATACTATCTGAGGTTTTTATCATGATATACGTTGAATTATGTTTAAGAATACTGTTACGGTATTTTTTTTATTTTATTTTACCTAAGTTGATATATAATCAATTTGGGAGTGAGCTGTATCGGTTCATTACTTTTCCTTTAAAATAACATAATGCCTGCACTAGGGATAAATTTTGTTTCGTAAAAATCGTTTCAAAAATTTAAAAACCTCGTAACAATCTGGATTTACATCCAGACATTTCAAACCACGGTCTGTGGATCGCAAGCGTTGTTCTTTGGTGAGGATAGAACCCACAACACTCAGCGCAGTGTAAAGCGCCGATGCAGTTATTTAAACCGATAAGCCAGCCACTGCTATACAAATTTTTGAGTACTCATAAGCTCATATAGCTATGCAGGTATTTTCGTCACTCGTTTAACAAAACGAACAACTCGCTACTCAATATTGAAAGCACGAATGTCCGTAGTTTCGATGTGTTGGCAGTTTTTAACCCTCGTGTGTTTGCTTAGGTCGCAGTTGGTGCGAACTGCTAGTTAAAGAGTATATATTTGGTGTTACCCAAATTTAAAATATTAATAACATTTGGATACCAACATTTTTATAATTTGTTATTGAAGAAAGATGCAGTATTTTGTTTGCTTATTGAAAATGTGGTGATGTGGTATTTCTCATACCGGAATGCTACATAAGTTTGATGAAATTCTGTGTATGCATTTGTTATTGCGACACATATACGATAGTTATGACATCGAAACATAGGTATAGTTATATAGGAGCTAGGAAGCTTTAACTTCATTCATAAGTATATAGCTCCCCTTGGATTCACTTTGAGTGTTGGCATCCGAATAGATATTTGCAGATCAGTCGGTCATGCGGAATCTTTGACCAGTTGATTGTCCACCGTATCACAACTGTGTCGGGTTCCAACCACTGGTTGACACCTGATTGGTCACCTCAGTTAAGCTATTTTAATTGGTCGATCTTACCCACACATTCGACACGTCCAAACTTAGACGTCTTATCCAAATAGATTTAAAACTTTAGCGTCGCCAGCTATGACATCAATATTAAAACAAGAAATGCAAATCCCTCTAATGAATCAGAGAAATCTGCCGAATGTAAAACAAAGAACGTTTGATTATTATTCACAGCGTCGCCTCGGTCTGTCCGTGACTACAATTGAAGCAATTAGTTCGAAACTTCGGGCAGGCTTCTATTTAAAGTATTACAATTAGGTAATACTAAACCAGGCAAAAGTTTTACTTAATTTAGCCCAGATGTAAAATGATGGATAAAAGTATTATATTTAAACGTTTATTTATTTTTGTTTGACACTCGTATTGCATAGAATTTGATTTGGTTTGATACCGTACTACTTGCCGTTACATAAAATATGCCCGTTAACATACAGCAATTTTGCTTAATCTAAGAATATAGAGACTAGAATGGCTTGCAATCGTTTAGAATCTCAATCACCTTTGCCAAGCATTTTCTATTGCGAATATATTATCAGACGTTCTTTTGGGTACCAAATAAAAGAGGATGATCCTATTTTTGGCTGTCAACGAGACTTTTTTTAAGGTGCGCTATGCTATGCGGCATAACTCCATCGCTCATTACTGCATGTGGAAAGTCACGTCACACAATCAGATAATCTAGACCACCGATTCACTGAGGCATTGGCTGTCTTTATTACTTATGAAATTATTTATTTCAAAAATAATAAAAAACTTTTGAACGTAAGAATAAAGTAAAACCAAAACAGCAATCTCGAAAACTTTTATAAGAAAACAGTAAATATTATAAACAAAAAAGTTGTGATTATTTATAGTGAACGATTAAAGCAGCTGAGCTTCAGACGATTTATATCAATATGCATGTTATCCAATAGTTTATAGTATCCGGATTATCATGCGAACGTCTCCAGTAAATCTAGATTGACTTCGCTAAATACTAGGATATAATCGGCCTTGGAGGATACGTTGTGTTGAGACTGAACATCGATAAATGGCACACATATTTGGATACATAGAGTAAGATTAGCTAGGTATTATTCGAAATTCGCACAATAAAAATACTAAAGAAGGACTGCAAATGTTAAAGTCATAATGTATGTACACCCTTTGTAATAAAGTGTTAAGTCCAGAAAGCGTGCAAAGCTATAAAGGTACTACAAACCTCGGCCAATTTGGCTATATACCTCGCTAAGATTGATCTCTTCAATTTGACCTTAGGTTTGGAAGAATTGATGTTAGCAACCTTAAGCAGCGATAGTACTCACTGTAGGTAGTATATCTATTCCAAATCCACATTGCTCTCACAGAAAATAGTAACAAGTGAAATATTTCAGTTATTTTTGTAAATAATATCGTCTGAAAAGTCAGATACTCGCTTTAGGGAAATACCAAGAAATTTCTCGTCTGCAACAGTCAATATTTGAAATTTCAATCGTTTTATTCAAAGTAAACTATTAGTACCTACATTGAAATTAGCAATCAGAATACATATAACATAATTATAATAACCTTATGCTTTAAATTTATTTGTAGAATGAATATATGAACTTGTGTATATTAGATATTGTCGTATATACGTATATTGTCAATAGTTCTAGGGTGCAGTTGATAATGTGTGAGGTCGTTTCTATTTATAATTTTCACCATAATGTTTAGTTTGGGCTTATTGTGAGTACAGTTACTCAACCACAAATTGAGTTGCTACTAAAATAGCTATTTTATCTTCCAAAAAAAGCACCATAATATGCATATGCATAATGAAACATTGTAGGCACGCGAGTCTGCTTGTGACCACGTCCAGTTTGCCACGTCCGTTTTGACCTGATTAGCAATCAGATCAAAATCACCAAGCAAGAACTTAAATAGCCAGCTACAATGCTACATACGTAAATATCAGAACACGATCGAGTTAAAAATGTTTTCTCTGAAAGTACAAAGATTTTTACAGCATATCGGTTTCTAGTGAAAATTGCTTCACTTTTAAGACAACAATGTATTACTGACTATACAACGGCACAACAGTGTGTTGTAAATAAACGTTTGCGTAACAATAATACTGGCACAAAGGTAAACTTGGCGTGAGACGGCTCTGGACGTCCCACATTAAATATCATATATTTAGGGCGATATCGCGGCACATACTCTAAGGATTTCACTTTATTGCAAGAGTAATGAAACCGAGGGTACTCTGTTTGACTCAAGCGCGCAGGTTACAAGTTAAAGGAGGTAGCGGATAATTTAATATAAAACAAACTGAACATCTTACTTTCAAAACAAATCGCCCGCACTAGGAAGTAATCTTCTATCGCGAGAGGATTGTAGTCATTCAATGTTCAGTTAATTTGGACATTTTGTTAACGTGATTTTCTTTGTAACACAAAGTATGCTCCTGTACTTATACACTACTATTTTTAATTAGTACAAAAACTTTAAGGACATATTAGCGAAGACATTATTATCACATATGTGACATGAGAATTTCATAATATCTATAAATAGCCAAGTTATAATCATTTGTTTTTTGTAGAAAATCTCACCTAAATCATAGACATATTTTACAATCCATTCACTACTTCATTGATAGTACTTACTTTCCATCCTACTCTTACGCATTCTTTCCGTCGCACTTATTAATGTAGGTAGCCTTAGTCAATAAAATAATCAGTGTAGGTAGTTACCTTTTAATTTTCTTAATTCTAACCTCTCCTTCATAGTTTATCCGGGCTTAGGACCGGCAAAATGTACCGATTTACAAGTAATTAAATACGAAGGTATGTAATTAGAAAGCAAACACATATCAAAATAAAAGAAGGTATTCTGTAATAAAAGCAAAGAGTAATTTTGGCGTATTTATGAAGTTAGAATCATCTGCTATTTACAAATTATTTTATCATCATCATGTCAGCCTAGAGACGGCCACTGCTGGACATAGGCCTCCCTCGAGGTTCTCCACACAGACCGATTTTGAGCCGCCCGCCTCAAATTATTATGTACTTAAGTAGGTATTATTTACTAAACTTACAAGTATTTCCGTTGTCCTGTTTCCATTGTCAATAGACAGATCACAGTCTTTTCACTACACCGACTTACACTAACCGGCTTACTTTTGTACACTCACAAAACGATGTCCATGGGTACACAGCTGCACTCGCGATTCCTCAAGTCAAAAAGTACGTACGAAGCATAACTACATACTCCCGTGATATTATGAACTGATAAGCCATCGCGTCGGGACGTAGACAAACAATTAACTGTTGCAGCGAAAACAATCAATACGCTCACGACCGCTAGCGATTTAGTACTGTTTGTAGCATCGAAGCGCGGCGCGTGCGCAGAGGCACAGGGGGGAATTTATCAATGGAATAGTTTACAACTGTTACTAGTTATGCATTAACCAATTATTACGTATTTTTGTGGACAGTTTTGAGACAGTTTCGGGACTTAGTGTTTTTATTTTTTAACTACATATATATGATCAGTTAAAGATACTTAGTGCCCCGTTAATTTTTTTGTACTAATTAAAAATAGTGGTGTATAATACAGATGTAAACATTTCAACCTGTTCGTCGTCAATCGTTGATAAAAATGGCTTATTCTTTCTTGAAATGTAAACCAAGAATCGACGTTTACAACGATTAATACTTATGTTGATATCGCGACGGTACATTACAAACGACAAACACGAATAACATCCAGTCTAGAAACAGCTTTGTTTGGATCAGACAAAGCTGTTTCTGTATGCTATCATTGGCGACGCTATAGTGAACAAACCATTACGCCATACGTACAACAATTTCTTTATAGCTCTTGGAACCCACCCTTGAACTTTCATAACAACATCCCCATAAAACCATAACTCATTTTGCAAAATTCCGTCATAAAAGAACAATAAATTCACCCGTAGCACAACTTAAATCTGATTCTTACGTGTTTATTGTGTGTCAAGATGCCAAAACCGCCATAATCTTATAAGTCGGGGCACACATTTACTAGGCGCTTGGACCGGGTCCAAGGTCAACCTGGTAATGTCAAGGACACTATTTGTGGCCTTGTAGAAACATGCTCGGAATAATCAAACACTTAGAGAGTACTAACGTAGAGTTTTTTGTTGTAACACTACGTAGTACGAGTATGTCTGAAAAGTGTTTGACACTCGATGTTTTTGTTCTAGTTATAGTACACTGGACTTATCGTACTTTTGGTTTATTATAAAGTTCTTGCGATTGCGTTTTGTTTGCTTGTTCATTGAATGGATTGTAAGTTGTATATTTTGTTAAAAACTAGTTGCAAATTAATTTGTAAATATGGATTCAATACGAAACGTATTTTGTGATTCTGACACAGTTAATCTGTGGGCAGTGTAGAGATAAGTCTAGGTAAGTAAATGTAAGAGGCGTAATATTAAAAAGGCTCCTTAAGGCTAAGGCTAGTGACATGTTTAATAAAAAGACAATGTAATCGACAATTTAAACCTTAAAATTGGCTACGACATACTTCAAGTCTTTACATCCAACTTTAGCATAGTAACTGCATTCAATTCAATTTTACAAATGTTTTGACATTTATCATTAACATAAACAGTAGACCGAATGCACTGAGTCGTTGTTTGTTGATATTTACATTAGCGATATATCTCATAGCAAATAAGGAAATAAACATCACATGTGTTTGCCCAAATCATACTACTAGAATATTATTAGTGTGTATTATTGTAACCGCAGCAAACTGCGAATACCATAGCTAACGACAAAAGTTACATACAGGCTTAACTCATTGAGAATATCTCTGCGTTTTTTCAATAGTTTCAAGAGCCGCAGACTTGAAGCTATTTAAGTGACGGTACGACTTCCTTTAAGCGTTTTGCATTACAATCTCCAATTTTTATCAAGTTGACAAGGTATGCTTTAACGTGATAATGAGCTTTTGTAGCTCCTGAGATACAACTCGTTGCTGGAGCTCAAAATACCAATGACAACATCGATAGACTTTTAACAAAGTTAAGAAAAAAAAGTGTAGAAATCCTTACAGCCACTATTGTGAGTTTGATTGTTCTTTTCTGCAAAGTAGTAAGAAAAAAGTAATTCCATATCCAAAGTAACATTTAATATTTGCAAAGTACTTTAAAAAATTTAAACCTAATATTTTTTACATTCTTCCGTCTTAATCCATACCGCCACAATATAATCAGCGTCACCACCATCGCTGAACATCGACAGAGCCGTCTATCAAAGTGTCATTCAAAAATGCAAAACCCCTGCTAGGAATTCTCGCAAGCTCGCTGGTAACAATTAAATTTGTGTCGCACAAAGCTATTAAAGGGGACACTGGGCGTCGCACGTCGGGTGTGTTCGGTGCGGACACGTCACACAAAGGTATTGTTTATTGTCACACATCGCATGGTTGTCACACGCGGTAAGGTTCGATGACATTTTACTATAAGGCAAATTAAAAGACGCAAAAATCTGGCCGTTTTTACAACATCCGAATCATCGTAGTTCAAAATGCTGTCTTCATCTAGCTTATGTATTTTCTTCCTTCTTTCATTTAAAAGCTTAAAGGAAAGGTCCCTCGTGTATATATATGTCCTTTTTTTTCCTCTTTTTCCTGTATAAAATGTACAGAATATATCTTTTTTAGATCTTTCTCTCTGTTAATTTGGGACACACATTTTACCACTTTAGAAGTGTCTATTAGGAACACTGCCCGGGTCGGGCAAAGTGTTATTGGGTTTTTCCATAAGGAAATTCTCAGTAGCAGCACGGAGCCTGGTAATGTGCCCGGTACGGCAATAGGCTCGCCCCCTATTACGTGGGACCTAAAAATTCATGGCGAAATGTGGGTGTTATATAACACCTCTGCCTACCCCTTCGGGGATACAGGCGTGAGTCTATATAAAAAAGTGTCTATCTTTCGAGCGACTGCTTTTGAAACAAAGTGTCCAATCCCCACACGAGACAACACATTGTGTGATCCATAAATGTATGTTTCAAGTCTGTGTGTCCCTTGTGTCCGTGGTTTGAATGTTTGTAATGTTCCCCGCGACACAGGATTTGTTCGCAGTGCGCAAGTTGACAAAAAAATTGTCGCATGATATTTTCACTGTTAGTAGTTAGATCAGCAAGCTGTTTGTCAGGCAATATCAAATGGTGGTCATATGAACGTTACATTATAGCATTGTACCTCTTTGTTGTTTCTTAGCCTTTACAAAGGTAACACAATCAGATCACCTTACTAGCAGCTAGCGAGTGAACACGTTATATTCTGTGGTCAGACTAAGAGGCAGTTAGCGGAAATAATCCATGCTTTTGTAACTGCTTCTTAGGGCTAGTGCATACATACAACTTTTAGTCGAACAACTATTTTGTTGTGTATCATATGTTTAAAAGAATATATTAAAGCGCACATATTGTCAACTCGATAGTTGCTCAACAAAAAAGTCAAAAAGCTTATCTATTTGCTTTTGATTTAAAAGTTGGCCAACTATCGATCAAGCGCTCAATCTGTATTGCATTGAATTAATGTGCGCAGACCATCGACTAAACAGTCGATCCGCGACTGACCACGACTGCCAATCTCGTATAAGGATTTGAAGCGGCGCCACGTCTATATCTTCTTTCTTAATTCACATTGTTTGTAAACACCTTGACTCGAGCGATGCTGAATAAGGACTGGTCGATTTGAAGAGATAAAAAAATCGGTTGTATGCGCACTTCCATCAACTAAACTGTTCGGTTGAGTAGAAATCACGAAAAGTACAAAACTCGACGAAACAGTTTAGTCGATGCAACAGTTGTATGTATGCGCTCGGCCTTAGGTTTAGAATTTATGTTTCGGCAGGAAGGTTTATGGCATTGGTTGAACAATTTATAGATGTACCCTTAACCTGTTTATGCAGTGCTTTGATTTGACTTTAATTTGAACAAGTAAATACTACTACTTGTTTTATATTATTTTAACATAATTATTAGTTACTAAGAGAAAATCAATTTAAGGTATCACAACAATCATATTTAACATTAATATTAAATTACAAAAAATAAAATAACTACACTTAATAAAATATGATATTAAGAGACTCAAAAATGTGCTGATAAAGTTTTTCCATTTTCTCTTTCTAACCTAATCTTATCACGAAAAGGTCTAAAAACAGGAAAATAATTTTAAATTACAACTCGTTGTTCATGCTTTATAACAGTTGATTCAAAGAACTCCCAACAAATAAATATTTGTGGGTCACATCAATTTTCCTTTTCGCATTAACGCCGGATCGTAGCACCGAAGTGACCAACCCACTCATTATTTCTTCCATTCTCCATAAATTATTCAAAGAAAAAGTTTACTTTAAAACCTTATAAAAACCTTTCCAAATAAGCTATCGGGCTTGTGACACTGGATCTCATTGCCATAACAAGATTAAATATGCATCTCATTATACTAAAGTTGTCCGACAGTTGAAACAACAGCCGAAGTTGGACAAGTTTTTGGATATGTATAATCCTTAATTATACTGAAAGTTGGCTGTTAGCGAACGTCATCGACAGGAAAATGGATATGCTGAAGAAAACTCATTTCTCATAGCGTTATCCCAGATTGAACCTGGGTTCCCTTTACCCGTTACCTTTTCCACAGAGCCACCGGACCACTGAGCCAGATGCCTGTCTGACCTCGGCAACCCGACGGGATAACGATATTCCATGGTTTAGACTAGGCAGTCTGTTAGTATCGCCACTAGACTATCGCTGCCTCTCCGACAACTTAGCTTATTAGACTAATTAGGCATAAATATTTTATTATCCTAGTTATGATTTGGCATTTAACTTTTATAAATGGACGACACCTACCGCAATTTGCCTGCGACATATAGGTACATCAATTACAGTAGGTCATCAAGAGCGGTTAAACATTTTTCATAATGTCTTCTTGTTTCAATTGCAAAAACATTAATTGGCTCAGTTACAGTCTACCTACGCAATATACATATACAACACACGCACAATACTATTGCAAAACGTAAGCCAAAAATAGAAAAACCCACCTTTAAATCTGTAAACACAATTACCGCATAAACTTAGTGTAAACCCTAGCGAAGCACACACAATTTATTACAGTACACAAATTACCCACACACGTTCTAAATCTTATTAACTCGTAGGTAATGTAAAACTTCGCAATGCACATAAATCCATCAAAACAGGAACAAATTGTAGAATAAATCACAACATGAAATATAATTTAACTTTGCGCAACTAGTTTAAAACTAGTTGCGCAGAGTTAGGTAATTCGGTATATTTTGCACGTATACAGGGCCGACGCCTCTAGCTGGTATTAATGTAACATGAAATTCTGAAAGAAAACACGCTGTAGATGTGTGTATGTAAGCTGCTAAGTGAGCGGGTAGCGATTTGTGACAGCGAGATTATTATTATGATTCTGTCGCTGCTAGTAGTATGAAGGAGTTCGAATCGAACATAATTTTCTTTAAAAATTAAATGCATGAATATTAGTTACCATATTTAATGCACTTCATTTGCCTAATCGATTTATTCGATTACAATCGGTTTATTTGTGCCAATATATATTGACAACATGTCCTAGTTATCGAACAAATCAACAATCATATTATTAAAAAAAAAACAGTTTCCATTTCGACAATGCTTTTCTTACCGATGATTTTCTTACCATAGCGCTACTACTATTTTCACAATATCTTAAAGATAAGCATCCGAACTGCCATTAAAACAAACATTATGGGAAAAATCCCGCTATTACGCACAGACTACAAGACATGAATTTCACTAGTGAAATTTAATTATAAATAAATACAAAAAAGGGCAGAGGTGAGGGTTCCAAGAAGGCGGCCTTTTTAGCGGACACGCTAATTAATAGCCTCTGTCTCTACAAGCTGATTGTAATTAATTTTCTTTTAATTTTGTAAGGCTCCTCTTCGGCAGGTTAAGTTGGGCCATTTTTTAACGAAGTTACGGGGGTCGGCTTTGATCACATATATTATGTAGAATGTTTGTACTCAGTCACTTAGGGAAGACAGACTTGTTACAACTTTATGAGTCTATTTTTTATATTATTTTAAGAAAAGCGATACATCACTCAGTTGTCTATCTCTTCGCCTGCTTTTATTTTATTAAATTATATAGTAAAATATTTACCTATTAACAAATATATCCAGTAATATTACTTTAATATATGGGAAAAACAGGTAAGAAGAGTGATGGATAGCCCGAACCTTATAAGAAACGCCTAGGTAAGTCAACAAGTACTGACTTACCGAAGATCGATACGTTGAGTGATTTTGTACGCCTTAGAGCGGTTTCAGACCAGCGTTATGCGCGTATAAGCTCGTTTTTGGATGCGCATGTAAAAGCGCCTATAAGCGCGCTCTTTGGCACTCGCGCAACTTGTACGAGCGTTGACGCGCTTCTAAGCTCGCATAAGCGCGAGCTTCGAGACGATATCAATACCGTTTCCAGCCAACACGCCGAAATATTACGATTACGCGAGTCGGGTTTTTGTAGCGCGTAATGTAGCGCGCGCGTAAGCTGAAACGACCGTAGGTATACGCGCAGAAAAGTACGCTAAACTGCAACCGCCCTTAGATACTCAATACTTCTACGGTACATATTTTTTCGAGTGCTAAGATGAGTATCTTTTGTACGGCCAATAAAGCGTAGGAATTAAAAATATACTAGCGTATACGATCGCTTTGTATTCAAAAATATAAAAAATAAAACAAAATAAGAAAAACAGACTTTTACTTTTATAATGAACATTGCAAACAATGAACCATTCATTTGTATTGGAAAAATGTTTTCTATATTATAACCCCTTTTAAAGAAAATCTTTTATAGTATGAAAAGTATTTGTACTTTCGTTTTTATGTTGCATCTACGAGATATTGATGTTGCTATATGATATTTTAATTAATAAACAATAAAGTTTGTTTACTTTTTCGCCTTTTGTTGCTGTTGAAGATAATGGTATTTTTATTATCTGTATATAATATCCTTGTTTAAAGTCCGTTTATGAATGAACGCCATAAACTCAAACGATCATACGAAGTTTTGTACGGTTTTCACCAATAAATCGTGTGATTCCTGTGCAAATTAAGTTCACAAAACACGCGAGTGGAGCCGCGGAAGAAGTCTTGTAACTCTATATAAGGAAGTCCTAAGATAATTGATTTGGTTTGTCAAAGAGCAATGGAGCGCAGTATTCTGGGATATTAGAGGGTTGATCGAGTGCAAAATGCCGTTCTGCGATCACTGACGGGTTTTGCTGATGTGGGACGGAATACTGCCAACCTAAAGTGGGATTGGGCGGGCCACGTGATCCGGATGCATCCTAGCCGATGGGCGAAGATCGTCACGCAATAGGTGCCGCAAGATGGGCGGCGTAAAAGAGGCAGACCCCGAAAACGATGGTGTGACGATCTAGACAATTTTGACAGAGACTGGCCCAATTTGGCAGAAGATAGGGACGCTTGGAGGAGTGTAAGGGAGACCTTTGCCCAGCAGTGGGACAACATAGGTTAAATAAATAAAAAAAAAAGATAATTGATTAATAATATTTCAATTGCTAAATTCACAAAACCACAAAATCTTCAGTCTTGGGACTTAAACAAACAATCAACAATGATAATAATTCAATGACGATAATTTCTTAGGCGCGGTCTCCAATTTGTTTGAATTCGATTATAAATTTAGTCAATACAAAAGCGATTTAGATCTTAGGCCTTCATCACACGAGCAGATGACCGAGATACGGCCTGTTGTTACGGCCTAAATAGACCCAACAATACGGTAATACTCCGGTTACTCGTCATGGTAATGGTTCTATTATTCCCCTTACGCTCGGGCTACACTACCGGGATATGCCAACAATTATTGCCATAATTTCAACAACGCCTAGGTATAACCGCGATTTATGGCCATAATTTTACAATGCCAATCAATATGGCATATGCCGGTAGGCAATAGCTCCGGCGGCGGTCTTTTTCGCACATCAAAGAAAATTACCGCAGTAATTATTGTGTTTGTGGCCACACTACCGTTTGTTCAGTGTGCAACACGAGTTCGACGACGACGCACGTATCTACACTATCTACCGATATGGAGTGGTCAAATGAAAAAGCGCTCAAATTTTTGGAGTTATTGCAATCCGAACCGTCTCTCTGGGATACCCGACAGAAAGCTAAAAATTTAAAAGATTCATGTTAAAATAATTGGCACTCATAAAATACCAAACAGCTGCAGCTTCATCCGCCGTCTTGAAAAATGATATTTTTACCGCCTAGTTTATTGGCATATCTCGGTAAACTCTAGTGTAACCGCACGACTTCACGCAGTAATTTAACGGTAATTTATTGCCATAATTATGGCGGTAACAGCCCGGTAGACGGTAAGGTAGTGTGGCCCGAGCATTAGGGATAGTCAGTGATTCTAAACATATTACAGAACATAATTAATTGAAGATTTTTTTAAATAACATAACATAACTTCACGCCTTTTATCCCCGAAGGGGTAGGCAGAGGTGTATACACACCCACATTTCACCAGTTATGTTTAGGTCCCAATGTAATAGGGGGCGAGCCTGTTGCCATCTACCGGGCACATTATTAAGCGAGCGATAATTAACATTTTTAATACACACAACTTCGAGAAGTCATAGGTGTGTGCCCGGGGTACCTGGGGATCAAACCCGAGACAATCGTCTCGGCAGTCGGTTACGTACACCACTAGGCTATCGCTGCCATTTAAATTTATTTATATATTTGTAGAAAACGTGTTTATAAAGATTTTTACACGACTCGGCTAAGAAAATGCCTCGCGGCGATCCCGCAGCCTCATCATCAGCATTGTGTTCGCCCGGTTGCATCCAATACTTACGCCCAGGAGCGCGGGATCTCCTCACTACTCTCTCTATCTTACCAGATATCTGAGAACGGCGATCCTTCAGCCTGTCAGGTGTCCCTGCTGACCACGCATTGTCATGCGTGGATGTAATATGATACACTCTGCCGCAGCCAGAACGCAGCCGGAGCAGCGGTGATATATTAAATTCGACTTACTCCTACGCAAAAATCTGCCCACTACTGCGTAAGCCGTACGCTTTTTATACCGAAACAAGACCTTATTACTAAACAAGACCAAGTATTTTCCGAAGTTTAGTTACAGCCTCAACCATATAAAAGTTTAAGACAGACGTTAAATATTTGTAGAGCATAGAGTATATACCATAAGACTGGTATAGAAAAATCTATACCTACTCATCTTTGTTTATATAAAAAGGTATTGTTACGTCATGTTTCGTGCATACCGACCATAATTTCGTCTACATTATCGCCCAAGAAAGCTCAGCCAATTACACTAAGTGAGAGTACTACATAAATTTGGATGAACTCACTGAAATATTTTGTGCCTACATTACTCTTATTCACTTCAAAAATAGGTTTCAGTAGATTTGATGTACTGTACATGGTCATTATGGCTTGCATACGAAACGAAGGGTAATAAACACCGAAACAACGCTTTATATGCATTTTTCTAAATTGCACTTGTTGGTGAGCTTGAATGGGTTCTGAATTGCTTCTCGCATTGAGGTTGTGAGAACCTGGTTGAGTTCAACGCCAAGAAAACACAGGTGTGCGTATTCTCAGCTAAGGTATCTCCATTCCATCCCCATCCATCTCTTCTGGACACTCTACTTCCGATTCAAGACAGCCTCAATATACCCAGGAGGGTATGGACATTGGATATACGCAGAAATCTCAACCAGAAAAACTACATCGAGGGTGTCATCAAATCCGCATCTCGGAAACTGGGAGTCCTGAACAAGGTGAGGAGGTTTTTCACGCCGGAGCAATTGTGTCTGTTATACATCACCCAGGTTCGCTCCTGCGTGGAATACTGCTCTCACCTTTGGAATGGATCCGCTCAGTACTTATTGGAGGCCCTCGATGGGTTGCAGCGGCGTGCTGTCCTTATCATTGGGGATCCAGAGGCCACTAAAACTCTTGAGTCACTGCAATTACGCAGAGACGTGGCCTCAATGGCTGTCTTCTATCGCATATATCACGGTGAGTGCTCCGAAGAGCTCTTTCAACTAATCCCACACTCTCCTTTCCTATCCCGAACGACACGTGCTGGGTTAAGGTGCCACTCGTACACGGTAGAACAGATACCGTCACGCACCAAACGGTTCGACGCCTCTTATCTCTGCCGTACCATTAAGATGTGGAACTCATTACCAGCCCACGTGTTTTCCTTCACTTATGATCCTGGGTCCTTTAAGCGGGGCGTGAAAAAGCTTTTCTCAAGGCCGCCAAGGTGAGGGCCATCATGCCATAATGCCATGCTGGCTGTTGGGATGATGGCCATCACTATGTGATTTCACTGACTGCTTAACATCAGGCAGCATGGAGTCAATTTGTTCGGCAGAAATAAAATAAAAAAATGCCAAATTCTTATACAGTGTATTAGGTATTTTTTTAAATTAGGACAATATCGTAATATCTTCTTGGGTTTTCGCGTATGTTATCGCGTTATATTGGTTTCATACAAGGTGGTATATTTAAGAAAAACACAAATATAACCTCAGTCTGCCGTGACCATGAATCCTATTAGGAATTCAAAACGTCGGCTAGTAATAAATTAAATTTAATGTAGTTTCTAGATCATTTTCTTTACATATCGTGTTAGAATATCGCATTAATTTTCAGATATTTTTTAAAATTACTATTTTCGTCCACAGAAGGTGGCGACCCTAGTGAAAAGCAAAACAACGGCAGCACGACACTCTTAAACAACTATTCAAGTAAAACAATTACCGCATTAACTAACAAATTCACCCATGAGACTGGCACACCACGTCTCAATAGCTCATAACAAGATTATTATATTATTTCACGCACACAATAACGCATCAGCTGCGACCCACAAGCGACTAATCGTGCGGGGATAATTGGTCGTTGAGGGACCGGCGTATGATAGATGGTCGTTTAACTGACATATCTGGATTATTCGGTAATCTGCCTGTATGGACGTATAATAATGAATCGTTTATCTATCGCTGCTATTAAACTATCGATGTTTATCTAATTGTATTCTTTATAGCTATAGCGTTAATGTGGCCTAGTAATGGGTGCGGCCATGACAGAGATTAACACATATATATATATATATATATATATATATATATATATATATATATATATATATATATATATATATATAGATACCAACAGACTCCCCTGCAGAGGGTATCAGGTTCGAATTCACAGCGCGCACCAACGCGTGCAACATATGACGCAATGTCTTCATTGACTTTGGTTGCATTATAGTGAATATATAAATTTCGAAATGAAGGAATATATAACTTATTTATACAGGGTGTAAAAAGACCCTTAACGAAAACTAAAATCACATATTGTACCAATCATTACGAACATTTTTTACTTCGGCACCATACCTGGGAAAGTACTGGTTCAGGAGATATTGAGGCTCAAAGTCCCGATTTTGTTTTTCAAATTATTCCAAAATCGTGTTTTGAATGATAAATGTAAACTTCCTTCCAAATAAACATAAACAAATTTTCAATGTTTTCCTAAAATTAAAGGCTTTAAAGTTCTCTAAACGCGATGTACGCGCTACAAATCATCAGCTGAGCTGTACGCGAGTGCATTACCCATGGCCGCGTGACCATGTGATCATAAACTGCCGCCGTTAGGCACCAACAGAAGTCGACCGCGGCTCACGCTGGAGGTAGATACGGCAGGTGTAGGTACGATGCATTTCACGCGCCAATTTTTCTGCAAGCGCGCGCTATACATTGCGGCTTATAAAATGTGTCTATTTTTTAAGCTTAAATTTTTTTTTCGTTTCCCAGGTATTATTTTCGCGTAGTATGACATGACATGATGTACAAAACGAGTAGACTTCGGCCGACGGCATACGACCCTGTATGTATGCCTAGGGCTACTAGCCTAGAAGGTAAATTGAAACCAAAAATTTACCTTCTAGGCTAGGCTAGGCTAGGCTTTACACTTTGTTAGAGATCTGAAAATAAAACAGCGGCAGCTTAGTAACAAGACCAACAGATTGCTCGAGTAGAATCGAAACAATGATCAATATATGCCCAAAATATAGCAAAATAGAATGGAAGAATGATACCTAATACAGTATAGCCTAACGTATAAAATAAGCTCGACCGTACTCGATATTGACCGGAATCAAATCTAAACAAGTACAATAAATACAGCATACTTCAAATAAATACTTAGTTTTCCAAATATGTATTAACATACACCATACACATTACATTTAATATTAAACCAATATCCATTTAATTTGTAAAATAAGGGAAATACCCTTGCATTTTTCAAACTTGTTAAAAACTCATGCTCAACATAAAAGGTATCGCATCGTTTCCTTTACTAATATCAGCTTCAGCTGTAGATAAGACTGGAAAAAAAACTATAAAATAAAGTTTTCTTTTTAAACAAAAGTGTATAAAGTTGTTTCAAGTGTTATCTTGGTCCGCTTCGGTTGAGTTGGCCCGCAAAGTGGTGCCCGGGGAATCGTGATAATCGGGTAAACCCTGACTTATTGTATTCAATATGAATAAGTCTTCCCTTTAAATATAATTATTTTATCTTTTGAAAGTTTGCGGTATTTTATACATACTATACGTATGGTGTAGCGGTTTAATGAGTTTACTTCTGATGCACGTTTTTCACAAATGAAAACAATGTTATGTCTGACCTGATATGGTTGAATCCTAAGAAAAATAAAACAATACTTGATTTCGGATTATATTATTTTACCTTAAAGGGGTCTATTATGATACAAAATACTGAGAAATAATTAATAAATTCTCAGAAATTTTATGAAATAAGATAATGAGGTATAAACGTGTAAGTGCAAACTATGGATTACGAAAAGATGCGATACATAAATATAAGTAAGTATGCTTGTCGTGACAATTTAAAAATATTTAATAAATATCTTGTTCGTATCTTTTAAAAATATATCCTTGTTAGGCAAGTGTTATAATTACGAAACCATACAAAGCAAACATTTTAAACCAAAGGCCTGGAATATGAACACGTGTCTACATCAAAGCTTTATGAAAACACTGCGTTTCTTCAGAACCAGTATGTTGCACCCACAGAAATAAATAGTAATAGAATAGTGAATGTCACGTCTTCGCGTACATTTCGCGCGTGCCCCATTTCAGCAACCTCCGCCCACAGTGACGTATAGATAGTGAGGGGACACTAAGGAATTATTATCGATGTGTGTGTGTGTGTAGCTGTGGAAAATGAAATTATGTTATTGTTTATATAAAAACTGACCATTGCCGATTGTCAGGCAGAATAATGTTGTACAACATGTGTAAACACATGCGCTATAGTGCAATAGTTTGACACGCGCACCACGCCCATGTCACCGTTCTATTACTATTTATTTCTGTGGTTGCACCCCTAATAATATAAGGTTCAGTGTACATGCATGAATAGAAATGTGCAACAAAGCCTTAACTTTGCCCGAGGTGAATCAATTGGAATAGTTGGAAATGGTAGCTTTAATATGCCCGTAAAGTTGCAGCTTAACGTGGCTACACTCTATGTAGTATCGTTACGAGTACGCTTGTAGCCTGCCTTGGTGTTCCAGCTGTTGTGTAGGCGCCGTACGATCATGAGGTTCCGCGTGCATTGCCCGGGTCGGGCGATTGATAGATGCATTGAAAAGTACCTCATTTCAAAGAAAAATTTATAACATACATATTAATAACTAAGCACAACTAACTTATTTTTTAAGAATTTCTGGTAATGTTTTGTAAAAGTTTCTATGAGACTGATAAAGTAATGACTTTTCCTGTAACTGGGTCTTTCAAAGATAAGTCCTCCCCCAGTGGAGGTAGTTTCGTGCAACTCCTCGCATGAAACCTGTAGGGCTCGTCCTAGACTGGACTTCACTGATGATATGCACAGAAAGTAAAGGCATGTAGAATAAAGAAAGGACACTTATATAAGAATAACAACGACACACACATACAGAAAAAACATATTTTTGGATAATGGACAAAAATCCTTTAGAAAAGTTATCTTAAGCAATCTGAACCAAAAATATGCAGTCAAGCTGGCAAACTAGATTCGAAAAATTTCGAAATTATCAATGTATAAGCAAAAAAAGCTTTAGGATTATATCAGCTTTTATTACGGAATATCATCAAAGTAAAAGTATAATTTACATAAGTATACGTAATGAAGTAACATAAACATAAAGTTCACAAATACAAAAGGATTAAAAAGTATAAAAGATACAAATATTATAAATTATCTATGTACAATAAAAATAAAACTAACATCTAATTACATGGATAAATTACATAAAAAATGCCAAAACATTATGTCACTTAGGATGACTTCACCAAAGTATTGTCGAAGCTAACCATCTATAACAGGAACTTTATCTACATCAACAACAAATGAAAAATGATCATCAATACACTACCAGTTCAAGTCATACCAGTCGATGTCAGTACCGATATTCTGAAAATAAAGAGATAAATTATACAACAAACGTACGAAATACCAAAGACAACAAACGCCCAACTGCTGCAGCTACTTTCAGCGCGCTTAATTGTCAAAGAGCGAGGAGTGGTCAGTACGTAACGTTCCCATCACGTCACACAAGATCAAAATACAATTCAGGAACAAGACTATAAACTTTATAAACCTTATTATAAAAGCCGTTCTCTTCCTATCACTATACAGGACACACGTTCTGAAAAGAAATGTTTAATCTGATTCCACATTCAACACTAACTTATAAGATCTATCGACGGGATCAACACATCTTAGTATGATCGCTTCGTCACCTTTGAACACCTTGGTAGCGGCAGCACCTATCATATGAGCCATTGATTTAACAAAACTGTTGCTTCTATTTGTATGTATCTCGTTCCAGTTCTCCATTACTTTTACTTTATACCAACATAAGACGGCATTACACTCTCCGTCTTTTAAAACAGACACTTTGATGACATCTGATCTCAATTCGTCACAAGATGCAACCTCAAAGACATCAGACAACGCATCATATTGTAACCGAGCAATGTCCAAGTGCATAATCTGAGAAACTCGGTACCGGTTGACATGCTTCGCCATACTACACTCGACATTATCATCTTGCAGTTGATTATTAATATCTAAGTAATTGCTGGATATTAGTCGACCCATCACGGTTACTGATACTGGAAGACAAATGCCCCCAGAAATCAGATGAAAGCGCTGTAACTGATGGAATATCCATAGATTTGTGACACTTAAATTACCGTTGAAATCGATGTGTTTATTAAATATGACATGGAAATTTTTATCTTTAAAAATTTCAAAAGACCAACGATTACTCATTAAAATTGTTACTTTGTTAAATGGTGTGTTGTTAGCCATTAGAACTGACAGCAGGAAAACTTTGTCGCTAGAACTTTGTACACAACAAATTAGAGAGTTGGCTCCTCTCCTCAACATAAGAACGCCGAACAAAGGAAATGAGCTTAAGTCCACGATATCCGCTTCTTCTATGGGTACAATTTGTCCCAAATAAACACTCACTGCACTAACAGATTTTATTATCATACTGGTATACTCCGCGTCGTTCAAAAATGCCATTGACTCTGGTGAAATTCTTGTTATTTTTGTGTTATCTTCTGGTAATGTAGCCAGTCTGCCGTCAGTCATAAAATATATGCTCATAGTCTCGTTTCGAAGAACATACTTTGATGGGACGTCGTAAAATATAGCTTGCTGGTAACTGTCTACCTTATTTGGTGACCTCGGGTCGCTTGTCAAGATAATGTCATCAGTTAGGTGAAGATTAAACCAACCCATCACAACATTTACTTCACCATCTTCGATTGCAGTCAAGTCTACTTTGTAGGGTTTCTGTCTAGTTAACTTCTCCTCGATATCTTGATAACAGTTAAAATCTATTGTAAACAGCGATCTCGATTCACAAACATATTTCACAGTTTTGTACAAGTGCACATCTTCACTGTAATATGTATCGCCGAAGGACTTGGTTGTGTGGACGTTCATGTTTGCTATGTTCAAAATTATCTTCATATCGTGACATAGCCTATACTTCTTTTCAATTTCACCACAATTCACGCCAGCGATGAAATATTCAGCTTTGCCCGGAATTATGATACTGTTCCAGTCAAGTAAATCCTCCCAAGCGTGAAAAAGAGATTGTAAAATATATTCGCCGAACAAGCCGGCGTCAAACGCGTCGGTCAACAGCACTGATTTTCTGTTAGCCCTAGAATACCGATTGATTGTGTTCTCCAAGAGGACTGAAGGCCGAGTCACTATGACGACTTCTTGTGCACGGTTGTCTTGCAACACGACATCTGTAAGTTCTGCCAATGGTTTTGATGACTCACATGCAGTTATCGTTTTTGGGTTGCATTCGCTAGCGTACACAGCCAACAGTCCAGTACCCGCATCTATGTCGATCACACTATCCACGTGAGTTACAGAACTTCTAATGGCTGCTCTGTACGCACTGTTGCGTTTTCGATCATTTAAAATTCTGTAAAAACTTCTCGGGAATATGAAGGTCTTAATATTGTTCAAAGTCTTCTCGACACTAACGAAACTGCTGTCTATTTTCAAAGACTTTTCGAAGTGGCACAGCGCTTCGTACATATGACCATATTTGTACAGATACTTTCCAGTATCGTTAAGTAAAGCCGCGTTACCTGGGAATAATTCCATGGCTTTCTCCAAATTAGCAAAAACGGCAGCTTCGTTTTTGACGGCGGCGAGCTCTGCGTTCATTTTGGCGAGCACTGCGAGGAACTCATTGGCGAATAGTTGCTTGCACCGCTGTTCTTTGGTGAACGCACACATGTACATGTTTAGGGCACTGATGTAATTTTTATTGGAGGCTAGACTACGAGCTAGTACTATGAAGTCGTTAGCTACGTTTGCCATTTTTTAAAGTTCACTTCTCACTTCACCACACAAAAACAAATTGATATATGATATTAGATTTGGGATTGTAACGAACGAAAAGAACGTTTGGATAGTTTGGAAGATAACTTTAAACTATCTAATACTTGATTAGTTCCCAACTGGTAATCTATGGAGAGGGCAGGTAGTGGTCATGAAACAATAGTGGTGCACGGGAGCGGACCCGTATTTGGCTTAAGTATTATTACTTTGAAAACTAATCTGCAACTTTTTATTCCTTTGTTGCCGTCGTGCAGGTAGCCTTTGACTAAAACAATAGAGATTTTTAAAAGGATTATAAATTCATTTTTAGTTTTTTTATTATAGCTTATGAGAAATTTATCTCTTAATTGTAAAACAATAGGTAAGGATACAATAGTAACTCAGGTTGGAGTAAATGTTGATAATTCTTCCTTTTGTTAAGGAAATCAAAGCATTTAGCAGAACCTGAAGGATATGTTTGAAGTTTTCGGCATGGTGTTTGTTTCGAGGTTTTGATAATGTTCTTGTGTAGTACAAAAAATCTTGTATTAGTGTTTACAATCTAAGAGGTTACCGGTATACTAAAATCAATTTGTATTATTTAACAATATATTAGTTCAGAGCAGTGATAGCCCGATGGAAATACGAAAAAACTGCGATAGCCTAGTGTAGAGATACGGACGGACTGCCTTACAGCCGTTGTCGTTAGTCATAATTATGTGTCTTAAATTGTTAAAAGTTGATTATGTTTTGATTAAATGGAATCTTCTTCTATAGTAAAAATGAATCGCAGCACGTGTTGCTAAGCACAAATCTCGATAGCAGCTGAACCGATTTCACTTATTCTTTGTTTATAATATTCCTTGATGTACGAGGATGGTTCTTAAGGAGAGAAAAATTAAAGAAAATTAAAAAATCGACTGTTAGACAGTACGAAGTTTGCCGGGTCAGCTAGTGGTATATATATTTGACAAAACATATTTATTCTGCAATCACAGACAGACACTTGAATTTTATTTACTTATATGTAAATATGAGACTGCCTCTGTGGTATGCGACTGCTGAGCGGAGGTCCTGGGTTCGATTTCCGAGTCGGGCAAATGTGTTACTGGGTTTTTCTGAATTCTCAGTAGCAGCACGGAATCTGGTGATGTGCCCGTTAACGGCAATAGACTCGCCCCCTATTACGTGGGACCTAAAAAACAATTCATGGCGAACTGTGGTTATAATATTACACCTCTGCCTACCCCTTCGGGGATACAGGCGTGAATTTATAAAAAAATGAAAATATGAGAGAATTCTCGCAGCTATGCCCGTACATTTAAGTGAATTGTTTGCCTGATCCCGTATGAATTTCGATAAATTTTCTTCTTAGTGTAACACCTACGCCTACGCCCCTTTTACTTATTTTTTAAAGACGCCTACACCCCATACGCTTCTTAAGGAATATACATGCCAAATATCGGCTTCATGCGTCCAATAGTTTCGGATATGCGTTGTCTGTCAGTCAGTAACGTAAGAGTTTTAAATATAAGGAGCTAGTAAATATACCTAGTATGGACCATAGACTGACACTTTTACATTATGTACATGTATTGATGTAGAGATCTCTGTTACTACGTTGAGTGACGTATGTAGGCGTGTACCGGTCGGCGTAATCAAGCAGAAGACGCCGCCGTGTCGAACACTCCAGCTGTTGACTCGCCCGCTTGCCTCTTGACGGAGTAATTAACTGAATTAGTCTGCAAATACTTAAAATGTTACAGTCGAAGCATCTTACATTAGTTAATTGACATTAGCATATGGAAGTCTGGCGTTTTAATGATATTAAACCCAGCTTCCTCTAATTGTTTTTGGAAGTTGTAAAAAACTCGATTTGACTGCAATTTTTGGTTTAGGTAAATTCGGAAATTACACTTTCGTACTAAATGGGCAAAACACGATACCCTAAAAGGATCACTTTGTTGCCCATCTGTTTGTCTATCAAGATCCTTTATTTCAAACATATTCAGTTGAAATAGAAACTAGTGATATGCCGGATCGTTAAAAATGTATATCCGCGGATACGGATACGCATCTTTATTTTCTTACTGAATCGATGTCGGTGCGCGCGACCTTGAAACCATAGTTGACGCCACGCACGCCCGGCGGAACAATAGACAGATCATGTTTGGACTTGTATTGAAATTATATTTAAGTACTCAGAATGCAAATAATATTTTTTTAATTCTACCTAACCACCTATAGCATTCCATCCTATCAATTGAAAATTAATAAGGTGAAAGATCCGTAAAAGATCCGCGAGAAAAGTAACAGATACGAATACGAATACGGATACGAATACGGATCTTTGTTTTTCCTCGAATATCCGCGGATACGGATACAGATACGGATACGGATATCCGGAACATCACTAAATTAGAAACCATGTATTCAGGTCTCCTCGATGCTATGAATAAATAAAACTTCTACACTTACCTCAAAAATAGTACGGCCGTTTATGTCGCAAAACACTCATATATCGACACTCTCAAGAGAACCAAAATTTATAAGGTATTTCCCGTTGACGTAGTACTATGAATTTTAACAAGTAACATTATTATACAGTACAAATACGAGGTAATCTAAAGACTACATATTTGTGTATTTGTGTAAAATTTGTGTTGTATCAAATGAACGGGCTTGATCTGCATATTTCCAAAAAATATTTTATTTAGTATTTGCGCATGAATTTTTATCTTTTAGAATTATTTTGGATTAATCTCAAAATATTACAAAACATCATGTACAGAATGATGTACGATTTGTAGTCATTGACATTTATTATTGTATAACTGAGTGATTGGGTTTAAATACTTTATTTCTCATAAAAACATAAAGTTCACTTATAATGAGATACAGAGTTACTAAAATTTTACAACATTTCTTCCTCTGGGTCTGGACTGAGTAATACATATAAATATCAAATTTTCTTAACATAATCTAAAAGTTTCATTTTGTATGCGCGTTTATTATCGCACTCTTTAATGTGTGTTGTGCTGTGATTTACCTTTGTATCTTACTTTTTACTATTTATTATCCCTGTGGGAGGGCTTACGCCATAATGTAACATACGACTGCGGTGTTGTAAATTATTATTATTTGCTGTTAAGTTATAATTATATTCATTCGAGGAATTTAGCCTCGTAATATATAGGCTATACGTTCGCAGTCGCTACGCCGTAGCATTTTCGTAGAACAGCTACGCAGTCCTAGAATTAACACTATAAATTTTATTGATCCCTTCACTAGCATACTTTATACATACATACATAACGTCACGCCTTTTATCCCCGAAGGGGTAGGCAGAGGTTTATTTCTACACCCTAGTCCCACGTAATAAAAGGCGAGCCTATTGCCGTACCGGGCATATTTCCAGACTCCGTGCTGCTACTGAGAGTTTCGTGACAGAAAAACCCAATAACACTGCCCGACCCAGGAATCGAACCCAGGACCTCCCGATCCCACGCGCACGTCTATGCCGCGAGACCAACGAGGCAGTCGTATAGGGTTTGATGTCGAGTTTTTCGTCCTTACGCAAAGATGGTATTTGCATCGTGTTATTCCTTAGTCGCCTCTTACGACACCCACGGGAAGATAGGGGGTGGTGACACTTGTATTCTATGCCGTCAACCACACGGCCACCACACTTTATACGTAAAGGGATTATGTGCAATAACAAGTACAATAAAGTAATCATGTCGTTACTCAGTCGCGTAGAAATAGCCATAACGAGGGTTAACTGGGCGTAGTGGCACGTTGTAAGCGTAGCGGGGTGATTCTAAAGGCGAGTGTACAGTAAAAGCGAGATGCAGATGTGAAAATATAACTACTAATATTTTTCCTCTTTTAATCCTTTTTGGTTTGACTTAGAACTTTGTTTAGAGAAAGACTTCTTAATTATCATCATGCAAGTAGTGTTTGCTTATAATTAGATGTAACTATTTCTTTAGAATGTAAGATGTGCATAATATGTACTTGTTTTACTGTTACATTTTTAACCAAACCAAAGTAAATAAATCAATTCTGTAGTTATCGCGGCTGTGTTCTCCTTGATGCTCAGGTTCTGTTTTCTTATGTAACCAGATTTGAAGAAAAAAATTGTGAAATTTTGGACCATTCTGGTACTTTTTATAGTTATTATATATTTTAAAAGTTATTTTAGATTACTTGATGTGGTTTTAATTAAAAACATTTCGTATATTTGTTGCCAATTTGTGTCCCCTTTTGCTTTTTGGTTTTGAGTCTCAAAGTTCTATGTGTGAGTTTTATCCAGTGGCTCATCGACATGTAGTTTCAAGATTTAAGAAATATTTATTCATAGATACCAAGTACCATAAAAAATAGTAATTCTAAGGTTTCTACTTATTTTATTCTCTTTACCCATCCAACCACTTTTACATTGTACCCATAAAATACCAGATAGCAAAACTACATTGATTACAATTATCAACACACTCACAAATGTATGGACTACCAGACACACAGAGTTACAAAACTTACAAATCTCCCTTCAAGGAAGCGTAACCTCAAAACACTTGACACACATACAACATACAAAGTGAAGTGGAGCACCGACCTTATAAAAACCGCGGCACTGATTCTCCTACAAACATTTGTATACACACTTCGCGATATTGATTCTGGCAAATTGAAATTGCGTATCTAGGAATCATGTCACTAGTTGTCAACTTGGCGTGATTGTAAGTGATCTGTGCAATCATGTAGATGACGTTATGTTTTGATTGTTGAAATATAAAAATAGAATAACTAGTCTTTACCCACGACACCACCCGCGTAGGACTCGGTTTTCGCGGTAAAAAGTAGCCAGTAGCCATATATCGCTCCGTTGCGACGTGTAAGAAGGACAATTAGTCTAAGATCCCGCGACAAAATAGTGCACTCATCGAGTTTTTTTCACATGAACATCTAGTAAGAATTTTCTAGTAACAGTAATTCTTCTTCATCCGTATTCTATTTGACAAACACTATACGGCATCCGCAGATGACGCGCGCAACACCGCGCACGGCCCGCGCCTGAAAAAGCGCTTCCACTCTGGCCAAACACTGTATGTCTCGGAAACCGAGCCCTTGGTAACGTAACGACTTGGTTATAACACAGAAGCATTGATTGAAATGTGGTGCTGGTCCGCAATGCCGAAAGAATTCATTCGATGAAAAGAAAAACAGAATGTGCTGTTTTAAGTTTTTGTCTATATAGATGTCTGGGAGTCAATGCGGTTGACATTCTCAGGTAAACCTTACCCAAGAAGGTTGTGTTTGAGTTTGATGCATTTCGAACGCATTATCGTATAAAAATATTAGCTTTCTGCGCTACATCTTGATATAAATTTTAACTGCGCCAAATCTCGTACTCCACGAGCCTAGTTATTTAAGTAACATAAGAACAAAGAGTAGCCTCACATATTAATATATGACTAGATGCGGTAATAAATATTGCCTATAATAATCGATTCTCCGGTCACAAAGCTTCACGCCATTTCCCTCAAACAATCGCAACAATAACGTTCCGCTCCACTGATCTTTATTAATAAACGTATAAACCGTGAGTTTTACAGTGCACCACTCGCAAAGGTTTAATCAATAACGACTGTGCAGTTTCAGAGCATCGTAAACACGCATAATCTCTGCGTAATAGTTTACGTTATGGTCGTTGAGTTGTATAGTGGGCTTGAAATCACATGTTTATGATACATATATTGATGTAATGGTGATTGCTAAAGGTACATGTACACTGTGCAAATGATTATGACTGGCGGTAGTTATAATGCATGATTTAATGTGTTAGGCTAAGACTATAGAATAAAAGGCAGACAGAGCGCGCGGAACACTTGCGTGAGGCCACTAAAGCAAATACAAAATTGAAAAGCGAATACAAACTCGACTCAGTGCGCTGCGAAACATCGCACAGTTCACACGCCACGATGGATCCAGCTTTTAAATTCATAAAATGCCGTCTTGCGTTTTTAAACATTGTAAAAGTTGTTTCTAAAAGCAAATACGGGAAGATGGAATATATTCTTACAGATAACTATGGATTATTTGACCGTTTTATAATATTATTTCGATAAAATTCGTATTTCTGCAGAAAATATGTAAGTGTTGCCAGTTTACGTCGACACCGTTTTCCCTGAATTAGGGAAAATGCACTTGTCAATTGATTATGTAGGTAATAATGATTGTCATGTTAATGAAAAATACATTAACGTATTGTAAAAGTATATTGTAGATTATATTTTTTCTTATAAATATACTAATAGGATTTCTTATGGCGTAGGGAATAAGTATCAAAATCGTACTTCGACTATTTAGCTTGACTTGGCGCCGTGTGTACATTAAGTACAGAAACAGAAATTATTGATTGTAGCCACTTTTACATTTATTTTTTATTGCAATTTTTTTTGGTTACGATTTATGATTATGATATTCATAATTTATTGTAAGCATGACAAAATATTTTTAGCTAATTAATATTTATGACGCAAGCCTATCTATTTATTTCTCAATTTACGAATAAAATTAGTTAAAAATTAACTCGGAGCCTACATTTTTTAAGAAATGTATTTATAAAAGCATACTTTAATGGTATCTTTTATTTGAATAATTTTCACAACAGCATTACATATTAAAAGCATTAATTAAATCTATGGTAAATTCTTCAAATCCACAAACGAATATAAAATATTACCTATGTAATATTTTTATATTCGTTTGCAAAAACTATATGCAAAATAGTGGGAGATTATTCATAATCTGGCAACTTTACACACACATAGACGCGCGTGTCCGTACAGTGCCAGTCGCCAAATGTCACGCACACATAGCTGTCGACGTGCCTCACTTAGTTGGACGAATACGCTACATCTGGTTCTTGTTTGTTAAATCTGTGGTGTTAGGTCTATATTTGACTGGACAGCTCCTGTACCCGGTCTTGTGCCTTTGGTCGGCAATCGAGGTGGTTTTTAGCAAACAAGTAGTCTATACATTTTTAAAGGTAGAGACGGAATCTTCAGCAATGTCTTTTAATTTTATAGCACGTCACATTAAATAAATGGATAAAAGAGACCGACAAAAATAAATATCTATGATTTCGGGGAACGCTGGTGTTGAATTTGGTCTTAATCAAGTAAAATTAGCAGTCACAGGTACTAGCAATTGCTAGCAAAACTTGAAATTAAAATACTAGATCTGAGCCATCAAAAAAAATAAATGGACCACATTTACACATAATAACAACTACTAACGTTTATACCGGAATATACAATCAAAAGGCTAGCCCCGTTCTTACTATTCTTCCGGAGGGTTAAACTGTCTTAACCTTTAAGAATTTTACTACCCATTTCGGCTACTTGCACTTTTATAAATAGACAACATGCGAACCATATTTTCGAAATAAAAGCTACCGTTTATGTTTAGCTTTATAAGAGGTTTATCATAAAAAAATCATGAGTTTCATTGATTCACCAGAGGTTATAGTTTTAGTATTCAAACTTTATTGTCACAATATAAATATATTTTGTTATTCAATACGCCACTCGTAGTTGGCCACGTTCAACTTGAAAACGTTTGCATGAATATTAAATTTGTAACTTAAGGCGCTGTTATACCTCAGAAGCCGTGAAACTCCTAATTTTTCGTCGCGCATCTAGCCATAACGGTACATATTACAAACTAGCAAAAATTAGAGCTTAAAGTCAAAAGTCTGAACACACTTTTGAAAGAATTTTTAATGTACGTAAAATAGAATCACGGTAAAAAAATCACAAAATCGAGGCAGAAAATAATCTTTCGTCTCACTGTTTGCAATATTTTGATCGTAAGCTGTCATATTTTTTTTGATAATATTGTAGGAAATCTCATGAACTAAAGAATTACCCTATTTATTTTCATATTATACGTGTATATTTTGTAAAATGAAATAAAATCTGCCAAACGTCTATGATTTTGACGCTCGGTAGATCCCATCAATATCAAACGCTTCAGCAATTTAAACCTTATTAGCATAAGCGGTGTACTGAGTGTCAGTTGCTAGTTTACGCACCGCCCAGACCTCATCATTCGGCTATGAGCCCTGTGAGAGATAGGTCATGCCGCTTGCGTCTCCGCTGCACGAAATTTTACGTAAACCTGTTTGTTATTATACTACGCCGATTTGAGTTCGTAATTTCATGTTTTATGTTATAGACTGAATACTTTGAATCAAATAGGCTTTTCATGTAACTATGGGCACATATAATTAGGACCTAAGTTTATACTCTTGTTGCGTTTAATGTGTTATCTGTGTGTTATATGTGTTATATGTGTTTCTGTGCTTATAAATATATAATTAGAAGAATAAAATATGGACAATTAGAGAAATGAAGTTCTACGAAGGATTTGTACAAGAAAGCGTCGTAATAAAATAGAAATTCATCCATAGCCAAGTGATTATGAAATATGTAAAAAATTTACACAAATTATTTTCATAAGAGTCTTTTATGACTAACTATGTTACTTATATATTATCGATTATGCATAATATAATTATATAAATTATTCTCACAATACATAGCTGCCACAGTTTTCAATTTTTGAAAGAGTAATAACATAAAATCGAATCATATTATGTACCTATATTTCAAATTCATTAGCTTGTCAGAGCGCCTGGAGCGCTAAGATGCCGCCACGGCGAACAATAATGATGACAGCGCTAATATGGCGCTCCGCAATCCGCACACAAGCGGTAACGAATGTTGTATTATTGTGTTTTGAACATAAACCTTTTTAGGTACCTAACTAAGTAAACTTAGATTATTCATAAACTATTAGGTATGTCTCAGTACATCTAATATCTTTTTAATTTCTAAAATCAATCATTTATAAGTAAGAAGGTGACTTCTCTGTTTGCTATAACACAAGATGTCTAAACAAATATTGTAATTGTTATTACCAAATTCAGGGGCAACGCCACGTTACACGCAAACAAAAGTGTTTATTTGCTGTGTGGAGTGGCGAAAGTATACCACTAAAAATAGAAATTATAGAAAGAGATGATGTTTTCTGGGAGGAGCTTGTGGCGTTTTATATGAATTGGCAGTTGCCTGAAATTGTTGATTCTCGTTAAGCTCAAGGGATGGCATTGCGAGATCACGGAGAGGAAAATGTTTCATCAGTGCTTGAAATTTCTACAATATCAAGCCGTAAAAGGAAAGTAAATGAAACTGTGCCTCGTGAGCAACAGCAAATAATAAGTCTTATCACCTCACACTCTGCCTTTAACATTCGATGAGAATAAAGAAAACCTGCCGGGTTGTAGCAGACAGCTAACTTTTGATGAGCTGTAAACTCTGTATTTCGTTAATAAATTATAAATGAATATAAATAAATATCTTTTAATATTTATTTTCTTTGAAACAACACATATTAGAAGCGAAAATTTTTTTTTATATTTTTCCATACAAACATGTATGACGAGAGTTAACGAAAAAGCAGTAACTCAAATTCTAATTCTATAATTTTCTAAGCGACATAGCAGTATCTCATGAATAAGGTATATCCACATATATTTTTGATGTTTCATCAATTTTGAAAAATAATAATCGGTTGGGTTTCGAAACAAGTCGCCTGAATTTGAGGGTATTGGTAGTGTAGGGGGCTTAAGGGAGTTCGTTTTAATCACCTAATAGTAATTTTGGCTGCCGGAGTTGCGTCTAAATATTTTTAAACAATTTCCAAAATTTCATTAAAACTTCGGCAATTATGCAAAACGGAACGTAGTTTTAATACTTTAGTACAGTTTTACAAATGTCTATTTTATGTTTTATGTGAAAAACGTGAAACGAAACGCAAAACTGCCATCTTGGAATGATCATATTGACAGCTAATGTCATATTTGTGCGTCATTGCTTTCGAGTGCCTAGGGTTAGGTGCGACTGTAATAAGTAACTAAATAGGTTATGTTAGGTTCTCTTTTGACCCTTAATCCGAAAATAGGAGCCCTTCGCAGGGCTCCGTCAACCTTAGTTTATTAAACTAGTGTGATGAATGTGGAAGTTGGCAGTGCCATGACACCGATGTTTGGAGATTTTTTTTTCAGAGGAAACCAAGTATTTCCGGCAAGTGAAAATGGTGAGGGGGGTTTCAAGACCTCCCCTCCTCTCTCTCCAATCACTTACAACCCCTAAAAACGGCGACGTATTTCGAAACCTTTACCATAATAATTATACCTATAATAACAATAAACATCCATAAATAAATAAAAGAAATCAACTTATACTAAACTTCAATTATCTCGTAACTCGCTTTAGTAGAGATACGGCTTTTGCGCTTAGTAGAGCAGTATTGTGTTTTTTAGGGTACCGTAGCCAAAAATTTAAAAAACGGAACCCTTATAGATTCGCAATGTCTGTCTGTCTGTCCGCCCGTATGTCACAGACAATTTATTGCAAAACAGATTTGAAAACTGGCAGGAATGGAATTAGATGTAGGTATTCTATGAACTGCTTCACTATTTTTATACAAAAACAAAACAAACATAATAATGGCCTCTCCATACATGGAACTGACTTAATTATTTTGAACATGTTACGGCACGTAGGTATTTACCTACTTTCGTCAACTATTAATACCTATAACGTCTAATGTAAACCAGTTTTGCTCATGGCTGCACTGAGAACAAAAATTGCGCTATGCCTATATTGTACAAACAGACCTATATGTAATATAAATTTTAATATCAGTATCTCAATTCAATATGCTAAAACGTTTTGCTTGCGATTTTGAAATATTGGAATACGGATGTCGCCAGAATACGGCTGCACACGACGAGAATGAAGGGGGGCGCCCCGCAGTAGACGGAGCTAAGCTCCCTTCACCTCCCCTGCTTCACCCCCTCATTTACCAAAACAGTCGCTTAGCACAGCGCCTTAACTTTTCTGTTGTAATTTTTTCTTTTTTCAAAAGGATTATTACAATACAAGAACTAGTATAGTATAGCATCAGATTCAGTCTTTGATTACGTAATAATATTTTAGACCATCATACAAGAAGGTTACATCCCTCATTCGTGTAAACAAAATTAAATAGAGACTCATGCTACACAATATTTTCTGCATTAGTATAAGTTGAAATTATGAAACATCTTTTTGATACCTAACTAGAGGATGCCCTTAGCTACGCACGCACATTTTTTTAATTCAACGGTTTCTTCCCGATCCGACAACGCACAGCCAAAATACTACTGGGCGCAGAAAGCTGAAATTTCGCTCGAATGTTCATTGGGGAAGGCAGCGATAGCCTAGTGGAGATACCAACAGACGTCATGCAGAGGGTATCGGCTTCGAATCCACAGCACACACCAATGACTTTCCGAAGTTAAGTGTGTATTAAATTGTTAATTATCGCTTGCCCCGTGCCTCGGAGAGCACGTTAACCATCGATCCCGGCTGCCATGAAGATCTTTGATAGTCGTTACGGAGAGTCTACTGATACTGGTCCAAACCATGGAATATCGCTATCCCGTTGGGTTGCGGAGGTCAGACGGCAGTCGATCTGTGGAAAAGTTGATATTCTGTCATATCTGATTGGACCAGTAAGCGGACCCCGGGTTCCAAGGCGTGCCAGTCTTAGATGCAACCGGAATAACGCTAGGGCGATGATGATGTTCATTGGGGACTGTAGCAGTGCACTATGTAGGAATATTCCGTAGTTCCCACGGGAATGGAAAATTTAAAAAATGTGGGCGTAGGTGTAGGTATCCTTTTGTACATGTATTAAGTTTAATCCTGAGTCCAATTTTTCGACAAGATGGAATATTTTAGTAGACACTGGAAGGTTCTCAGCAAGGGCGTCGCCAAAGGAGGGCAGAGGGGCGGCAGCTGACCCCCCCCTAGAGACTGTAAAACCCTACAATTCATACTTTTCTCAGTACTTTTCTCATTTTCCATATCAAATTGGCCCCCTAGGCCATCGACTGGCAACTTTGCCCCCCCCTCGGCTGGCGACACCCCTGGTTCTCAGTGACAGCATGGACATCTTTACCCGATGTCAATAAGTTTTATCACGATCACATTTTTAAAGTCTTGAGAATATCTATATGTATATATAGTAATAGATGTAGTGACAAGCATCGAGAAAGGCATGTTAAGACGGTTTGGGCACATGGAGAGGATGGATGACGAAAGACTGACAAAGAAGATATATAAGGCAAGTGTGAATGGGACAGGACGAAGGGGAAGACCTAGGCGGACGTTCTCTGACCAGATTGGAGACATCATAAAAAAAGGACAGGTCAGAAGAACCCTAAACAGAAGAGCATGCATGAGAAACTTGATGGGAGTGAATGCAGCAAGAGAGGTATGTCAGGATCGTTGCAAATGGCGTTCCGTAGTCTCTGCCTACCCCTCCGGGAAACAGGCGTGAGTCTATGTATGTATGAGAATATCACATATAATTTACTGAATTCGGTTCTTGTGAATGATTGTATTCAGTTTGGATGTACTTCGTGACTACAGAATGTCAGTAACAAACCTCCCGAATTATGCTCAGCATTAACATAAAAACAAATTTAAAGAAATATACCGTCGTCTTTAATCCCAGTAATCTACCTGTTTATTATTTACACAACATCTGAGAGTCTTATGTCCAATATGCCCAAGAGAACAACTCGGCATTCGCGTTTGTATGTAATTACTGCGGCTCAGTCGTTTAGCGTGAAGCCCCGACTCATAAGATGCGGCGAGTAATCTCCACAGAATCTTTGGGTTCCTCAATATACTTACCATTTAATACGGACGTGCGTTGTTTAATTAAATATAGCTGGCTGTGCTATAGAATGGAATGGTTTAATATCTTACTGCTATCATAAACGCGGAAGTTTCTGAAGATCGATTATTATTTGTTACTCTTTTATGCATAAACTACTGCATCGATTTTGATGTAACTTTAAAGTAATTTAGTTTACACATCAGGCTTTGTGCCGCGATAGCCATATAGTGTTGCCGCACGCATATGGTAGTACTTCATAACTGACAATTTCTTTTACCCTTAAGAATCATATTGAAAAGAAAATAATAATATCACTCACAAAAGTTTCTCACTAAATCATTATTACATATTTCGGATCTCGTATCCCACTGTGGACACTAATACATGCATGCACCATCTTTGTAAACACGCAAACGCACACAGAACAAACATTCGTCCTTCTCATATTGATCTGCCGTCAACAAAATCATAAAATACCACAAAATTGTGTTGTTTGCACGAAATTGGAGAACACATACACGCAAATATTATTATTGTGCAAACTATTGCTGGTGAGTGTGACCCTTCGTAAATTGATCATCAATTCGGATTGGAATAGCTGTTATCTCTTCCCATCTTCCTCGACATTCGCTGGAATCAGTTTTTCATTACACTAATGGCCTCCGTCATCCACCGCCAGATATGGCCACCTTACCTTCTATCTCTGTGTCTTCAATAACATGGCTGTAAAAAAGGCTGCTGAATAAAAACAAAACGATGTTCCTATAGCCATTTTCTTACCTATGTTTACATTTGCACCATATTTTTTTATGTATTACTTCCAAACAGCCTTTAGCACATAAAATGAATGAGTAATCTTACGAATGATCTGTAAGAATTCTCTTCATTCGCCCAAATCTTTCACCCTTCATACATATTATATTCGTATATTTTGTGAAACCAATATGGCGCTTATTCTCGCTACAGCGGGAGTAATACGTGGATCCGTGTTCGGGTGAGTAAATTCTTGGGTACGTATGTATTTGTATGAAGCATAGTATAAATAATAACATGGTTCGGTTTTGTCTCTGAAGACGCATGTTTTGCTTCCTGTTCCTTTCAGATTTCGAGAACCTATGGTCAGCTACTGGGTAAATTTTCTTTGAGTTGCTTTTGAATATCTGCTGGAACAAAAGTACAATAAAACTTTAAGCTACTTTTTCCCCTAAAATTATTCGATATCTTTTCACGTACATAATTTTATTTGAGTGCTATGAACCACTACTTTGTGGCAATAGTTCAGTAACCAGGCTTGGCAGTTCTCGAAGTCGCGCCTACAGAATATTCGTTCATTGACAAGTAGTGACTCTGCTCACACCAAAAAAGCTCTTGTCCGTGATGTCACAAGAACAAGTTGAGCGCACAAGACGAGAATCTTTCATCCTTCATATCGCTATCTCTATCTATTCAAAGTACTAAACAGCGGACAGTAACGGCCAGTAGAGACCTCTCGCGACACTTAGAAAAAGGATGGAATTTTTTCCCAATCGAGAAAAGATGCGCAACCTGAAACTCGGTAGACCACTAGAGTACCAATCAAAGATCACCTAGATTTTCTTTCTAAATTTCTTCTTTTTAAAATTAAGTCACTGACACTTATTATAATGAGTCCTGCTTATATTTGTGGATCACAAAGTATTGTCTCGTGTGAGGATCGGAACCACCACACAGCTTATACTACTGCGTCATTCGTCTTTTAAAAACTACAGCCACTAAAAGCATATCCAAGTAATCCACCTGTAATCTCTTCCACATCGCCCAGTGACAAAACTGTTTACTTTCTAACTTATTTATAAATCACACCAGAACTCTTACCAGTACGTGATAAGGTTCAATTTCCGATAACATCTGTGTTTTAAGATGTACTGTTAAGTTTGTTTAGTACACGTCCGGAATATACAACGTGATGTCATAGGCTTGATAAGATTGATGTTGATGCCGATGTTTAGTGGGGCGTGCTTGGGGTCCGTGTTGTGACAAAATGTATTAGGTAATTACTTCACTAATGGTGTGTGGTTGTGTACCTGGATGATCGAACTTTGCTCGGTATCCTTTTTTAGTAAATTGTGTTTTCTTAAAACGAATTCTAGCTAGGACGATTTATTGTTCCCGAAACCCCTGCATACAACATTTCATGAAAATCGTTTTTCACCATTTTGCCGTTTCTATCCAATCTCGTAAGAATTTCCCGAAATTCCTTCTAAGTTGATCCCAACGGTCCCCAAGGAATATACATGCCAAATTTCAGCTTCTTGCACCCAGTGATTGCGGCTGTGGCTTGTCTGTCAGTCAGTCAGTAACGCAAGAATTTTATATATACAGATAATTATTTCAATGTATGTATGTACCTCGTTTACCTCACTTCCACTAAGCACCGTACAACCGGCGTCCACTGAAGGCGACGAATCAGAAGCAGAAATCAAAATACGAAATCATAGGTATTACATTGATACGCGTTGATCAAACAGTAAAATATTGTGCCAGTAGGTTCTAAGGGGGTTCATTTGGACCCTAGATTGCGGTTTAAAATTTCATCGTTTTATTAACCCTACACAATGTGGCTGGCAACAGCTTGATATCAAGTACCGAAAATCGAGCTCATTGTGGTGCCATTGGAGAATTTGGAGAGGACTGGACAGCACTGGACTACGGCAGACTAACAATGATGATGATTAATCCATATTAATTATGATTAAATTTTTATGATTCATATAATTATGCCACAATAATAAATTTACTGCCAGATAAAATAATTTCCCGACATTATTTATTCAATTAATTATTCAATCACGACGAAAACCACGCAAACGTTGGCCGTACAATAAATCATTCCATTAATATTAGTTGTATTTGCAGTAACAATATCAAATTTTGTATGAATGGTTGCGAACCATTGGGCGGAATGGTCGCTTGTATATAGTTCAGTATTAATGAAATTCATTTATTGGAATTCACCATACATTTGAGGAAACATCGTGAGGAAACCTGCTTGTCTGAGAGTTCTCCATTATGTTCTCGAAAGACATGTGAAGTCTGCCAACCCGCACTTGGCCAGCGTGGTGGACTCCATAGTCCAACACGCTCACTAGAAGAAGGGTAAGGCCTTCCTTGCCCTTCTTATAGTGAGAAGAGGCCCGTGCCCAGCAGTGGGACAGTATAAAGGACTGATGATGATGATGATTATACGGAATCGGTTTGTGTTTGAGTTATTACATGTATTCAACATGTGATTAGGCTGCGCTAGCCCAGTGGGGATACCAACATCAGACTATTATTGACTAAAAACCTACCCGTGTTCCTCATGTACCCGTGTGTTGGGGGGTCGGGTATCACCGAAGCATTCTTCGCTACCCCCCGACGGGTATTGGTCCGCCAGATAGTCAGGCAGGCCCCGAACAAAACCCCCTTGGCAGCGGATGAAGGTGTTGGGCTCCGCCGCCAAAACACCCAGCGGCCGCAGAGGATAGGGAGGATGGCAAGGCAACACCGCATCTCCTCTCCACTTGGTCGCGGGAGATAGGGCGTGCGGCAACGCAACATCGACACGCCTCTCCTCCCGCAACCGCACCCGACTGCGAGGGACAGACAGAACTGTCCCCTGCACCCGCAGCTTGGGACGCATCCGACGCAGGCCTCACCCCAGCCCACGTGGAGCGTCCCTTCCCGGGATCTCGCTTAGCTTCACCGTGGGTGTACCTCAAACCCACGGTTACTGAGCCCCCCCACCACGACAAGATGGAGATCCCACGGGGGGGGGGGATCTCCACAACCCATCGGGATAGCACTTTTATACAAGTACAAAACAGGGTTTTCCAAAACATCCATATTTTCACTATTCTATGAATACTTATTTTCATTAAAAATGTTGTTTATAATACCATTATTTCGAGCGCATTACCTCAGGGCACGCTATAACATTTTAGCCAGGGGCTGTACGCCGTATCCAACTAAATAGAAGAGGTATTTTTAGTAGAAATACATAAAATTAGTGCGCCTCAAGCTTGTGTAGCCAAATTAACAAGCATTGTAACAGTTGAAGTACTTAGAGTGGATTGCACCACATCACCGGTTAAAGTAAAAGCTAAAGTCAAATTTTACAATAACTTTAACAGTAAACTTGACGGCTGCCGCAAAATGTGCTGCACCAACGTTTTTGTTGCTAATGTTAAAGGTAACAGGGTTGCTAGACAAATGAGGCGTAATCTACCCCGATTCGCTGCGGGAACTATTTTTTAAGTCCGGCAATACTAGAGCTTCGCTGTTATTGATTATGTCAAGATGTCAATTGTCAAATATTATATCGAATGTCAAACGAATTGAACGCGCTGAACGCGCATCATTATAAAAGATTTTGATTATCTTTCTTTTTTATACTACACCTATTACGAGTTCAAGTTTTACGAAGTGTAGAAGATAATAATGGCATCAAATACAAAAAGCTTGTACGTAAACAGCCAAACAAAGTAAGTATGCACAACTTATTCTGTTGCCCATAACACTTGCGTGTTATTCTTTTTACAGCACACAAACTTATGCCTATCTTTACGTTAAATTCTGTATATTTCAGGGAAAGAAGCGTAAACTTTACCGGAGCTGAAGTCGATAGACTTCAATCGTTAATAACCAAACATCAAAATGTATTATTTTGTAAGAAAACCGATGCTATAAGTAGTAAGCAAAAGCATAGCGTGTATAGCGTGTGGACTTTAATAGAAAGCGAATTTAATGCCCTTGGAGAGATCCCGCGCACTGTGAAGCAGCTCAAATACAAATTTGAGAATATCAAGAGAGTGGCAAAAAGGTACATAAACAGATACAATGATAAATATATTGAAAGGCCTGGTGCTCAAAATTTCATACTTACTTATTCTTCGCGACAGACATTAAAAAACTCTATGGTGAATAGTGTATTCGAAACCGCGAGTGAAAATCGTGTAAAAAGATATAAGAACTAATAGTTGATAAACAGCTGTTTTGTTTACATAGTAGTTTTATAAGTGTTTTTTAGCATTGAATAGGCTTGAAATCATGTTTAAATAGTTTCTTATTGCTAGTTATTGGTTTATATAGTCGAAATAATGGTAATAATAAACATTTGTATGTTTATCATAAACTTTGTTTATGTACGATAGGTAGTGTTTTCTTAAGGAAAGAACAATGGCAGAATTAGGTCTGGGTTTGTTGTGGCGAGCTTAAACTTCATATGAACAAAACAAATTGTTTATTTTTTCTAATATTTTGTATATTTTCACTTTGTCTCGATAAAGCCGGATTATTTTATGATGATAAAAAGCATTCCAATTGATAACGAACTAGGTGCTTACTTTATTATTTGATTGTTGCCATAGACAATGGTGTGACAGGAATAGACGTTTGACATTGATGCGTATCGATTATTAAATAAGTAATCGATATGGTCGACCTTTATAGGGTTGGTTTGGTTTAAAATATAATAATTAAAATGCAGTTAATTAATTGTTAACCAACATTATATCAATAAGCTAATTCTTTTGTAGCAAAACAACTTTTAAATCAAATAAAAACGTCACAGCATCGTTTTAACGTTATATCGATTTCACATAAAATCGACTTAAAATGTGCAGCTCTGCTTTTGTCTTTGGCTGTGACAGGTAGATGCTACAGAATAGTGCTGCGTTTAGATGTCAATCTGACATAATGCCTTTGATAATTCAAACGTACCTACCCACATTGTTCATTCTTAACTAAACATTAAACACCGATATCTTCTTTGTTCCGGCTTTCCCGAATGAAAATAGAATAATTTATAGACTCTGTTACTTACGCCGAATTTTTTGATATATTTTTTATTACTGAGCGCTTCAATTTAATTTCAGACATTTTGATGTATGGAGATCTGCCATTGTCCTTTGTATTTTTACTTATGCATCGTAGGTTTTATTATGTTATCTTAGAATTTAATAAAGCTATTTCCATGGCGTTTGTTTTATTAGATGCCCCATATAGTTGCACACAACGGCCCACCAAAATTTCATACATAACTATAGTATTTCATAGTTTTTTTATAGAAAATAGGCTGGTTTCAGAGTCACGCGTTTGACCGGCGCCGGCCACACGCGCGCGCCTACAATTACACTAGATTAGTAGTAGCGTTTCATAGTCACGCAGTTCAAACGCGCCGCGTGTGAGACGCGCGCGCCGGCCGCGCTGCAGAAGCTTCATACATTGCAATGAGAAACGCGAACTCGTTTCACAGTGGTCCGCGCGACAAACGTGCTGTTGAGACGCGCTGGCCGACGGCGCGTGCCGCGCGCGTCACTCTGAAACCAGCCATATAGTGGGCGGATCCTTGTGTGACAACATTTTTCGATAATTTTTCTTGAATAACTTTGTGATGCAAACAGTTAGGTTTATGTATTATATACCGTTCGATAACATTTTTTGACCTATCTAGCTATGTATAGAATATATATGCATGTACCATAGTATCTAAGATAATTACATGTATCACAAATAAAGATTTGTTGTGCATATGTTCGGTGCGGTGGTCGGCGTTAAGGTAAAATTTCGAAGTAGCTAAGCGACCATATTTTTGGCCAGTTTGTTGGCGTCCCAACCACCATGTTGCAACCAAGTAACTATATGTAGCCATCCAGCACCGAACACCTGAACAGCATCGGTCTCAACGTATGAAGATGTTTTATTTCTGAAGCCCCGAATAGATAGAAGCCATACAGTCCACTAGCACATAGAAGATGATCGTCGTAGGAACACTCGCCAGTCACACACAGCGCACTTTGGCGGACCAGCTAAGGTTCGATTCCTGGCATCCATCACATTTATCTTTTCAACTGTTATTATTTTCATTTCTACCTAATACAATTTCAGGTAGCTAGCACAGAGAGTGTTCCGACCGTTGAGCTAGCCACCGCGCTACATTTTTGGAGACTCGAAATCTAGTCAAGAATGATTTGTTGTCCCTGTCCCATTTTGAAACTCGATTGGTTCTGGAAAAATACACTTTTCTTTTCCTAGGCCTTACACTTATCGGGTCTAAATCTCATTCGTCTTCAGAAGAACTAGTTTCTGCGAGTATTTCTCGAAGCAGTGACATTTTTGGTGGTTATATTCGATGCGTATTAATAATAGAACAATGGAACTGACTTTAACAATAACATTAACCGGCCAATATCGGGCGGTTACAGTTAACGTAAAATTATGACGTCATTTTAACAATTGTCAAGTGGTGCAACTAATTTTTTGCTTAACCGGTACTTTGACAGATGTTGCGATCTTTGTCATTGTTAAAGTAAGATGATGCAACCCAGTCTTAGATCAGTTATTTTAGTAGGCTTTGTTTTGTTATTATTTTGATATCAACTGATCAGACTCTCGTTATCATAAAATTCAATAAATACCAAGTACTTTATAGAAAAACTAGATGACCCCGCGGTTATACCCGCGTTGTTTAGGGCTACTGCTCCGCTCCCGTGGCTCATAGCGTGATGTTATATAGCTTATAGACTTCCTCGATAAATGAGCTATCCGCGTTCAAGCAAACAAACAAACTCTTCAGCTTTATATATTAATTAAAGCTTATCCATATGCCCATTTTTATCTTCAAGTTGAAATTGACGAAATTGTTTTTAGTATATGCTTACATTTCGATTTTAACTTCTTTCAAATCAATGGGTTATTTAAAACACTAATGCCCGTTACCAATATTTGGCCCGGTGAATTTGATATAGGTATATATTAATTTGACATAAGATCCATACAAAATATTCAAAAATCTATCACTAGTAAAACTACTACAAGTATATGCTATACCTTAACTTAACGTGATTAAAACCCGAATAAACTTTTATGCTATTGTAATATACTCCGTATTTGTTTACAAAACACAGACAAATAGAACATGCAAGCTCATGCAATCTTGAAAACAAATTATAAATTACGTAAGTTCGTGATGAGCTAGTTACCAATATTTCAGCGTGACTAATTGGCCGGAGAGGGCTCCATGAGTAAGTGTCGCCATCTGCAAAAATATACATACTAATATACCACTGTATACAAATCATGGTTTCCCGAGAAAGGGACAGAACATGCGACGTCCACTAATTGGAAAACGTTGCTACTTGTTCAGTTTTGCAAATGATTTTCTCGTAATTTCAGCTTTGTTTATGGAAAATATATTAGCTAAGGTTAGTTGACAATAAGAACTTTTTGGTTGGCAGACGGTGCAAAAAAGGTTGCTGCAAACTCTTAATAATACCAATAAACTCTCTAAGGCACACTCTACATATCATTATGAATAGAGTAACATTAATAATTTAAAAGAAAGGGGAATGTGACTGGCGCCTACGATTCTTGCCTTAGCTGTATCACTATCAAAATGAACAGCAGATTTTCATTGTTAACTATCCTGTCTTCAAATTTAGTGCCACGTTAGTAATATTGGTCTAACCGATCTAACGTCATTATAGTTTCAGTAATGAAATATCGCACTAACAATAAAAAATCTTCTAAGCTGCCATTGGTACATAAGCTTACTGAGTATATATAAATCACTATACCTAAACAGTAACTAATTACAATCCAAAACACGAATTTGTGTTCATTTGTTACGTGTTCTTGATTTATTTACTGTATTAACACTGCTAAGCTCGTTCGACTGAACTAATCTTTGTGTAATGAACGCAGTGATTTTTTTTGCGACCAAGTAGAATTTATCTTACGTTGTAGGAAATACAAGCATATATTTATGTATAACTATCTACGAGACATGTATAAACACAACACAAAATCTAGGTTAAATAATCATAGCAAAATATTGGCTACATTACCAAGATCAACACCTCCGAGCATTGAAATGATAGGTTGCTTAAATCGTTGACTATTATACCCGTCAATGTCCCTCCAGTTGCGCAATAACAAACATATACGACAAAACGTAAGGAAAACGTCGTTCAAATCAGCTACTTATCGTTGACGCGGGATTATTGGTAAGATTACAGCTGCGTGGAGCTCTGACGTAGGGTTTGTTTATATTGCCTTATCAAATTCACGGTAAGCCCCTGACGTTAATGTGTATCCAATCCGCGAGCCGGTACCTGCGTTTGTTTATTTCTTATGTTTTATTGTTACTTTTGTTGACTAAGGACGGCCATTTTATTAGTTTTGATGATATTTAGATACTTAGTACCTTCGGTATCATATCAGCAGATGAAACAAATGTTATCATTGCTGGCACTATCAGATCCAAGCTCAATAATATAAAACTTCTCTGGGTCCAAGGAGCCCGATGAAATTACTAAAATTTGACCTTAACAATATAACACAAAATATGTTTGATTGCAAGTCGCAGAGAATTTTACATATCGATATCGGATCTAGAAGCGAACAAAGTTGACTAGAGTGGTCAAGTCACGTCCTGCTTCATGTGCTTTATTCCTTCCAAATTGGAACAGATAACATTTATGCCGTTATAAAGCTCTATCTTTAAGTCAAACGAAATTCAAAATTCAATTTAGGCAAGCCCTCTTCTTTCTCCAAACTAAAATGCCGAATCTGCTTCGCAACAGTACCTCTACTTTAAAATGTTGAACATATTAGTGAATAGGAAGGAATAAACATCATACACATAAGAAACATAAATATATATATATATATATAGTGCACAGGGTTCTCACCAAGAACTTACACAACACGGAAGACTGTGCGGCCATCATTCTTGATATTCTCCGTTCTAAACTGGCCTTGAAGGATGTTTCCGATAAATCCATAGAGACTTGCCATCGTCTTGGGAGCAATGGCAAAGAACATCACCGGCCCATTGTGGTGAAGTTTACTAGCTTGGAGGTAAAGGCCGCAGCTTGGAGAGCGAAGACCAAGTTAAAAGGCACTTCTATATCCGTCAGGGAGTTCTTGACCAAGGCGCGGCAGGCTGTTTTTAGTAAGGCGAGGCAACATTTCGGCATGCGGGGATGCTGGACCCAAGACGGCATTGTGATCGTTAAGTGCCCAGATGGAAGTCGTGTCAAAGTTACATCCGAAGATGAGTTGATGCCGTTACTACAGAAGCATCCAAAGATAACTTCATCAGGTTCTTCTAGCTGATCTTTGTAATGCATAATTTCCATTGCTTGCGCATCCCGAAGTGTCTTGCGTTTTCTATTTATCATCATGTTACATTTTGGGTATGTTTACTTAGTATTTTTTATTATTCTTATCGAGCCACCAGTATGTTTTCATAACATTACGATGCATTATATGTAATTGATCACCCACTTTTCTCTTTCACAATCATATAAAACAGTGCAATTGTTTATTCATAATGTAGGTGTTTTCAATGTTTCTGTCAATTCTGTCAAACTGACATAATATGACGCTTGACCCTTAGGATGCGTTCAGAAACGATTCAGGATTTATTTTAAAAGTAATAAGTATATAATTAATCTTGTGAGTTATTAATTTTAGTGATTTTAACTTTTAATTTATGTGTATTTGTTTTAGACTGTAACAGTTACATTAAAATAACATAATTTATTATTTTCTAGTGCTGTCAGTTGGCGGGTGGTGCAGAGTTAAACATTTAATTGACAGTCAATATTGTGCATAATTATAGTATTATTATTTATTTATTATTAGTACGTTTATTTTTGTATTTTTTTATTTATATATGTCTATTTCCGACGATAATTCTTTTCTTTCAGCGAACGATTCAGTTATTTTGTCTGCCGATGACAGTTTCTGCTCAATTAATGACAGTCAGTCTCTTAGTGACATTCTACACGAGCAGTTTAATCTAAGAACGAATAATTTCCTCAATGTATGCCATATAAATGCGCAAAGCGTGCCAAGTCATTTTGGCGAACTTGTAGAAGCATTTACCGACACCAACGTTCATGCCATCCTGATCTCTGAGAGCTGGCTCAAACCTCACCTACTTTCTACCTCATACCCTCTTGCTGGCTTCGTCCTAATCCGCAACGATCGGGTTGACAGACGCGGCGGAGGCGTTGCTATTTATCTCCGAAGCAATTTACCTTATAAAATTCTATCTTCCTCCTCCCAACACTCTACTTCTGCGGAGTATCTTTTTCTTGAGGTTTGGGTCAGGGGAACCAAATTGGTTCTCGGAGTAGTATACTGTCCTCCTTCGGTCAACTACTTCACTGATTTGGAGTCGGTTTTAGAATCGTTGGGTTCTGAGTATGCACATCATATCATCATGGGCGATTTTAACACTGACCTTTTATCCCCTCATTCACCTCGCTCCCTCAAACTTATCCATATCATCGAGTCTGCCAGCCTCCACGTTTTGCCTCTTAATTCCACTCACCACAACCCTAACGGGGAGGACACCTGGTTAGACTTAATCCTCACCTCTAATCCCACCTTAGTCCGCTCTCATGGTCAGCATCCTGCTCCTGGCTTCTCCCGTCATGACCTTGTCTTCCTGTCGTATTTCCTGAAGCCTCCTAAACCTTGTCCTAAAGTACTGTATTTGCGTTGTTATGGTGGAATGGACGTTGAAAAGTTGAGGACAGATGCTGCGAATATTGACTGGGAACCGCTGATGTCAGCCATCTCTATCGACGACAAAGTGGATCTTTTTAACAACACGGTTACGAGGTTGTTCGACGTGCATGCTCCCATCAAAAAAGTTAAATTGAAACGTCCACCTGCACCTTGGATGACTGAGGGTATTCGGATGGCGATGCGACGTAGGGACCGGGCTTTCCGTAAATATAAAAAAGATCGGTGCGACGACAATTGGTCTCTTTTCAAGATGGCTAGGAACAGATGCAACCAGATGGTACGCAACGCTAAACGCCGACATATCTCCGAAAATGTTACCAACTCATCCCCTGCTAATATATGGCAGTTTTTAAGGACACTTGGCATTGGGAAACCTCATGGCCAAGTGGTTCTACCGGTGACTATTAGTTTGGATGACATTAATCGTCATTTTACAACTACATTCACTTTGGACGACCAAACTAAAAGTCAAACCACAGCCTATTTGGCGGGCTTACCTCGCCTGAACATTAATTCTTTCTCTTTTTCTCCTTTATCATTAGGTGAGATTAAAAAGATTATCCTATCAATTAAGTCCAAAGCCGTGGGATGCGATGACATTAGTCGCCGCATGATCACGGCTATCCTTGAACAAATTCTACCTGTCATTACCCATATCCTAAACTTTTCCCTTGACACTGGTCAATTTCCCTACATATGGCGTAAAGCCTATGTGCGTCCTTTACCCAAAACTTCGAATCCCACTCTCCTGACACATTACCGTCCCATATCCATTCTTCCCTTTCTATCCAAGGTACTTGAGTCATGCGTTCAGAGACAGTTGTCTGGGTTTGTTTACCAAAACAACATCCTGTCACCCTTTCAATCTGGATTCAGACCTGGACATAGTACTGTCACCGCATTGCTCAAGGTGACTGGCGATGTGAGGGCGGGGGTGGAGGACACCAGACTTACACTTTTGGTGTTGGTGGACTTCTCAAACGCCTTTAACAACGTCAGTCACGACCTTCTCCTTTCAGTCCTATCCTATCTAATGATCTCACCTATGGCACTGGAATGGTTCTCCTCTTATCTTCGAGGACGCCAGCAGTCGGTACGTGTCGATGAAGCTACATCAACATGGCGTGATTTAAACTCTGGTGTTCCTCAAGGCGGAATACTTTCTCCTCTTCTGTTTGCATTATTTATTAATTTTCTTACTCATGAACTTCATTGTGCGTATCATCTGTATGCTGATGACCTACAGCTTTATTCACAGTCCAATTTAGAAAATCTAAATACAGCAATAGCAGAAATTAACCAAGATTTGAACTCTATAAAGGTCTGGTCGGAACGGTTTGGCCTATCTGTGAACCCTGCTAAATGTCAGGCTATACTCCTTGGTAGTTCGCGTATTTTAAACAGGGTTGACTTGCAATCGCTGCCTGCTGTCATTTTTGATGGATCTATCATTCCGTTCAGTTCAAGTGTCAAGGATCTTGGCTTATTTATTGACGCCAACCTTAACTGGCGGACGCAGGTAGCGAATGTGAGTCGTAAAGTCACTGGCGCCTTGCGGTCGCTTTATCGCCTGAAGAACTTTCTGCCATTCAGGACTAAGACAATGCTAGTACAGTCTTTAATATTTCCCATCATCGACTATGGTGATGTGTGCTATCTCGACCTTAATGCAGATCTTCTCAATAAGCTCGATCGTCTTCTCAATAATTGCATTAGATTCGTTTTCAATCTTCGCAAATTTGATCATATTTCTGAGTACCGATCAAAGTTACGATGGCTACCCATTCGTCAACGGCGTAGCTTGCGTACTTTGTGTACTCTTCATTCATTACTGCACTCTCCTTGTGCGCCCGTCTATTTAAGTTCCCGCTTTCAATTTCTCTGTAATACTCATGAGAAAAATCTTCGTTCCTCTAATAATCTTCTGCTTCTTTGTCCTTCTCACAGTTCTAGCCTGGTACATTCATCCTTTAATATACAATCTATCCTTCTCTGGAATGCTCTCCCTCTTGAGGTCAGGATGTCCACTAACCGTTTTACGTTCAAAACTAGAGTTCGGCAGTATTATTTAGACGCACTAACTGAATCGACATAGGTTTTTATCCTTTATTGATTTTATATATTAATGTATATATGTACTGGAATTATAAAATGTATGTATATTTATGTAGTTTATAATAAAGATATATTTGTGTATTTTATAATGAATATATATTTATGATATGTAAGTATGTATATTGGGCATATAATAATATATATGTATATCATTTTATATTAATAAGTAGGTTTCTGTCTTTTTCTTTCATTTTAATTTAAGAACTGCACCTATTACATGTTTCTCTGCATCACCCAAAGGTTGGCTGGTAGATAATGCCTACGGCATTAAGCCCGCCTTGTACTATTTTTGTGCATAAAGTTATAAATAAATAAATAAATAAACTTAGGGTCCCAAGCCAACCTCACCTGCAAGTGGTGCACCTGCCGATCAACGGACGAGGCTCTGGCAAACAAAATATCCCGATAAGCGGCAATAAGCTCGCCACTTATTACGTGGGATCAAAACACTGGCGAAAAGTGGGCGTTTAATATGCCTTTGCCTACCTCTTCGGGGAAGCAGGCGTGAGTCTATGTATGTATGTATGTACATAAGAAACATTTACGAACCGTACAAAGAAATACACGTCTTTTTCCCGTCGGGGTAGACAGAGACAACAGCTTGCAGACAATACCGCTTACTTCTATCCTTACAAATCACACGCGCTTCCTCTACATTCATTACTCTTTTCATACATTCTCGGGGTTTCGGGTTACAGAGAAATTTTAATGCTGTACGTTTAATATTAAAGTCTCAATGACCACAACTTTCAGTGACATGTCAAACGTTCCAATCTATTTAAGAGAGAAATAGGGCACACTAAAACTTGCGCAATATTAAGGAAGTTTACCGAAGTGAACGTAATCTGGCCAAATTCAGCTGAATATTGGGAATGTACTTGGTTAAGTAGGAACTTAGAATTGGTCGCACTCGAGGGACACATTCAAATGGTGTTAAAACTTTCTGGATTTGTATTCATGCGACGTACTGGACACCCGAAGTAATTTGGAGTAGTGGTCGCAATTGGACCATAGTTTTAGCTTTGGCTCCACATATTAATTATGAGTAATCTTATGATACTCCGTATCAATAATGCGCTTAAGATCGTATGCAAAGTTTTCTTTGCAGGTTTAATACAAAGGGCCAGTTTCGCCACTCTTCGATAAGACTTGGTTAAATTACTTGACCGATATAGTCATACAAATAACGTTCCAATTTCAAATTTACCTGTAGGTCGCCTATCTTAAGGTGATTAAACTGGGAATTTTGAAAATTTAGAAGTATAGCTTTGATAAAATATACTTTAAATGTTCCCAAGGAGAACATTTAAAGTGTATTTATCAATAGTAATTCATAAGTTAACAATATGAAATTCTTTTGTTGTGCTTATATTAAAATCCGCTATCATTGTATATTGGTAAGCTGCTGTACAAGCTACCTCATTATTATAATGAGCAATGAGTTCTACAATATTATAAACTAGTACTATAGCCTAACACCTAAAGTAGTGAAAACTTTCTAAAACATCGTCTGTTTATTTTTATGACAGAATCAGCACATTTTGGTACCTCCAATAAATGTAAAGGGTCCACAAAATTTCATATTCGCCCGACGATATCATTTTGTTCGCAAAATTCGTCCCGCAAAATTAAACGGGCCTTCTGACGTCACGAAGTATTTAAACATTTTTACGTACAGCCTTTGTAATGGCCCGTAATGGAATGTATTTTCATTTAATTAGCCCGCGGTGAGAAACAATGGTTTTGATGTTTTGTGCGGTTTATATTTTACTGTGTTCTATTAATTTGTTGTCTGCGTTGTAGAGAAAGGTATCGTGCCTCCTACACAAAGGGATTATACGGGAGATAAGGTCGGCGGCAGAGCTCGGCCCTGCAGGCTAATTTTGGGGTTCTCTTTGAAGTAATTTTTGGTGCAAAATTCGGTGGTAGTGAACCGCACTATCTTTGTTATAAGGTGCTGTCTTTAATGTCATTGTTGGATCAAATTTCGAACACTATGCCACTATAGTATTCATTATGAATGTTGACGTCATAGCATGGTTTATGAGATTTTGATGCATATTATAGGTTATGTCGTATAGATGCGCCTGCTAAATCACTGCTTAAGCTAAAAAAAGCTTGCGGCACTTGTGTGTGAAAGGTCATTGAGGCAGAGTTTTTCATAGCTGGCTTCGTCTTTTTCGCATGGTGACTTGGTTCTATTTAAGACCGAGAATCATTTTGCACCCTTTTTCTCGCTTTATTTTTGTATAGGTATTTCTACTTACGTCCGTTATATAAAAATATTGTGTAATACCAAAACTTCAGGATACACAAAGCACCATGTACAATATTGACAATAATACTATTGAATACCTGTGTTCAATCGTAAATCCATTGGACGTGTTCAAAGACCAATTAGGTTCGCACGCCGCCCAATATCGTCCCACAAAGCTTCTGTTATTTGACCACAGAATCGTGGCACCTTCGTATATTGTGTGGACAAATATTTAGGGTTCGAATTGACCATTGGACCACCGACGCCATTGCGAGCCATAGAGCAGAACTTTTGTTATTTACTTGTGTACTTTTATTATACTTGTATGTTTGTTTCAAAAAGAAATATGAATGTTTATTTGTATCGATGACGTCTGATATTACGGAACGATGCTGTGTAAATCATATTAAAACATCGGGACAAATATAATATACTACAAGTCGTCTGCGGCTTCGCCTGGAGTAAACATTCAACTCTTATTTTTACCCCTTAGCTCTATATTTAAAAACCTTCCTTACTAGAAAAGGGCGCCTACGTCATAAGACGATCGGACCCTATTCCATAGGTATTGCCAGCTTCAATAGTTTGGGTTTTGCAATGATAAGACAGTTTGGACAAGTAATTTTACTTTTTTTTTATAGACTCACGCCTGTATCCCCGAAAGGGTAGGCAGAGGTGTAAATATTACACCCAAATTTCGCCATGAATTTTTAGATCCCACGTAATAGGGGGCGAGCCTATTGCCATATCGGACACATTGCCTGACTCTTGAGTATTATTGGGAATTTCCTAACGGAAATCCCAATAACACTTTGCCCGACCCGGGAATCAAACCCGAGACCTCCCATCCCACGCGCACATTTATGCCGCGAGACCAACGAGGCAGTCTAATCTTAATATATAAAATCCTTGCGTTACTGACTGACTGACAGACACGCTACAGCCGAAACTACTGGGCGCAGGAAGCTAAAATTTGGCATGTATGTTCCTTGGGGACCGTAGGGGTGCACTAAGGAGGGATTTCCCGAAATTCCCACGAGATCGGCCAAAACGGGTAAATTAAAAAAAATTATGCAGGCGTAGCTGCTGGCGTCCTCTAGTTTTACATAATTATATGATTTCAATAGCATTAATTCAACGCAGTGTTACTCTCATATTCACAAGCGTTCTCGTGTGGAGCTAACGTCTAGCCCGCCGTCACCTGTTGAGTTGTGCTGCGTCTAACGGCTCTGTGAAGTGCTACTTGCTACAACGATGTGCTAACACATAAAACATACTCTGTTATATTGTTTAAGTAAGTTATAGCATTCTTGTGAGCTTTTCAAAGCATTTTAAAGAAATTGAAATGACAGAAAAAATAAGCAATGACTCTAAGTTTGTTCCAGCCTTTCTACTCAAGAAGTCATTTAGCTAGGAAAATGCATAGTGTTAAGGACAGTGGCTGCACTTTAACCACTACGCTCTTCGTGTATTTAAGATTAATTTTAAGTGTTATGTAACCCATTGCCAAGCCGTCACCTTCTTGTCCACCCTTCCACTCAATTAACTCTTGCAAAACCCGTGACTTTAAATTATTGGATTATGCACGTTTTGAGACAGTGACTGTACCTACTTCTTAAAACACCGTAAATCAGAATTGTAGAAAGTTATCAAAGTATGGTCATTAAAAAACGATTTTCTTTTCGCTTTAAAGCTTCCTGATATGCATTGTAGCGGAGACAGAAAATATTTATTTTGAAATGATGAAACTTTATTGATCGGTATTTTGAAATAAAAGTGCGCTCGAATACATAATGGTAATAACGAAAAACTAGTTAGTCTTAAATAAACCGTGATACAACGTAAAAAGGACTTCGATTTTAATCTATAATTCTGAAAATCAGTTTAACTCGGAACATCGTAGTGATACAAAACGCTTCTAGTAAAGATCTAGAAAAACTTTAACAAATAGGTATTAGAAACGTGATTTCTGCACAAATTTGCCACCTCCAGTCTCGAGTCCTTCGTGGCTCCTTACTCCAGTCTCAAGTTACGAGAGTAGTAGGGGACAGTACTAATTGTAACAATTACACTCGGCTCACCTTACCCGAGCTCCGACACTAATGACGACAGATAACGAGTTTAGAGAAAGAACTCCGGTGCCTATAAGTAGATATAAAAATAAATGGTACAGCAACTTTGTTCTGATGGTTATGTTCTCTGTTATGTAATTTCGATTAGCATGGGTGAAGTGAGGTAGGAAGTGAGTTGTGAGATGATATGGTATTCTGATAGAAGAATTAAACGATTTAATAATACGAGTAGCTCGTTCTGAAAGTGATTATGATTTGGAGATAACTTGACAAACATGAAAATACACATAGATCCGTTTTGTTTCTTCCGTGTTCAGTTTTAAATATTGATGATATTCTGGGACAGCTCAAACAGTCATCAAACCCTTAGCTAAATTAATCAGACAACTGATTTAACATCATCAGCCTTTAACAGTCCACTGCTGGACTAGGCCTCTCCTTTAAAAGGAGGAATTGGCCTACTATACCACGCTGGCCAAACGGGTTGGTATAGGGTTTGTATCTCTTACAGTGCTGTTCTCTGCATAATATGCCCCCTATGTCGGCTTTTACGACACCCATGGGATGATATGGGGTGGTGACATTCCGTATTCTTAATCCGTCACCACACGGACCGACCACCGGACGGATTTAACATACTAACCATTTCTTTTTTAAATACTTACATGGCGTAGGGAATTAAGCCCAGACACAGAGGAAGTCATGATGATATTATTTAATTGTTTATTTTCATGACTACACACGACTACGAACCTCTCAGGTTCGATAATTCACACGCAAAATGAAACTTATCAAGTTTCATTTTTCGTGTGAATTATCAATTCAAACACGGTTTTATTTACTTTGTCAGCTCACATAAGATCTTTCATTGTGAATACATTGTTAATTTTCACAATGATAAGTAGGTAAGTACTGCAAACATTTCATTGTTCACTAGACATCTATAGACCAACACTTCTTTAGAATTAACGCATTGACTTGGCGACCTGTTTTTGACACCCGCAGTCAAACCAGTCAGGAGAGAAATTAATTTCACTGAAATGAATTTCACCGTTGACAATATAAATGGGATTTTGCTTAGCGAGGGACAAGTGATGTTTCTACGAGTACAAACGTTAAGTGAAAATTATAAAAGAACAAAAGTGAATTATGAAAAGCTGCTCTACTGATTGCAGTAGGTATCTATCGTCTGCGTTCATAAGTCAGGGTGTAATTATTCTTTATTAAATGCCGCACCATACTGTGATAGATTCGCCTGATCTCACCACGTACCGCCAAATTCAATATCCATGGATTTGGAGATATGATATCTAAGTTTGAGATACATGTTTCACATATTTTGTATAGAGTCTATTATGTCAAATATGTATCACAAATCTCCAAATCCATGTATAGTTCGAAAAAAGAAACCGCTCGCCTTGCTATACTGCAGGGAGTTTTGGCGCCAACACTGATGTATGGGAGTGAATCGTGGGTATGGCAGAAGAAGCATGAAAGTAGAATAATAATTAATGCTGTGGGGATGAGAGCTTAGAGAAGTATGTGCGGGGTAAGAATAACAGATAAAGTGCGAAATAGTGTTATTCGAGAAAGGTGTGGTTTGAAAGAAGATATAGTGACAAAGATTGAGAAAGGTATGTTGCGATGGTTTGGACATTTGGAACGGATGGATAAGACAAAATTTACGAAAGAAGTGTCATCGAGTAAGAATTAATGGAGATATCGGTAGAGGACGCCCAAGACGGACTTACGCCGACCAAATTGGTGACGTTCTGCGGAATGGCCAAATCAAAAGTACCCATAACCGACGAGCATGTATCACGAGGTTAATGAATGTCGAGGAAGCGAAAGAGGTATGTTTGAACCGGACCATTTGGCGTTCCATAATCTCTGCCTGCCCCAATATTAGACAGGCGTGACGTTTAGATAGATAGATAGATATATTGAAACCGGCCGTTAGGAAATTCGTTGGCGGAAATACCTGGGCTGAGTTTGCGCATAGGCATAATTTAGAGAGTGCCAGTTCGGGCATAGATGTTATGAAAGAACAATGGCCACTTCTCATACATTGAATGACCTGATAATGAATTATTGTGTATATAGATAAAATGTACAAAAACAAGTAGCTCTATGATCAAGAAATTATACCGTAAAGACAGTTTTTCTTATAATGGTCTCGGAATTACTTAATACACCGAAATTAGTTCGTATTAATTTGACAGATTCACCCATGTCCAATGTCACCAGTGGCCTCTTTACGTCAAAAACGTTCCGTTGCATCCTTATCCAATGTTTTCAACGGCAGAAATACATTTATATTTATCTTTTTATATCTTTTAACATAAAAAAATACATTCATTTATGATCAGTTTTTAACAACTTGATTCAATTTATATATAAAATTAAGTTTTCTCGAGGTTTTGACAAAACCAGTTGTTAAAGATGTGGTATAAGTGAAATGGAACGTAGCTAAACAAGGAAGTATTATCGGGCACAGATAATATAACAGTGCAGCGAATAAAAAGTATTTAGATAAGGATGCGTTCACGAGTTCTAGAACATCTTTACAACCCAAGAGTTTTTTTTTTACCTAGACTTCTATAAAATATAATTGTTAGTGAAATCATTACACTAAAAAATTACCTTAATTTTGAAAAAAGTTTTATCTCTATACATGCTTAGGTCAAAAATGGCCATTGTTCTTTCTGCTAGGAGATTGCTAATGCACCCAAAGTTGAATAACTGTCATAGGTAGTAGAGCCTTGCTGATTTCAGCATGAATGGGCCGGCTCGACCGGGGAAGTACTACCCTCTCACAGAAAATCGACGTAAAGTAACAGTACCTAAACTGTTGCGTTTCGTTCGGTGAGTGAGAGTGCCGGAGGCCCTATCCCCTATTCCTTCTCCCTCATCCCACTCCTTATCCTATCCCTTTTCCCAACACCAAGGGGCGGCAACGCACTTGTGACTCCTGTGGTGTTGTTTGTGTCCATGAGCGGCGGTAATTGCTAACCATCAGGCGATCCGTCTGCTCGTTTGCCGCCTTATATTATAAAAAAAAAACTGGTCTCGGTATACTGGGTTCAATGAAAGAAAAGTAACATTTGCATGTTTGAATGTAAAATATCACTTCATATTAAATTTAAAATAACAGCTTTAATAGTTACAATGAAAATTGTATTAGTTCATTATGCAGCGATTTGAACGTGTCATTAATATATAAAGTTTTAAATAAAACATATTAAATTTGAAAGTTTATTCAGAAAACAAATTTACTTTGAGTCATTATTTATATTAATAGACAATGAAATCGCGGAGCGCGTTGAAAATAAAATAGTGAAATGTCGAACGGACTGGGTATTTTCTTCGCATTATTTTGATGAAAGCGTAGAGTGCTGGTGAGTATCATGACCTAAGGATGCTTGTCCGTTCTTCTCAGAAATCTTGAGAGCTTGGACTATGAATGTGTTTCTGCGATTTACGATTCGGCTTTTTTATTACTAGTAATAGATTGGCGAGAAGTGGCCAAAGATCGGGTGAAGTGGTGTTCTCTCGCATCGAAGGCCAAGGCACATTTTGGGTCGATGAGCCATTGATGTTGAGTTGTATACACGGCTCATACACATGACTGTGCGTGAAAACACAACCAAGCCGCTGTCTATCACGGAAAAATAGGAGGAGGAGCAGATAAGGGAGACGGAAAAGGCAATAAAGCTCCCAGCACTTTCACTCACGAACGAATCACTCAGCGTCGAAATTCTGTGAGAGGGTAGTACTTCCTCAGTCGAGTCGGCCCATTTATGCTGAAATCGGTAAGACTACTTACGGAAACTGGTAGTCATTTTTACGAATTCAAACCACAGCTTTCCCTTCCAAGGTAATAAACATATTCAAAACGTAAATATCTTCCAAGAGTGATACGCACAAACCGCGTCACTCGCTGTCACGATCGCTTATGTGCCTAAACGCTCCCAAATCATATTAGCTTCTGACGGGAACGCATTAAACAAATCGTATCACTTAACGCGATAATATCACGCGTCTATTGCCAGGCTATTTATTTGATACATATCATTAAGGGTATCGCTAGTCGACTATATGATTGCATGGCTAGCTTCTGGCTGCGGCTTCACCCGTGGATGTCGGTTATCGGATAACCACGTATCGCGACAAATGGTAGCCTAGGTGAGTTTTGCGTGAAACAGTAAGAAACATTCATATATCCTCGCAGAATGGTTGTGGAAATACCTTGTATAAATGTAGAGTTTTGGTGAAGTTTGACGGACCACTTAATTTTTAATTCCTTTGCGTATTTTATTTCCACCGTTCGCGTTCTTAAATGATACACAACAAATTCAGCTGCTAAACAACTTTGTGAATTGGTGCTGAACAGGTATATTTTTTACGGCGTTTATGTTTGTATAGCGTCGGTGGGTCAGTAGGTACGATACGCTGGCGTTTATGTTGACGTATCACTAATTTACAGGGCGCCATTGCTGGTATAGTAATACATGTATTTTTTGTTACGGCATACGACATTGACGTAGAGACTTTACAATTAAGTAGGGACTTAAAATATCCATCCCATCCATCTATTTAACAAACCATGAAGGGTTGGAGCTTGCACAGGCAGCCATTGATAGGCATAATAAAGGATAGAATATTTTTGTTTAGTTGGCAACAGTCCAGTATACTCTAGTCACTTGGTGAAAAAGCCCATGGTGATTTTCCTCACGACACTTACTAGCTTTCTCAAAAAGAAAATGGCTTTCTATTAAAATACAATTATTTTGTGCTAGAAGTCGTTTTTCTGTATCGCCAAAGAACTTGATACTCAAAGCAAATTAATGTAAAGTGTGTGTCTATTTTGAGTAAATTTCAATAAACATCTTGTTCCTTCGGCGTTGAGTCAATGTGGCGTCGCATTACGCGTCTAATTAGATCACAGTGATGCAATAAACAGTATTTGTGTTGCCTGTAACAAAATATTTATACATAATGGTAGAATATTTTTATTTTAATGAGTAGTAGATATTTATAGACATTTTCATTTGTCTTGTGTTATTATTAAAGAAAATAAAATGCAGACTAAAAATACACCCATTAATAACATGTAGGTATCGAAATTCATTTCAAATATTAAAAAAAAACTGTTATAAACTTTATTCATAATAGGAGACCTCCCAGCCACTGCTATGACATGTTACCCAATATACTTTTAATAATGAAAATAAAAAAAGATTATTTACCTAATTATTATGTAAATTCAAATTAGCATCAATTTCTTTATCTTTATTTAGTTTAGGGACTACATTTACAAAGTAGTATGTTAGTCGCATTTTATTTATATTTTATTTTATTAATTAGAACGGCGATTGGCCAGTGACACTAATTAATTAATAATATTTACAAAGGATAGGATAAAAAAATACGATACATGCAGAAAAAAAAGAAAGTTAACATAATTAAATATTCAGACAATCTCACAAAACTTCGTATTCGAAGTAATTATCGTACCCTAATTTCATTATGAAGTTTCATTCCAATGAATCGAAATGCCTTCATTAAGTTGACGCTCAAGTTCTGTCACATAGTAAATCGCACTTGGAAATTATTTAAATTAGTTGCCATAGTGTTGCGTGACTGCATATTTATTGGATGTCAGTAGTAAATATTTCGATTGATCGATCTTTGACCTGCAGTAACGTTGATGATGGGAGAACATTAATAAAAAATTAACTTTAAAATTGCTTATACGTATAGTCTTCTATAATATTTAAAATATTCTAAGATGTATGTTGGAGGTACAACTGTAATAGTTCATAGCAGCCAAAACTATAGCATTATAAAATCACTCCAACTTGTAACAAGGGTAACCAGTTCAATTGCTTTGAATTGTATTGAATAAAATAATAAATTTTGCAGAAAAATAATGTTTGCTGTTGCTTTGGTAAGAGGGTTTACTATGTTCACTCAAGAAATGTTATGTTGTTAATCATTTAACTCGTCGAGTGCCGATGCACTGATCAGTGCGAGACAATGGATTTTCTATTGTGTCTGGTATTGCGGCGTTCAAGAGGTTAATAGTACACACAACATTAATATCCAAAGTAAATAAAATATTTACGTCTTGCGTGCATAGTTTTACATCAGCCATTTTGCCTCGTCTTATTTCAGTACTAACCTAGTTTGACTCGGCATTAACATCTAATGAGACCTCAATGTTGCTATTAGCCGTGTTCGTGTCGTCGCTAACGTAATTAGTTCCGTGATATCAGCTGAAAGGAAACACCTCGCCTTCTTTGAAATAGAAATCTTCTGCTAGCTTAAGTGTAGGAAAGCTCACGGCTCAGATTTTGACTGTCGAGCAAAAAAGATTGTACAAAATAATTTAGCGGGTCTTAATCGCGTTAACTTAACTTATGTAAGGTATAAATACCTATTTGTTTCCGACGTTTTGCTCGTTTTGCACCGGGTGAGATCTCAGCGCCGTCTTGTGGAAGTGCGGGTTTCGGCACCTACCCTCACTTGGTCTTTATTTAGGTTCGCAATGTCCGTACCCCGACACACTACATTAATGACATCTGCACACTGTTGAGATTTATTACTACGGCTGTGTTTACATTTGCTGATGACTGGATTCCAAGTAGCCAATAATCTATGTCCATCCTCCCGGTTGAAATTGTTATATTTCTTGATTTCTACCGCTTCACGTACTATCCTGGAGTAATAGTGACGATCGGTGGATAAGACTTGTGGTTGATGCAGTTCTATCCAGTGGTTGGAAAACGATTAAAAAAGATTGGTTGTCTAAGGATAGTACCTACTGATGTTCTGACAAATCTGATTACACCAGTAAGCAGACATCGGGCTCCAGGACAAGCCTTGGATGCAACTGCAATAACACGAGAATGATGCTTGTTTCTAGTACATATGCGATTGTCGTACTTTAGGTTATTCTAATTATTTAATTATAAAGTGTTGCTAATGTACTGCTATTATTGTCACATCAATCATTTCAGCGCCCTATGCACATCGCTATTTCAATAAAAGGATCAATCTGCCTTATGTTATGACTACGAACAATTCGTTACTTCTATTTCTCATTTCATCGTCACGAATTTACTAAGCATAAACAGGATGTCCCAAGACCCATCACCAAGCCGAAGTCTACTCGTTGTGGACATCATGCCAAGTCACACTAACTAAAAATAATACCTGGGAAACGATTTTATTTTAAGCTTTCACATTTTTTAAACCGCAATTAAAAGCGCGCGCGTGCAATGCTCGAAATGCCTACTTATCCATGGGGTTATAGGGCATCTAAAGAACATAATGGTGGGGTAAATGCATCGATTTTGTACCTAATTAGAAAAATTCCATACTAACTTTGAGCCTCAATATCTGCTGAACCAGTAATTTCCCAGGTATGGTGCCGTAGTAAAAAATGTTTGTAGTGATTGGTACAACATGGGATTTCAGTTTACGTTAAGGGTCTTTTTACACCCTGTATATATAAATAGCCTAGAAATAACACGGTGTGATACGCGTGCAAAGATGCTGACAAAAGTTAGTCTCAAATGTATGACTCTTTAATAAACTTTTGGTTTACGGTTCACAAATTACGGAGAAATCGATGGACATACGTAGAAAAATAATGTATTGTCGTCGCATTGAGAACCTCCTCCTTTTTAAAGTCGCTTAAAAATAAACTGCCGACTGTTTGCCGTTTCAAACAGATTGTTAGGATTTGTCTTTCTCGGTTTGTTTTATTACTGTAGATATACATGACCTAAATAGGACGACGGCTGCATACCTTATTTCCGGGTCACAGGATTTGAAACGAGGATTGAATAAAAGGTTTCCAGACTTTTGTTGGCACTTTCAAAACGTATGAAAAGGGTTTAAAAGTATGTGGGATTTTAAATCTTTTAGCGTTATTATAAATAAATATAAAATAAATGATAATTTTAATGTTTTACCTTTCGCCTGCAGAATGGTAATTTTCTGTTTGATTTAGACAAAAAATTACGCCACAGGTCTATTTCACAAGAACTGTACGAGCAAAGAAAATAACCGTGTACTTTTCGACTAGTTTTATGATAGAGAACACCAAAAGCATTTTGAAAATCATGTTTCTCAACTACGCATACCATCACAAATCGCAGATGACCAATGCTAGAATGGGATTAGTCAGTAATGTGAAGTGGTTCGAGATAGTATCAACTGTCAAGCCGCTATAAAAAGTAAATAAGATATTTGGTGATTAAAAAGAGCAGCTTTTTTCAAGATCTTTTCAGAACTACACTGTTTAAACGAACCTGGATGTAAGAAAGTAAAATTTATGTTATGAACTTCGCATTAAAGTAGCTGCCACATATATGACAAATAACTTTGAATTTGAATTCAATAAATATTACACAATTCACTTAGCCACAGCACGGGTGTTTACTGACGGAAATCATAAAACGCTTAAAGACAAAGAACGTTTTAGATTCGTTCCAGCTCTGATCTTTGTAGTACTGTGCCTGTGAAGAATTGTGTGCGTGGCGAAATTGAATCAATATCTCACCGGTGCTACGAAACGTCATTTGATGTTTAAACGTATCTCTATTGCCATTAAAGCTATTCGATATGTGTGCGAGAAGGAAATGTACTGCAATAAAACCGTTTAGTATTTATGTGGTGACTTCACGTTGGATTGTGTAGCAGTGATTTCGGTTCTTGGTATACCAGTTACAAACTTCCATACCGATAAATAAGTACTTTATTAATTGTCACAACTGTATTACTATTAATAGACTATACAGCGACTACTTTTTTGCTTTATGATTATTGAAGTAGTATCAGTAAAATCAAAATTCTATTCTTCATCATCTTCTCAGCCTACCTTAGCCCACTGCTGGACATTGGCCACTCTAATTCAATTTAGTATTTTTCCATTTGTACAAATACTTATTTTAAGTAACGGGTCTAAATCTACGTTGCCACTGCTTGTGCAACCTATGCCCAATGCCGGTACGGTGATTGTGAAAAGAATGCTGGAATACCTTCTAGGTATTCCAGCATTATTTTTCAAATGTTACTTAACTAGTAGATCACGTTAAGCCGTTGATTCTGGCTATTCAAATTATTAACTGAGAATCAGGGTCTTCGAATGTCCTGACACTAATTTTATCACAGAATATTGCTTTACATTTGGGTTGCGCACTCCAATTAGCAGTTATATCGAGGGAAATCTAATGGTTATACCGAATCTTGTAACACTATGAGGTGAATTTGGACTTCAAGGGTATTAGATCACATTTAGAACACCATTAGGATAATAATGCTTCTTGTGACACAAGTGACTTTTGGTGCAATAAATGGAAATTGTTAACATCTTGCTTGTTTCACAAAGTCTTCAACCTCAGAGGGTCAATTCTCGTAATTATATTTGTTCAAAATTCAGTTTCGATCTAATATCAGTGTCATATTTAGGTCATAAATGGTATTCTTCTAAAGTAACTAAATTTTAAATTGATTTAAATGTCAAACAATGTGTCAACGTCGAACTATACATGTCAAATTAGACGATTGTGACAGTAAGTTAGCAGCAGAATACTAATTGTGAGTCAATTCCAAATCTAATCGCATTTCGTTCAAAATACGGTGTCGATTTCAGAAAAAATATTTGAATTGGCTTTCAGGTAAACACGCAGCACAGCTGACAGGACGGGAAACGCTAGCACATTTTCTACTTAGCTTAAGCCACGGCAGACATGACATTTTTTTCAAATTTTCTACTTGGCTTTAGCTTCAGCAGACATGACATTTGTTCGTTTGATTGTGCGCAACGTGCCGTCACATTCATCCGCGTCGTATCATGACGTGCCCCGTTTACGAACGAAGCTCGCGCCCTCAGAATATTAAGTACCTATGATTAAGCGCTGGAGTATCCTTTTACTTTTATTTTACTTTTTAAGGGGTGCAGCTAAGAATTACTGATCTGACGTGGCATATTTGCCTTCATGCTTGTGAATGATTTTGAATTCTCGGAGCCAAGTTTTCCGTCGGCCAAAGTGTAGGGAATTGCATAAATATAATTTATATGCAATTCGTTCTAGTACGATTATAAAAATGTTACCGGCAATTGTTATCTTAGTGTTGGTACATAGTATCAAAAAAGCTGAAGTAAACATTGCAATATAGAAAGAAAAGCAATATATGGACTGGAAGTGATTTATATATGTGGAGTGTAACTTTACCTTCAAAGTAATTACGACTTGATGTCAATCACAGTAAAGTAACGTATCCCCATAGTTTCCCTAGATATACTTGTTCATGCTCTAACGTAACCTAAGTCCTAACCTAACACGGAGAGTCCTAGTAGACACACAAACATTAGTCGGATGGGATTTTAGTTATTCTAATATACATGGTAAGAAAACACCTATAATAATTTCCCTTTTAAGAAATTAGTAAAACTTTGTTCCAAACCTTCAAGTAGAGTGACGCGTGTCAACGTCATCGATTCTTCACTCTCCATGTTTGATCAGTTGATGGCGGCAAGTCGAAGTTCTTCGGAAAGTTGTGAAATATTCAAACAGAGTGCAAAGAACTAAACATTATTTCCAGCCAGTTCTCTGAACAACGTACTATAATAGTACGGGTTTGGTTGGGAATTGAATTGGGAAATTCTCAGAAGCGGTACGAAGTTTGCGAGGACTCAGCGTAATCTATTATAATATCCTAGTACACACAGGGTCATTAATTGATTCCAAACTAGGCAGAGCTTATACTATGACAACCAGATTACTGATTAACATACATTCTTAAATACATAAATATTATAGATAGATTTTCACGTACAATTTATAAACACAAAATTACTAAGGTACAGATACACTTATGTCTTTCAAAATGAATCCTTATATCTTAGTTTCTTTGCCTGAAAGATAATTAATTACTACTTTTATTCGCCACATTGAATTAATAAAGGTACAATTGGAGGTTACATGCAGTATTGGGTGAGAAGTCAATGTTTTAGGTGATAATGGAACCCTCTATCATTATAACAGCCAAGGTCGCTATCCACTAGACTAACAGTCCAGTCGGTTTCACGTTTAAACCGATCGTTTCATCAAAAAGCCTTTGACACAAAAGCTATGGATTCGTCGTCAAGTCTACCATCAAAATCGAACCTAACAAAGTAAAAACTCTACCATGTTCTATATAAACGTACGAGCCAGTGTAATCAAGAACTCATACTAAAAATATATGGGCGCGGGTGAAGCTACCATTCGTCTGTCTCTCTTTGAGCGAGCTTTGATAATCAAAGCATCGAATCTAACGTTCCTGTGACAGCAACAACAACCTCTGTTGTGGTTCTGTTGTCCTGGTACCTTTAGTTTTAATACTTTAACTTGTCAAAGGTTACTTTTCTTCTTTGGCTTTGTATAGTCGTTGGTGGTAGGTATTTTTTTCTCATCTATACACATAAATAAAATTGGAGTGTCTGTTTGTAATATTAAAATAACCGCTTTTTACTAAATGCATATGGATGTTTACACGGTACATATACCTAAAATGATTTTTTTTTAAATTTGGTCTGTCTGTTTGTTCTCGCTAATCTCTGGAACGGCTGGACTGATTTTGACGGGACTTTCACTGGCGGATAGCTGATGTACCAAGGAGTAACTTATGCTATAAATTAACCGGGTACGCGAAGTAGTTCCCTTAGGTCACGGGTGAAACCGCGAGAAACAGCTAGTACAATATATAATTTAAATTAAACATAAGAAAATCTCGATCACGTCGGCTTTCAATCAAATACAAACACATCATTATCGGTACATTCCTTTAAACTATGATAAATGACAAACAGATATGTACTACACAGTAACACAGACGCGCCAAACATATTAAAAACTATTTCCTTTTTGCGTCTAGGATTATAAACAGGCTGAAAAACATGGTAATTAAACACAGTGGTTAATGGAATAGAAAATTATATTTGAATAATTATAATATATCTATTGGGATAAGAGTCATTAATGCATTCGGTTTTCCGCATAATGAGAGACGTTTTTCTATGAGATACTCTCCAGAATAAATTACAGCTTCAATTCGTGTTATATAAAAGATAAACGCTAACATTAAAAGTAATCCTGCTGATAGATACCATTGTCTTTTCATCGTTTCAAAAATGAAATATTTTCTAAATTAAGATCCACGGAACAGAATAAATTGTGAGTTATATTGAAAAAAACATAAACATAAGTTATGAAAACAATCAAAGTTTGCATATTACATTATAACTTGAGGTATAATTATGAACGAAGTTGATGTTTGAGTTGGAGAGTACGAAATGTTTTATAAAGTCCATCATGTTCGTGAGGTGAAGTAGGAAACATTTTAATTAAAATAAATAAGGCTCTAGAAAAATAAATACAATTACTGCCTATACCTATGACCGTGTATATGTGGGTTCGATCCCCACACGTGACACGCTTTGTTTTCTTTATTCATAAAATGTATTTATATAATTTTCGAGTTCATTGTATGCGTAATTTATTGCGTTGTATGTTTATAAAGTCTCCCGCGATACAGGATATGTCCTAGACGTCCTAGTGCAGGAGTGTTCAAGAAAAAGCAATCCTGTATCTGGGAGCGAATTAAGGTGTGACCACACTGGAAGCGAATGAAGGTGTGACCAAATCATGCTGTGATTGAAGACAGAAGTGTTCGCTCGCTACAATCGCAATGCGGTGTGTGCCTCGCGCGGTAGCCGCGCGCTGTCGCGCTGATTGATCACACCTCTAGAAGGAATGGGAACCATAAAAGAGACATTACCGATCTTAATAAATAAAATCCTTGCGTTACTTACTGACTGACAGACATGCTACAGCCGAAACTATTGGGCGCAGGAAGCTGAAATTTGGCATGTATGTATGTTCCTTGGGGACCGTAGGGGTGCACTAAGAAGGGATTTCCCGAAATTCCCACGGGATCGGCCAAAACGGGTAAATTAAAAAAAATTGCAGGCGTAGCTGTTGGCGTCCTCTAGTATGATTATAGTTATATTAGACGTAATAGACGTATAGCACAAACGGCAGGCACTAGAAACTTTAAATCATGCAATGTAGGCAGACATATTCGCAGGCAAATGTTATGACTAATATAACAATATTACTGCAAAAGCCCATCAGTGAAAATTCATATTACGAGAGTACTTTACAATGCAATGTGAGTATCAGACCGCAACTTCTCATGATTAAAAGCATGCGTCATTTTAATAAAAAGTTCTCATGCAATAAATATATTCCTAGAGGGATAGGTAGAATAGATGCATATTTTATTTTCAAGGCGACTGCAGTAATCGTGTAAACCCTGTATCACGAAGCACTTCAATCATTCAAGCAACAAATACAAAAAAATACCTAGAGCCGAAACGGCAATAATTTGTGAGTCACCAAAAATGATGTCCCGTATGGGAATCGAAACACGCATGCACTGATGGTGGCAAGTCGAACACTTAAACAACTACGCCATATACACAGACTGAAAGGTGGCGAAACTCGTCACCTGTTTTTGAATTCAGATAATAGAAGCCTATAGGCCGCACATATTTTCCAAATTGCTTTGTGCTTCTGAGAATTTCTTAATAGAAATTCCCAATATCTTCAGGCCGATTAAATGACCTGAACCTAACCTGGCCCACTATAGATTAAACTGTGAGTGCAAATTTATGCCATAGAGAAACATGAATGCCATATGCCATATACAAGGTAGTAGAGCCTTGTTGATTTCAGCATGAATGGGCCGGCTCGACCGGGGAAGAACTACCCTCTCACAGAAAATCGATGTAAAATAACAGTACCTAAGCTATTGCATTTCGCTCGGTGAGTGAGAGTTCCGGAAGCCCTATCCCCTATTCCTTCTCCCTCATCCCACTCCTCATCACCTCATCATTTTCCCAATCCCGAGAGGCGGCAACGCACTTGTGACTCCTGTGGTGTTGCTTGTGTCCATGGGCGGCGGTAATTGCTTACCATCAGGCGATCCGTCTGCTCGTTTGCCGCCTATTACTATAAAAAGAAAAGAAAAAAGCTGTCAAACGGCTATCAGAACATAAAAATGATTCACTGTGTGCGACGTTTGTTTCCCGATTAAGGTCATAAATCAGTCTCGTGACAGCTGCGAATATGAATACTGACTTTATCCTATCTATTACTTGTTTTTTAGTCCCGGTGCAAAATCAGGGGTGTTACCTATAAGTTTGTCGCGTCTCTATGTCTGTCTGTGGCATATCAGCTCATAAACGAATAGACTGATAATCATCATTAGATTTCGAGTGTCTAGCTCGTGCGTAAGTACTCATATAAGACTATGAAGTATGTTTTTACTTTTCGTAAATACATGGATTTGTCAAAGCATCTCGAAATATTTGCCAACATGAAATCTTAAGTTCTAAAGTCGATTGCCAATGTGCAATTTGTTATATCCACAAACTGTAAAAATAAAGGTCTTATTTGCTCTAAACGTAGATAATGTTCTACTACTTTCATTTCTATCTATCAGACAAACATTTGCTATCCTCTTACGGATATCACTTTAGATTTCGCTTGTTTACTATGGGGTCAATGACAGGCGCTTCTATATTTTTTATTGTCTTTGGTTGGTATTGTCTTTGCCTTACGTCAATAGCTCGCGTCAAAATTAATGAGTTGGGACGGATTTTATTACGGTTTCCCAGACGTTTCAGTTAATTTTGGCAACCGTAGACTAGAGAAGACTTTGATGGAGTTTTCAATGTGAAGGCAAAAAAGCATAGTGTAGCGAAGTAGTGTATAAGCATCTTAGCACTGTCTTATAAATTATTAATGTACATAAGTATGTTATGCAATGAGCTTAAGGGTCGGCACATATCTGACGGAAGATGCGTCGCGTATTATTCGCGACGCATCGACGCATGGTCGCGTAACGCCAAAACATACAAATATATAGAAAAACATTCAACCTTTCATACCTGACCGATGATCCGTTAAGGCTTTGCCAAACAGAACGCGCTAAGTAGCGCCGCGTTAAAGCGTCAACAGCGTCGCGTTTTAGCGTCACGCTCTTTGATGTCACACACGCTCCTTAGCGCGACGTACCAACCGTTCACCCAAAGAGTATTCCCGATTTGTTCCCACAGTTTTGCCTTTATTACAATATTTTTGTAGGAAATATTTTTATTTTTATTTTATTTATAGACTCACGCCTGTATCCCCGAAGGGGTAGGCAGAGATGTAATATTACACCCACATTTCGCCATGAATTTTTAGGTCCCACGTAATAGGGGGCGAGCCTATTGCCGTACCGGGCACACTACCAGACTTCGTGCTGCTACTGAGAATTTCTTAACGGAAGAACCCAATAACACTTTGCCCGACCCGGGAATCGAACCCGGGACCTCCCAATCCCACGCGCACATTTATGCCGCGAGACCAACGAGTATTCTTCATATTATAAAGGCAGGGGTACTTGCGAACTAATTCTATTCGTTTTTCAGTCGTATTTTCAGCCATTATTCAAAATTTCAGGCCGACGCTAAAACAAAATCTGTAAAAAAATACAACGCCCGGCGTCAGAGCGTCCTAGCGCGGCGACAGAGCGTTGCGTACTGCTAGCGTCGGCGCTCTGTTTGACAGCGTAATACCCCCGTAGTACATTTACAATTCGACGCTATAGCGCCGCGTCAGGCTAGCGCTCAGAGGCCGCGCTATAGTGCGTTCTGTTTGACAAAGCCTTTAGTTCGTTGAGCGTACAGCGTCTGCTCCGTTTCTGTCAACGCATTATTGGTCGACGTCGCGCGCACCACGCACCACGTGAATTTTGACAGACGCGTTGGGCGACGTTTTAAAATTAAATGTCATACAAAGCAACCGCACTGTAGTTCCTGAACGCAGGAACTGACTAGACGCGTAATGTAGCAGGTCTAATTTGACGGAATAGACGCGACCGATGTAGATACGCTCGACGCATTTTCCGTCAAAAGTGTACCGACTCATTTGACGGAATAGACGCGACCGAAGATACGTTCGACGCATCTACCGTCAGATAATTGCCGACCCTAAAGCTCATGCTATACTCCGGTTTGAAATAAGCCGCTTTAAACAAGGGCCGTAATTAATAACGGTGATACAGATAAATTAATTTCACAAAAATTACCATAAGTACAAGTGTTTGCTACCGGAAAGCTGTTTGCATGGGAAAACAAGCACCGTCTAAGTAACAAGAAAATATCGAAACCCCTCATTTATTTTTTCCTCTTGTCGACGACACGTTGGCGTAGCGATAGTGTCCTCGAAGAGAGGACTACTTCGGCTACGGCTTAATCGACTAAGGCTACGCCGAAGGTCGCGGCTTTGATTCCCGCTCAAGTCACAAGTACAGAGCATAGTAACAGGTAGTAGAGCCTTGCTGATTTCAGCATGAATGGGCTGGCTCGGCCGGGGAAGTACTACCCTCTCGCAGAAAATCGACGTAAAGTAATAGTACTTAAACTGTTGTGTTTCGTTCGGTGAGTGAGAGTGCCGGAGGCCCTATCCCCTATTCCTTCTCCCTCATCCTATCTCTTTTCCTAACCCAAAGGGGCGGCAACGCACTTGTGAATCCTGTGGTGTTGCTTGTGTCCATGGGCGGCAGTAATTGCTTACCATCAGGCAATCCGTCTGCTCCTTTGCCGTAAAAAAATATGTGTTCGTGAACATGAATGTTTATCTTGATCTTTGCGTTTCTATGAATAATAATAATAGCGCAAGCTCTGCTTAGTTTGAGACTAAAGCTGTATTGTGAAAAAGCAAATATAATTTCTATCGTATTTGCATCTATATTGTACACGTTTACTACCTAAACGTGAATAATATGAATATATGTCATACAAAAGTATTTTACCTACGTGTGTTACCCACATTCGTTGACAAACTTTGTATTTGTCAACTCGGGTATGGAGAAAGTTTGGTCTCGCTTCGCCCCAGTGAAGATTCAGTAGATGTTTGGTAGCTCACATTTTGTATGCAAAGCCGAGCAGAGACAAAAGTAATAGACAAATTCCGCTTTATGGAGACGGAAAAGTTGTATTTGATGTATTTAGTTTTATTATTCAAAGGGTTGTGTGATGGGCCACGAAAATATATTGAGAAGAGATAGATAGAGAAATATCAAGTAGAATTTCGACTGCTGATATAGGTACATATTTTCGCGATTTGAATAATGGACGCATACCAATTTTTATTAATCCCTTCTCAAACGCGTAATTATTTAAAAAAATAATTGATAACCTTCTTTTGCCCTGATGCCGCAATGTTTTGCCACAGATGAAAAATGATAAAATCACATGCAATGCCCAAACAGAGTCCTTAACCTAGGTAAGTACCTATAGTCCGTGCCACGAGAACATAGACTTTTTGTAAACAAAGAATTTCTACTAAGTGACTTAGCGATAGTTCTGTCAAAAACAAATAATTTCAAATCCAATGAGCGCAACGGTACATAGATACTTGTCATTGGAAACTAATATGTTAATGGATCGGGTTTTTATCGATGTTATGCACTGACAACAGGATTTTAATGTTTTGAGGTACTGACGCCTAGAATGTCAACATTTGGAGTTAGTTCATTGAAATGTTACATTCTTGGGCTTAACATGCATTTATCAGAGGACAAAATTAATTTTTTTAGCTGTCAAGAAGAAGTAAATGTAAAGGTAAATACAAGTTTGTAGGATCGCAACGCTCCTTCCGCTGCCGGTAGAATAGCAGATGGCAAACTATTATTCGCGCAGAAAATTATTTATACCTAAAAACGAAATATATATAATGGATTTTGTTTAAGTTCATTCTGACGATTTTATTCACAAACAACGTAAAATCTCCATGCCTAGAAATTTTAATGCAATGTACAAGCTAGTTATCTGTAATATTATTCATTGTTGGTCAATAATTTAATATTTTAGGATAGGTAGGCTACTTTGAGTAAATGATTTATTGCCTATGATTTAAAAAAAGCATGTCAATAATAGCGTAATATGTATGTACTCTATCATTAACTTACATGGTACTCTATTTTTCCTTAATTTACAGAATAAATTATGTGTAAAATGACAAAAGTATCGGCAAATTTATGAAAATTCGACCATTCAAACACAAAATCAAATATTTTTATTTCAGTGAAATTAAACAATATAAATTAAAAAACATAGTCGCATAATTCGGCATTGAAAAATAAGACTGTTCAAAAATTATAAAATTTAAAACACAACTGTTTGAAAAAGGGTTGTGAAACCCTGAATGTTTGTTTACAAAAAGTCTATCTTCTCGTGGCACCAACTATACACATATTTTGTATATCTGTAAGTTCTGTAAAACCTTCACAAAATTGGGGAATGGCAATAAAATACTCAATACTAGGAGTGCATGGTATTTTGAAGTTAGTTTACTTTATAATTCTTTATTAAGTTCGATTTTACAGGGTTGTAGATAAGCTGTTTATCTTTATATACAATGTGAATTTACTTTTTAGTGGTAATATAGAAAATAACCGGGCGTATTTTATGCATCATGTATTCATAATTCATAATTTTATTAAAAAAACTCTAAATACACCAGTTATAGTATTGGTGTACTCAGAGATTTTTTAACCGTGTGCGAAGAGTAGAATCGCCACTGTAATGCAAAGAGTGAAATTTGAATTGTGGGTTACATCTTACATCTACTACGGTCTTACCCAACGAGTTAGCGACCACATCTGTCTTGTAAACCTGTATAAATCCAATAATACCAGCTGTAGAACCGCATTGCTACGAAGTGCAGCTAACTGTAACCAAATGTAGCAGAAAATCACATTTCCGTGTTCAGAATACACACGGGATTGCTGTATGAACATGCAGTTACGCTGCTTTTTATTTAACCAGACCGACAGTGCATTTGAATAGTAAATATTTTGATAAGTTTGAAAGCTTTCGTGATAATAATTACAGTATACTTTTCTAAAAAAAGTCTGAAAGTATGTGACAGTGAAGGATATTTTTGGAATATTAACAATGATTTATTATTTTATGAAAAAGTGGAGGATTAAAAAAGTAATATAAGATAAGTTTATTTGTCAGATCATCAGATCATATACAGGGGGTGGTTTTAATACGTTCGCGGACACGACGGTTATAGCAGTCATCAGTAATTTACTCAGGGTGACGCGCCGGCTATAGCCGTAGATTTCTTTCGCGCTCCATTGGCACAACGGCTTTAGTAGACGATTTTCTATACTTTTATCCTATATTTTGTTACTAAGTGCCCCCATACAAAATGTTTCAAATCGCTAGGTGTCCTATAATATCTCTTTTTACGCCGTCAAACGTGACGCTACTCGTCACTATTTGTATGCGCTCGCATACTGACGCGTCTGTTATAGCAGCGAGAATTGTATGGCGATTGCTTCAGCTGGTCGGCGAGTGCCCCAAGGAGTGGAACTGCTGTAACCGTACTTTTTGTTGTGCTGCACTAGATCACTAATATTTAAATGATAATATGATTACGACAGTATAAACAAACATACGATACGATATTTACTACAAATTTGTCTAAATTTCTGTATTATGGGATAGGTATTTGTGTACTGTTTGGACCTACTAAAGTATCGTTGTTCAAGCTAAGTTAAATATAAAGTTTCGTCTGATGGTAGTGAATTTGCTGTTAAACCTGGTCTTAATTGCTATTTAGTTGCGTAGTAAAAGTATAATGACACCTCTGCTATAAGTACATGGTCGAATGCTATAGACGGTGCGTCTATAGCATTCCGAACAAAAATTAAGTGTCAAAGTAGATTTACAAAATATGGTTGAGTATCTGTGAACGTGTTAAGTTTAACACAGCAGATTCTGCCACATGTGGTGTGCAAATAATTTTTACAGTTACATAATAACGTTATTTGTGTAGGTAATAACATTCAGTATACAAACAAAGAATATTCAAATTAATAGTAAAATACGAAATCAAATTAGTAGCTTAAGTAATAATATAATTTAAAGGGTAAAACGTATGAATAATGTCAAAATTTAAGTGTAGTACATGTCATAGAGTAAGTAAGTACTATATACTTACCTACTTAGTAATGTATGTTACATTTTTTACTTGTATGTTTGTGATTTCATTTTACTTAAGTACATAAGTTCTAAATGCCTGAACAGATTTCGGGTATGTTTGGAATGATATGAAAATCTTGAAAAATATCACTGACTGCTGCATAGTACAATTTTCAGTCTTTTTTTTCATTATAACGTCAGCGCCCGCACTAGTACATAAATCCAGTATCGCGGGGGACTTAACAAGCATACAAGCAAGGAACACAATGAACACCCAGACTCGAAGCAACAGACACCATTTATGGATCACTCAAAGCGTTATCTCGTGTGGGAATCGAACCCACAATACTCAGCGCAGTGTCAAGCGGTGAGGCGAACGCTTATACCATTACGCCAACCATGCAGTCAATGCTTTTTTCACCTCAGCAGCTCAAACATGCCGCTTTTGCTGCGAGACAACAGTGAACAAAACGCGATTTTGATTCGAGCGTGAGGCAAAGTAGCTTTTTAATTTTTCTATCTTCAATGCCACGAATTGACATTGTTCAGCCATAAATTTGAAACATTCGAATTTTACTGTGCTCTGTCTCTTTCACATGCATATAAAAAGTGAGTGATAAAACAAACCCCTTCGAATTCGAAATTCGATTTTGGAATTCGACCTCAAAGAAAACACCTACGGCAACGCAAAAAAAAAGATATTTGTAATAAAGAAATTACTTTTTTTATATGTTAATGTTTACATGTTTAATTTATTATTGGATTTTAATAAAAATAAGTCCAATTAAAAGTATAAAATTAGTATTTAACTAATACATTTTTATTTAGAATTACAACAATGATACATTTGAAAAATAAACATATTAAAGCGCGATTTAAAAAAGTAGCGGGAATAAAAAATTCGCTGATGCTGATACAGTAGGTATAGCGTAACGTGTTAAATTATATTAATATATAAAAAAATCTAAAAAGATGAGTGAAACTAGCGATGATGACTGTACTTTAACACCAGAAGAGTTAAATCAACAAGTGATTATGCAGAATTCAATATATTCCTGTTCATTTCTATGTCTCCTAAGTAATATGTGTTCTCACTGCTGTGGTGAAAAGTTATGTGTGCTACACGAGAGCAAAGTTTTTTGTATCTCGTGCTGTTGAGTCCCTCACCATGCTCAGGATTCTAACTTTGATTCACTCGCTACGCTCGTGAATCAATCATAGAATCCTTCGCTTGCTCGGGACTCAAAATAAGCACTCGAAACAAAAAACAACTTTGCTCTCTTGTTGCACAAATAACTATTGTAATTCATTTTCCTTTTACATAAGAGCGCTTCCTATCAATAACTGTTATAATATTCAAACCTGAATCTTAGAAAAAGGTTTATTGCATTTTCGCCATTACAAGTTACGTGCATACTTTTCAGTTGCCATTTTGAAAGCAGTTAGCCTCTTTACCACAATAGCACAACCACTCAACCCGAACGAATTTAAAAAGGTATAAACTCCAAGAGTTATTGTCGCGTAGCCTCCGTGCCACAATACCACATGTTATGAACGGTCCCTAAGAGCCGTGATTCCGATTCGAAACACCTTCACAAAGCTAGCAGATGACCCAGTTTAAAATTAAAAAGAATCATGCCGTTGTATTCTCTAGATATTTTTGTAAGATATGCTTTAGAATGCGCTGAGTACTATTGTACTTATACAACGCGTATTGTGTTAGAAATGTTTCTACGTGTGTGTAAAATCATTTGTTGTAGGTACTTGAGTGTGTGGGTATAAGTGTGCGCTATAGTTGTGTATTGTTGTGTGCAGTATAAAGGACGTTAAGGAGTGTTTACATAAAATGGTCTTCGTGATTAAAGAAAAGCAGGTGTAATTACGTACTCAAAGACGAGGCACCACCGTGCTCATTCGCAAGGTTACGCAGCTGGAGCAAACTCATGGCTGTGGTCAATATTCTTTGGTGCATCCTTCGGGCAAACGTACTAGGCTATAAAGTATGCATTATTCGGATTTCGTAATGGTTGAATCTTGAATGTTTTCATATCGTCGCATAGGCTTGTGGGTTTGAACACCAGTGGTGGGTTAATCGCATTGCATTGCGACATCGGATGCTTATTATCGCTGGAGCTAGTTACATGTTGTCTGTGACCATTATGCAACGTCATGCAGAATGAGGATGACCCATCATTTCGGTGGACGTTTTCCATCACAATGATAGACAACGCTGTCCCCTAATGTATTCAACGTACCATCTTTACGCAAATGAAGGATATATTTTATACGGTCTTCTGTAAAGTTCTTTGATAGGCAATGTGAATTCCGCAGAAGGTAAAAAAAGCTCATTAAATGTAAGAATAAAGCTTTGTTTCTTCTTTTTCATGAATTACTCTCGTAAGATAAATAATAAATAGTAAGCGACCACAACAAGGATCATATACTAAACTTCATAATTTCAACCAAAAACACCCACTACTGATCATAGGTCAAAACAAACTTCACGAAACTAAGTTCTCGCTATCATAAAATATTGTAAATTTAATCCTATAGTCAACCCGCATCACATCACAGGAATCGTCTCCAACAAGCCAGTCCGTTGATCGCCTTACATAGTTATTATTCGTCTGACATAACGTTGGTTTGTCTGTAGGAACCTTATAATCCACTTAGGGTGATTTCAGATTAACGTATTTTTCTGCGCGTGTACGGTTGTTTCAGCATACGCGCTTACACGCTCGCTACATTACGCGCTTCAAAAAACCGGACTTGTCTAAACGGACATATTTCGACGTGTTCGCTCGAAATGGTAGTGATATTGTGTCAGTAGCAACATGGATTCGCGCATATACGAGCTTAAAAGCGCGTCAACGCTCGTGCGAGTTAGGCGAGTGCCAAAAGGCGCGCCTATACGCGCCTAAATGCGCCAAAAACGAGCTTATACGCGCGTACAAAACGCTAGTCTGAAACCGCTGTAACAAAGGGACGTTTTATGCTTCCATAGTTTTATTCAAACCGTATATTTGCATACTATTTCAAAGGGTGACGGTTCCCATTGAATTCGGCCGATCAATTGACTGGAAAACAGTGACAGACGTACGTAAATACAATTTTCCAATGTAAACACAGATAGTTCAAAGAAAATGGGATATTGGAAACAGTTTTAGTGTTTTAAGATCGTTTCGGTGATTAAAATGTCTATTAAGTTTTAATATTTCTATGAAAATTGTGACTACAAAGCGATTGATTATGCGAGTAGTTTTCATTTGTTCGTAGATATTTCCCTGGCATTGGTTTTATATTTCTGTGAGGACAAAGACAGTGTCTAAGTTCATCTAAAGCTTCCTATCGGATGTCGTCTAAGTTTGTCTGCTTGTCAGTTGCAATAAAAATAAGCGGCGTAGTTTGCCTCTTACCTCTCTAGGGCACCACGATGGTAGCACCTTGAAACACCAAACGGGAGAATCAGCACCCCACAATCAGCATCAGAATTGTCAGTTTCTCATTGGCAACATACACAAAAGTCATCTTCAATGAAAGGGTGCCATATAGCTTTATACATATGTATTAGCAGTTGTACCATTAGTTGCGATACAAATGTCGCATTGACATATTTCAACCGTTGTAAATTGCTTAATACAATTTTAATCTGCGCCAAATGTTATTAGTGGACTTATGGCAATTTCATTGATGTATCGGCCATCGATTCATTCAATTTATAAATGAATGCGAATGCAATTATTTTATTTGTTATATGAATAATATTGAAATATGTTCGGATATTTAAGTCTATTAATAGTCACGTTTATTAGTTTTACTTTTCATCCAATGTTTCATATGGTTTTTAAATTAATTGGATTCATGACACCACAGTATCTTTGTTCATTTGCCGTTAAATTAAATGTGAATTCGCCCCGAAAATTTACAGTCATACCAATTTACTCCGGTTCCGTATTTGTGTTCATTTTACATCATTGTTGGATTTGGATAAATGGATCGTGTACATTTATATTAATACTAGAAGACGCGCGCAGCTTTGCCCGCACATTATTTGTAATTTAATAATTCTTCCTTATCCCGTGGGAATTTTGGGAAATCCCTTCTTAGTGCACCCCTACGGTCCCCAAGGTACATACATGCCAAATTTTACCTACTTGCACCCAGTAGTTTCGGCTGTAGCGTGTCTGTCAGTCAGTCAGTAACGCAAAGATTTTATATATACAGATTACCTAAGGTCCATAAGTAATTTAATGTTAATAGTTAGAAACAGGGCTAGACTAGCGTGCCACCTTTGTAGATTGTCCCTTCATAGTGATCAGCCGCTGATCTCTACAAATAGGTAATCATTTTGCGAGAAAGAACTTCGTCAAACCTGTAAGTACATATTTTTACTCGATACTCGAAGAGAAAATCCATAAAATAATGCATTATATATAAAGTTGTCGAATACCACGTTGAAATAAAATGTGCGGATGTAGCTGCAGGCATTCTCTAGTTATATTATAAAAAGGGTCAAAATATATCCATTTATTAACAAACCACAAGTCATAAAGCAAAGACATTACTCAGCGTAATTAAAACCGATAAACCGAAAAGTGATCTGACAACAGACTTGTGACGCAACGATGCGCCATTGATGCCACCAATGTGAATGATTCGAGTCAATCCTTTGATTTATCCATTTTGTCACTCGATATAACCCTATTGTTCAGTTGATGGGACAGTTACAAAGGTTATCAAATTGCGTGGCAAATGTTACGTTATATATTCTTGATTCGCGAAGGTGGAAAACTTTTGGTAGAAGGATATCATTTGTGTCGAAATAATGGGGTAGTCGACAAAAAAAATTTATGACTACAAATGAAAAAGGAATTGGTTTGGACTATGGCTTTACCATTTTCATGGTGAGAAGACCGCGGGCAGTGGGACGCGTATATACAGGGCTGATGATGATGAGAAAATAGAATAAAACAATATAAAAGCAATACAGTAATTTCATATTAAGCTAGTTATTATAATTTTAACATTGCTTATTTGGTAGAAAGGTACACAGCACAAAAAGGTAACAACTGTATCTTTATGTTGATCTGCAGATGCACATTACTGACCACAGAACGAGAGCTGTTCCACGCCGTTCATAGGCACGAGGAGCATCACATGGCTGTCGCAGGATCTTACGTCAAGTTATTTTATAAAAAAACTATAAAAACCCGGTACGATAGCCGGCCCGTAGTAGACGACAGCAAACCGCCACCAACCATCGAATGTACAAGCCCCGTAACTCAAAGTACAATACACGACAAAAGTGGCTACGTGTTTCAACAGTTCAAACTTATAAATGAATTCCCCAACGCAAGTTAGGTATATAACAAACTTTAACATTACAAATTCAAATATTCAAACAAGGTTGCTGAAGGTATCGGCTTGTGTTCGTATCTCGCCTTCACGATATAACACTCTCGTCTTAATAACACCCCTAATTATTAAACTTCCAATCATTTTGTCGACTCACTGAACTGATTTGCATTAATGATTCAGGTTTTGTTATTTGTAAGGGTAACTATACATTAGTTACTGAAAGTTGGTTGCGAAGTAGTTGAGGCAAAGTTGTTGCCGAGATAATAATGTTTTATTGTAAGCTGATTCAATACGTATATCTTCGCTCCAACGCGTAGCTATCATAACTAATGTACTCTGTGTTGTACTAGTATATTTCAGTATATTACAATCAAGATCATAATCACGCACTCTATATTGGCGGAATCGAAATAAGGTAATTGCTCTGCGTCCACTAACTCGGCTACCTGTTATCCGAGCGCATCAACAAAATGATTTTCTAAATTTTCATCATCATCTCAGTCGGCAGACGTTCACTGCTGAATAAAGGCTTATATTGTCGCAGGTTTTCCATAGCAACCGAGCGCCACAGAGTATCGGTTCATCATGCAGTAGGCATACCCCTCAAACATAACCAAATGTAAACATGAGCTATAATTTTTTTCTTTCTTTGTGCCAATTTGTAATTTTATGTATAACCATATGTCTGTAACTTTGCGCTTTTTATCGGTGCAGTGAGTACCACGCCTTTGTCAAACTACATTGGTGAAGAAATGTTTTGTATAGTAGAGTTGTCTGTCCTGATATTGTTTTGGTTTGGTCGCTGGTGAGTTAGCAGTTATATAGAAAATGTAGCGAAATTACGAACCAAAATTGTATTCTGTTCAGAATCAACAAATACATACAAGTCAGTAACATTTATTTGACAAAGCCTAGCTCCGATCTCACATGGCTCACATATCAAGAGACGTGTGAACAAACATCACTTCAAAGCACTTCACACCTTACAAAGGCGTGCTGTTCTAATTGACGATGTTGACAATCCAGGTATAGTTCGTGTTGCTGGAGCAATTCTGACGTGCGTTGTGGCATGTCTTACTTCAAAGTAATAATTGTCATTGTAATCGATTGGTTTATTTTATTATTTATTAGTTATATTATTTTGCTGTGTTAATCTTCTGTAAGTATTTTTAGTCTGTGCGAGTGACTTTTTGACACTTCTTGTTGCCGTCACTGTAACGGTGGTCTAACCGATCTAGAAGTCACATGAGTGGGACATTCGCAATTAACATCATAATTATTATATCAACTTTGGAAAGAGCTTATTAATGCTATAACGATACAGTAGTAATAAGCACTTTCCAAAAGTATTGAAGGCGTAAACTACAAAATTGTAGACTCTACTTATTAACGTATTGACAACTCGAAAAGATTGTGTCTTAATTGAAGTAAAAATAAGGTGCGTACCTATTATAATACGTGACAGGACAGAACACGTGACCGTGCTTGGTCATCAGTTGTCAACCATGTTTACAGAACATTGACCCTCTTTCTATAAATTATTAACTACAATGTCTTGTGAGGCATGATGAATGATTCAGATCTGGACTTTGTAACCGCCGCTAAAGCCTTTGACTCCCAAAATTGTGACTACGAAACCAACGAGGCGTCCTATTCATAATATTCAGTAAGTATAATTAAATTCTCAAATGAAAGGGGTGTAAATACCCATAATCTTTTAACTTGATTAATCCCCGGGGCTACCACAGTCTTAAATTTTATTTATACAAATAAATTACAAAGCTTTCACAAGCGTTGGCCTTAAAAATAGGGCTTTGAACACACAAATTAATTGTATTACCATCTGCTTTGCAAATAAAATAAATATGAATGGTTTTCTGAGAATCGTGTTTGTATTTTTGCTTATAAATATGTATAAGTGTGGAGGTTAATATGTTAATGTCTGTGGTCAAAGTCCTTGAAAACCCGTGACGCTACAAGGAGATCAAATAATATTTTTATTTTATTGGATTTTTTTTTGTTGTCCGTCCATATAATAATAACTACTACTATGGTTACTATGGTTTGAACTATGGTTTGCGGTACAGCTCACGTCGTATTTACGTTATAACAGTCCTATTTTGATATACTTTGAATGAAATAAACTGTAAATAAAAATATCTCATAAATGAAGAAAATTCGATACAGGAAATGTTTACTCAACTTTTCACTGGTCGTATTTCAAATTTGGTTTACAACTGGTTGATTATAAGCAATTAGTAAAAAGAGCCTGCGTAATGAACCGAAACTTATGTTTCATAGAAAAGTTATAATTACTTAACAACTGAGATTTTAGACAGATTTTAGACAGATAGGTTGCATAGGGTTCCCACCAAGAACTTAGGGTCCGAAGCCAACCTCACCTGCAAGTGGTGCACCTGCCGATCAACGGACGAGGCTCTGGCAAACAAAATATCCCGATAAGCGGCAATAGGCTCGCCACCGATTACGTGGGATCAAAACACTGGCGAAAAGTGGGCGTTTAATATGCCTCTGCCTATCCCTTCGGGGAAACAGGCGTGAGTCTATGTATGTATGTATGATGAAGATGGTGTAATCAAAATAAAATGTAATACAATAAACAAAGCTAACTTTTACATTATTACACCACGCATAATATTATAAGCTAATGTTTAGTGATTCAGCCAGTTATGAACCATTTTTGGTCATATGATCGATTTCCATCCGGATCTGTGTTTGGGTGACATTTATTTCTTAATTTTATTGGGGATTTTAGAAATACTTACTGTAGTTCCGTGATGCAAAACTGCATGTGAACGAAATATTTATGTTTAATTTTCTAGTGTCATTTGCGAAAAAGTGGACACTTTTTGAGCTTCGTACGTTGTCTTTTGGATGACTTGAGAATTCTACAAAATTTAAGTAAATAGAAGATTCAATTATTAGGTGCTGCTTGCTTATTTCTTTGGGCGTGTTCCTCTAACTGTCATCTGGTTACCATAGTAAAGGTCAATGATGTTACATAAAAAGAAGTAGATACGATATAGGCGTACCAAAAGCAGGACGCTAAATATAAGCCAGTTGGTAAGTCTGACATATGTGTGTGTGACGTCGCGAGCCGACGTCAAAGTGAAACTGATACATCTTGTCAACCGAAATTAAAATAAAATATAGAGTTATCTATGTGTGCGTTAATGTACCGTTTCTACGGATTAATTACTACATAGGTAGCGTATCTACCTTTTTCTAATACCATTGGTAAAGGTTGTCTAGTTTGGAATCAGATGGCCAAAGAGAATAAAATTATTAATTACTTATGTGTGTGAGTTGTCTCAGGATATTTTTATTTGTTACTATACTTTACCCGCGGCTCCACTCACTTGAATTGTACACCTAATCCATCCTCAGAAATCACACTATCTATTGGTGAAAACCGTACAAAAATCCGTTCAGTAGTTTTTAAGTTTCTTGCGTTCATACAAGCAGACAGGACGAAAGATAGTTACACTTCATTTTATAATGCGTATAGATTCACACGTATAACATTAAAAGTTATTACAAAATATATTAGAATAATAAAATATCATGGTGCATAGGGTTCCCACCAAGAACTTAGGGTCTCAAGCCAACCTCACCTGCAAGTGGTGCACCTGCCGATCAACGGACGAGGCTCTGGCAAACAAAATATCCCGATAAGCGGCAATAGGCTCGCCACCTATTACGTGGGATCAAAACACTGCCGAAAAGTGGGCGTTCAATATGCCTCTGCCTACCCCTTCGGGAAAACAGGCGTGAGTCTATGTATGTATGTAATAAAATATCAGACACAATACTCAGTCCCTTTAATAAAATACCTAAACTATATTCGTTCACCGTGTTGGCACGGGTCCAAAGGGCCTTAAGGGTAGAGGCGACCGGCGCCGGGGCGACACCGGGGACCGACTCCTCAGGTGAACGGGCTAGGGCCGCTTATCCAATAAAGATGGGCGAAGCTACAAGCTTATCCCATAACCACGGCTGGCGTAGCGCGTGCTTAGCTGTAGTTTTATAAAAAAGAAGTTAAATTTCTTCTGTGGTTAGATCCTGATGTTGCAGACTTATTTAGTCAAAACAAATACGTTATAAAACTAACTATTTCAAACTAAGACAAAAAGGGCAAACGACAAAAAGACTGGAAATTTTAAAAGCTTATTATATTTTCGAAATGTATAGTAAATTTGATAACCGAAAGTAAAGTGTAGTCTACATCTACACTAATATTATAAAGAGGAAAACTTTGTATTTTTGTTTGTTTGTAATGGATAAACTCAAAAACTACTGGACCGATTTTAAAAATTATTTTACCATTAGAAAGCTACATTTTCTGCGAGTAACATAGGCTATATTTTAATTTAGAAAAAAATGGGTTCCGAAAGATATTTGGGGTTTCCGGGTACGCGAAGTAGTTCCCTCAGGACGCGTGTGAAACTGCGGGAAACGGCTAGTATGTGTATAAATAGCAAATTCTGAATTTATTTATCCAAAAATATCAACTTCGCTAACTAGTACTATTAACGTTAATATTATACATATCTCTGCTCTGCACATCTCTGTGGGAAACTTAGTCTTAGAGGCATGCCCTTCGGAGTTCACGATCTTTGTTACGTGGTGAAATTAAATTGCTTGTTTTTATAAGACAAATATTATTATTGTGAGCCTAATTGACGTCCCACTGCTGGGAAAACGTTCAACGTTTTTATGTGTTGAGAACGTGGTGAGAACAATTTTTCCTTTTACTTTAAAAGGAAAAATTGGTCTAGATACGTTGATACTTATTGAATGAAGAATTCGCCCTTAATAAGGACGGTTTAGTTAGTTTGTCATGAATGGGCCGATGTGCGACGCATATAAAGTAGAAGTATTCGTATCATTGCGAGTATTTCTTCAGGGTAAATGATTATGATTTATTCTCTTAGTGCACGGTCTCTGCACTAGTAGCCTATTAGTATTCCACACTATCAGCAGTCTGGGAATCATTTAAAGAGTGATATTTGATGGTTTTCTAATGTACTGGGGATTCATTCGTCATATAAGCTCTGTATATTATTAACTCTCCCACTAGTAGGCAGTCTGGGCACGGGCCTCTCAATACTACGGGAAGGCTTATGCCATAGTCTATCACGCTGACCAAGTATGGGTCCGCAGCCTACACATATCTTTCGAGAAAATTCCGTAGAACTCTCAGCCCTGTAGGTAACCCAATATTGTTTTCCTTCAACTTATAGAAAGCGTGTCTTTGAGAGTCTGTTAGCGATGTATATGTTAGGTGTTCTAGTTTATCAATTATATACATAATAATTATGTTCCTACTAGTGGTCGCACAGTTCACTGGGGACTACCCCAGTGAACTGAGTGAAGTGAGTTACTAAATAATGGACGTCTACTCATATTACGGTCTATTAAACGCATGCTCAAATAATTCAATTGCAGTCGTGTATCTAAAGTACAAGTTCTTTGAACTTAAGCTCTGATATTGAAAGCTGCCATATAATTCTCATCTCTTTGATCATCTCTCATCTTCTGCGTAAATATAAGCGAATAATTTTCGATTGAGATATTTATAACAAACGATCTATCGCTGTCAAGTTCCCTGAGGCCTTATCTCGTCAATAACGTGTTGCTTTAAGTAAGAAAAATAATAGCAGTTCGCATTTTTTATGTCGTACTAGATTTTTAGTATAATGGCATAAAAATGGGACCCTTGTGGATTCGCCATATCAGTCTGTCCGGACATGTTATGTCACAGCTACTTTATTCCAAAGTTATTGAGACTACATTATTCGTATATATTAAATTTAGACGGTAGATTTTGTGTCCGCCTACACGAATTTTATACAAATATAAAAAGCTCTCCATACATGGAAATGAATTTTGAAAAAATATCAGTCATGAACATGTGAGATCTGACGACGCCGTACCTCCATCGAATTTCATATTTTTCTTTTTCATTAACCCATGCATTTATGACAATGATTGTATCGCGCAGAAGTTTGCAAAAATTCAATCAATTCACTCAAAATGTATGCAAAATGTCAATTGGTGGATTCCACAAAGTGTTGCCTCGTTTGCTGTTCAAATTGAGGGTATTCTCTCGTTTTCCATAAATTCATTTGCACTAATATTGTTTGCCATAATCATCCTCGATCATAATATTTACTTGCACTATTATCATTTATACTAATAACGTTTGCCTTAACAACTCAACAGTAATAACCTTTATTTGCCATAAAATGACTTTCAATAACAACATATATCATAATAATTAGTTTCCATAAGTAACACATCTCATAATCGACTCTTGACATAATCGAAATTTGATAAAATTATGAAAATAATACATAATATTGTTATGTCGAAATCAATTATCGTTTACACCCCGACTCAGTGCAATCCGACTCGCATAGGTTAGGTTAGGGTTCTCTTTTGACCCTTAACTCAAAAATAGGAGCCCTGCGAAGCAAGGCTCCGTCAACTTAGTCCACATTCTTCACACTAGTTTAATAAACTGAAGTTGAATTAATTATCGTTAACACCCCGACTCAGTGCAATCCGACTCGGATAGGTTAGGTTAGGTTAGGTTAGGGTTCTCTTTTGACCCTTAACCCAAAAATAGGAGCCCTGCGAAGCAGGGCTCCGTCAACTTAGTCCACATTCTTCACACTAGTTTAATAAACTGAAGTTGTTCAACTTCAGTTTATTCTCTATTTTCTTCTTAGATTATTGAAAACGAAAATTATAGCAAATACATTTATGGATTTACATTATTATGACACTTGATCGATTATGACCAATGGAATTAGTGAAAGTCATTTTATGTCATTTCACGATTATGACAACTGAAGCGTTATTTCTAATGAAATTATGGCAAATACCAGTATGGCATATGAAATTATGGCATTTTAAATTATGGCAAACATTAGTAAACCCAAATTGAGAGATGGCCTCTCTAAACACTACACCATCTGTACAGGAGCATTTCATTTTGATTAAATTGAACTACGATCCTTCACAATCCACTGTTGGCTTAAATTACCTGTTGGTGAGAGAGGGCAGCTAATTGGCTTACCGCCGAAGTTAAAATAGCGCATGTGTTTCGATTCTAAAATTCATTTTTAGCATTCATACTCAACGAAAATCTTTTTATAGCCCGACCTCTAATACTGCTAACGTATATAACATTAAAAAGATATATAATATAATAGTACAAAGGGGACGCCCTAATCCGACACGATTATTTGCGCAGTTAAGATATAAATAATTGAATGAATAAATTATTGAAGATATAATGTATTCCAGCTGGTACTAATGGTTTGGTGCGCCTTTTATTTATTTATTGATCAATATGCTTGAGATCTACGATTTCCTTGGTTTTGTTGAGAATTAAAAGAGCGAGTCGTGTATAAATAATTATAATGAAGATTTGTAAGTATTGTATTACATACAAGAACGATTTAGATTTTTGCTTCAGGTAGCTGAAGAGGTTTTTTCAGTATACTATTTATTTTTCTTATTTACGGTAAACGAACTTCAAAGAAAACTAGAAACATAATACAGTTTCTAGGTCGCGTAGGCTTTCCAGTGGTTTAAGGGATGCGATATATTTCAAAGAGGTTTATTCCTCGGGTCTTAATTGCGTTAACTAAGGTATTTGAGGTATAATTACCTCTTCATTCCCCGATGTTTCCACCGAGTGCCCAGGACCGATGTTAGTTGGTTTTTAACCAATTTCAGAAACAGAAGTTGTATTCAATTCGGTTGTAATTTTATAAGAGACTATCTGAGAACTTTGTAAGAATTGAAATTTTGAATTTGAAACCAATGTTTTATTCATATTTTATAGGATCATTATGTAGTGTAGACAAATCGCGAAAGCCTAAAATCACTAGCCGCAAATAAAATGACTTTGATAAGTTTGCGGTGCGTGTGTCTTCGAACCCAAAACTCTGGCGGTTGCTGTCTGTTGGTCTCAGCACTAGGCTATCGCTCTGTCAGTTTGCAAGTGACTTTTATTTTTCTCTTTATTTCAGGGAAGCTTTTAAATACTTTTTGTAGTTAATGGGTTGTCGTTATCAACCTATTGGCTTATAACTTATTATCAGACACAATATAGGTACATAGCACCATAGTTTTAACGTACTTTGTTTCTTTGTATGATGCATAAAAATAATATATATATTCTTAAACATGCAATGCGAATGTTTAAAAGTTTCCATAAAAATAATATTGTAACCTTTACGAATTTAATAAAGATAAAGAGATTTTTTGCTTGAACGCGCCAAACTTATGAACTAATAAGTGGACCTAAAAATTCAGCCCAATTATTTAGGCAAATTCTAGGTTATGTAACATTACGACCCCTGGGAACCAAGTAAAGAAAAAATAACGCTAAGCAAGAAACCCGCGGATCACAGCTGGTCTAACAATACAAATAAGTATAAAAACAAACGAGATTTTTTGCTTACGGCAATATCAATTTGGTTTCAGTTTGAAATTATAATATTATAAATGGCCCATTATGAAATGTTTTAGCTGCAATGCGCCGAAAGTTGGGTTTTAATTAAACAAATTGTAGGCCTGCAGGCGTGTTCACGTATTAATTTGTATCAGTGTTATGCCTTTGTGTTCCTTTGTCGGCCGTCCCACGTTCCCTCCGTTTAACCCCGAGCCAAAAAATAATATTGGAATTCATCGCTGAGATATTTTTCGATGGAAATACGGTAGTGTAGGCAGGTACTACGTATGCCTTTGCTCCACAAAGAAGGATGCAATAATAGTACTACAAAAGTCTGCGATAGAAGTTTAAAATATGTAGCGACTTTATCGTGTGTTTATTGTGCCTCTAAACGTGACGGAAAAATACTTTGTATGATCCACACTTTGTTGTTTCGAGTCTGGTTTTCTTTGTGTGTGATGCTTTAATGTTAGAAAAATTCACCGCGATATAGAATCTCTTCTTAGTGCAAAAGTTACCTTTCTTTTACATCATCAACACAGCCAAAAGACGGCAACTGCTGAACATAGGCTTCCTCCAAGTCTCTCTACATTGACCATTATGGAGCCAATCGCATCCACCCATTGCCTGCGGTATCAATAAGGTCACATCATCTTTTTACCTTTCGGAAGGCCTAACCCTACAGCCATGTTATCTGTTTAAAGCCTAAAATGTGCTGCGTTTCTCGTTTTCTTAGGTAGCATTTCTGCGTCGAATCGCATCGCGTCATTTCACCCGCCTAGAACCGTAGCTATCTCTCACGTAAAATACTACGTAATAGTGCACATACGTATGTAGGTTAACGCATACTTGGTTAAGGATCGTACACATTATGCAGAGTGTTCTAAATTATACGGAACTTGAATTGAGTGATGGTTTACATAGCTGCTGTTTCTTAAGTGTATTGGTAGTTTGATTTGTGTACAGTTAACTGATTGGCGTGATCCGTGGATTGTTTTACAATAAAAGTGTGTTGCCGTGATAGTACGAGGTAAACATACTAAATACATGTTTGTGGTGAACTTCAAAGCGGTCATTTTGCTTATGCCAAGATTGCGGTTTCAAACTTCATACGTATAAAGTCCTAAAAATGTTTTAGAAAAATAAAAAATCGCTTTCCTACTTATGTGTATGGGAGCTTCCAGTAAAGGCAGCATTTTAAGAAAATTATCACACCGTTTTTTTTTGCGTGGTTACAATGTATAATGTTTCAGCTCTCTACTGCTTATAGTTTTTGCGTACAGAAAGACGGACGGTCATAGCGAATCTATAAGAATTCCTTGTAGTTTACTACGGAAACCTGAAAGGCCTATATTTTTTAAAACAATGTTTTATGTTAGCGTGGTTCACCGTCTATACGTCAAGTTCCTGAAACCTTAAGCACGGGCCTCTGTCGTTAAAATACGGCCTATCCGAAATCTTTGAGGCAGTACTTTTACTTTTGAATAATTGTTGCGGGCTCCAGAACTACAATGAAAGCGTTTTATGTTTAAAGCATTGTTGCTTCAGCTTGTTTTCCTCTGTTTGTTTAGTACGGAATTTTATAGAAGGCATTTTTTACATTTTAGGATATACCTACCTCTCTTTGTGGTGACGTTTCGACTGGTGTTACTAGCAGAAAAAATCTATTTTAGAATTTGCTTTGACCGCAGACCATTACAATGTGTAGTCACATAGTGCTAATTAATATCCAATAAAGACTCATGATCGTACTAACTTTATCCAAATTGCATCCAAGACTTTCTCATCGTCCTCATTGCAGCCTGTCACTCCCTACTCACGTCCACTGCTGGACATAGGCCTCTCGTAATTTGCGTCACAATAGTATTGTGAGCAAATTAGGAGGGCTTGGCCTACTATACCACGCTGGCCAGATCGGTTAGTATAGGGTTTGATGTCGAGTTTTCCGTCTCTACGTGCAAAGACGGTATTTGCATCGTATTATCCCTTTGTCGCCTCTTACGACACCCACGGGAAGATAGGGAATTGTATTCTGTGCCATCAACCACACGGCGAATCATCCTAGCTTTATCCCAATTGCGTCCAACACTTTCGTCTCGAAGCCCGGGGTTCACTTACTGATTTAACCAGCTTTGATAGAATATTAGCTTTTCCACAGAGCAACTGGCATCTAACCACTGCAACTGAAAGGGATAGCGATATACCATGGCTTAAACCAGTGTCAGTATATTCAAAGAGCTAAGATATTAACATAGAGGCGCATTTCCTATGGACGCTCTGAAGACAAACTTTCTGTGACCCCAATTGCCGCTTGGCAGCGTGGCAGTCGCGCTGTGACAGCAGCTCTACGAGAGTAAGAGAGACGAACGTTCCTCCTGTGTATCTTAACTACGAGAGCAAGAGAGATGGAGAACGACGCCAGCGCCACCAAAGGCGCCAACTACGAACTAAACTGGAGACAGTCTCTACTTGGAATCGGCACACGAAATCCTTAACAACTGCGCTTCTATGTAAATCTATATTCATTGGTACTGACTCGCCATAGGAACTGTCATTGACTTTCATGACAGCAAGCACCGAAAGGTTGAACAATTGAATACAATTAATTGTTTAAAACCAAGGCAAGTCAGTGGTTCGTGCAGTGGTTTCGAACTCGATACTCTCTACTACATGGCAGTCAGTTATGATCTGGACTAGATTATGCGTGCCTCATAACGGTCTCCAGTCAAACAGTACAAAAAAAAGGCAACAAGGGGTGGATATATACTTTAGCTTCCTATAGTGCCTTTGAACCAACAAATCAGTTGGTTAAATTTAGCCGTCTCAGTTCTTTCATTTGTGTAGTACACCAATAACTCAAGAATCCGATTACAGAGTTCCAACCGATGTTCGGTGAGTAAAAACTTAAAAGAATCAGCTGATAACTCTCTCGGAGCTTTTAAAACTTGTTCAGAGATGTCGACTTGTTACCGAGTAGTGCTATGTTAACTTTAAAACGATTTATTCGCTCTATTCCTTGTTTTCCGATAGGGTTGCTGCACACTATGATTTCAACACGACTGGCAAAGGAGTGTAATGTGTTTTGGTTTTCTTTTTACATATATACATACATGTATGTATGTACATACATATGCATAACCCCTCCGGGAAACAGGCGTGAGTCTATGTTCATACATAGACTGACGCCTGTTTCCCGGAGGGGTAGGCAGAGACTACGGAACGCCAATGGCAACGATCCTGACATATCTCTCTTGCTTCATTCACTCCCATCAGATTCCTCATGCATGCTCTTCTGTTTTCTTTTGTACTTATTAAATTAAGATAGCTAGTTTAAGGTATAAATATTTCTTTATGCCTCGAGGTAACAGCTATTCATAATGTCATACTCATAACATAGACTGCAATGTGTTAGAATATTTATTGTACTGATTGAAATCCAGTTGTCATGACGTCGAGATTTTTCAGGCGTAGTTTAAATAAGTCTATTTTGTAATGTTTTGTACTTCAGTATATTTATAATAATAAAATTATATTTTTTGTTACAGGTAAGTACTCTATTGGGCAAGTTTATAAAGACATCAAAAGAGCTCTCCGGTAAGTATCAAATCAATATATTTCTCGTTCTTTTGTAAATAAAATCACAGACGTGAGCGCGTCTTTAAAAATATGAATTAAGTCATTTTCAGTAGGTAATTGTCAAAACATTCGATTATTATTTATTAGATGCAAATAACAACAATAATAAATCAACGTGTGAAATATTAATTAAATAAATATTTTATTTACTTTACATGCTGCACTTGCTTCTCAAGCCCATAACTGGCTTACTCGTATGAAGCAAGTACAAGACGCTTTAAACTTTTCTATATTATTATTAATTTTGATCCTCGAATTGTCGCTAATAAGTGATGCCGCACTATCATCGTTCATAAAACATTATTTGTTTCGACCTCGAGACATTTGACATTGTGTTATAGTATATTTTCCGGAGGGGTAGGCAGAGACTTTGGAACGCCATTTGCAACGACCGGCGACCCTGAGATATCTCTCTTGCTTAATTCACTCGCATCAAATTTCTCATGCATGCTCTTCTGTTCAGGGTACTTCTAACTTTCCTGCTATAACTATATTTTCTAGTTATGACATAAAAAGCAGCGATAGCTGAGTGGAGAGACCGACAGACTGCTACGCAGAGGGTCTCGAGTTCGAATCCACGGTGCGCACCGATGACTTTTCGGAGTTAAGTGCGTATTTAATTGTTAATTATCGATTGCTTATCTGTGAAGGAAAACATCGTGAGGAAACATGCATGTCTGAGAGTTCTCCATAATGTTCTCGAAAGTCATGTAAAGTCTACCAGCCCGCACTTGGCCAGCGTGGTGGACTATGGCCTTACCCTTCTCATAGTGAGAAGAGGCCCGTGCCCAGCAGTGGGACATCATAAAGGGCTGATGATGATGATGATGACATAAAAATAAATTAATCCAAAACCCTAATATTCTTTATGAATTGATCCTACCATAAAATATATTATTCTTAAGTTTTAAAAGCCTCTTCTCGGTGACTGAAGTTTGTACTTTAGTTATCTGTGGAGCTTTTAAATCGCGACAGTGAATAATTCTCGCCATTTTACATTGGCGACGAGAACTTATTGTTCTTCAACAATGAGTACGGTGCCAAGTTTATTTTTAAGCAATAATTCATTTTTAAGTGCTTAAGAGTATTGTATTTGAGTTTTGTGTTTGTATTTAGTCTCGAGGCGAGTAGGTATAGTATATTGATAAGTAGGGCCGGGATCCATTTCTCCTATTAGAAATTCGTCAAACTACAGTCTTCAGAAGACGCGAACAAAATTCGTCCGGTATGTAAAACTTAAAACAATGCAAGCAAAATTATAGTTTAATCTGCCGCCTTATTAATTGCTCTTCCAAGTACTTTCAATTCGTATATTTATCGTGGCTACTCGTCTCAAGACCAGCCAAAAATGCCAACATTTGAACCAAAGTTAACCAAACAAATATCGTGGTCTAGGATTTCAAACAGTTGACGCCAATGTTACATAATACCATATTATTTTATGATCGTTCCCGCTAGACTGTCAACTGTCAATCAATCTGGTTCGAATGCCCTCTTGGTATTGGGTAGTTGTAAACTCGTTATATGCGTGATAGAGATATGCTAGATTTTATACTGGCGTTTCAGTCACAGTAAAAATGCTTTCTGATATAATTATAGTATACTGGATGAGCCCGCGGTTACACCCGCGTTATTTAATTCTAGTACTCCGCTCCCGTGCCTCATAGCGTGATGTTATATAGGCTATAGACTTCTTCGTTAAATGGGCTATCTAATACTGAAATAATTTGTCAAATCGGACCAGTAGTTTCTGTGATTAGCGCGTTCAAGCAAACAAATAAACGAACAAACTCTTTAGCTTTATATATTAGTCTTAGATTAGATTAACCGGGACCACCAATTTCACCCGAGATGCAAAATGTGAACCTTGTCCATAGAATCGTCGAGTCGTAACATATCGCTCACCCACGCTCTTCCATCCGTTTTGCGTTCTTGTTGTTAGGCTCCTAATGGTTGTAGTGTGATGTTCCATGCCTATAAACTTTCTCATTAATTTAGCTATCATACTTTTAAAGGATACCTCAATGCCAATATTATTATTTTAGCTCGACCCAGGAAATATTTCTGTCAAAATCAATTTTTTATGTATGTTCCCCGATTTCTCTAAGACGCCTGGACCGATTTCGAAAATTCTTGTTATGATTCAAAGAAGTATACCTCCTAGTTGGTCCCATAATCATCAGGTCAGGATCTGATCATGGAATCTTGAAAAAATCGAAAGAACTCTTCAAATTTTATAAGCACTTGAAGTGATTTGACGATAACAACCCAATGCCGTCGAGTTTGGGCTCGTTTGAGTCGTCTTTACATAGACTTTGATGCTGGATGATTGCCATGGTCTGATGATAGAGTTGGAAGGTAACCATGAGATCTTTGTAATACAATAACCCAATCTCATCGAGTTTAGGGTCGTTTGATTCGTCTTTACATGGACTATGGTACTGGATGATTTCCAGGGTCTGATGATGGAGCAGGAAGGTGGCCATGGGATCTTTGTAATACAAAGACCTAATCCCATTGGGTTTGGGCTCGTTTGATTCGACTTTACATGGACTTTAGTGCGCAATGTTTACCAAACACTGCTGATGGAGCAGGAAGATAGCCATGGGATATTTGTAATAAAATTACGCAATCCCATCGAGTTTGGGCTCGTTTGAGTCGTCTTTACATAGAGTTTGATGCTGGATGATTACCATGGTCTGATGATAGAGCTGGGAGGTAACCCAATCTCATCGAGTTTAGGGTCGTTTGATTGGTCTTTACATGGACTTTGGTACTGGATGTTTTCCAGGGTCTGATGATGGAACAGGAAGGTGGCCATGGGATCTTTGTAATACAAAGACGCAATCCCATTGAATTTGGGCTCGTTTGATTCGTCTTTACATGGACTGTAGTGCTCAATGTTTACCAAACTCTGATGATAGAGCAGGAAGGTGGCCATGGGATCTTTGTAATACAATAACGCAATCTCATCGTGTTTAGGCTCGTTTGTTTTGTCTTGGCAAACACTTTCGTATTGGATGATTTCCGGGATCTGATGATGGAACTGAAATGAACGTGTTTAGGCTAGTTAGTTGAAAACAAAAAAAATACTTGAAATTGCCAGAAAGGTACAGGTCTACATTTCAGAATTGAGGCACGTAAGGAAGGCCTCCCCACCACCTACACTATCCTATGTACCTACTTACCACCTATTACTATTTTTTATTAGTATACAACTAAAAAGCAAAAAATAAAATTTTTTTTTAAATAAAAATAAACCGACTTCAAAAAACACTAAGAAACTAAAACTAAAAAAACAAAAAATAATTGCTTTTGCAGCAAACATTTTTGGAGTCGGTGCCAAGCTTTTACGCAAAAAGTTACTAAATTACAAACTACCTATTCTATCAACAACGAAAGTCTTATAAAAATGTGTAGAAGTTTTAAAGTCAGATCAGAAATACTTGGCTTTGCACCGAATCCAAAAATATTTGCTGCAAAAGCAATTATTTTTTGATTTTTAGTTTTAGTTCCTTAGTGTTTTTTGAAGTCGGTTTATTTTTATTTAAAAATATTTTTTTTATTACTAACGTTTATGGCATAATTATTATTTAGGAAATATGTTTTAATTTATTTGTAAAAAAATCTACTCTATAGCCATATACCTACATATGTTTTCAGACTCTTGGAAGTGATTAGTTTTAAATTGTCCTAAGATAAAAATAGCTGCCTCCGTGGTCCAGTGGATAGCGTATGCGTCTGCTCATCAGGAGGTACAGGGTTTGATTCCCGGGTCGGACAAAAGTGTTACTGGGTGTTTCTGAATTCTCAGTAGCACCACGGAGTCTGGCAAAGTGCTCGGTATCGGCAAATTTTAAGTAATATCTCGTTCATAAGTTCTACTATACTATCCCACAATTGTACTCTCATATTTAAGCAGGTAATATTAATTATATTCGCCGAATTAAGATGATACATCGGTGATATTTATTTTACATACATTCTGTAATTTTCTTATAATTTCTTGAGGTGTGTCACGGATTTAATTAATGCTTCCAAATGTAGGTATGTCTTGCCGAGATTCAGACTGTTTTTTTAATAAATTATACCTACCTAACTATCTTCTATCAAAACTAGCTAAAAGCAAGACAAATAACATCAGAGGTTGATGAGAGATAAATTGGTTTCAAAGTTTACTTTTGTTTGTTTTCTATTTGTTCCAGAAGTAATCATTGTTTTATTTCTCGCTCTTAGTGACTATTTAGTTTTGAAACCAATGCCATCTTGGAACAAACCCTCTGTCGGGAAACTTTGTGAATCAGAGGTCGATCAACTTTTAATTAGTTTCCAAATAGTTTGTTTTCTAGAAATGTCCGAAGAAAAACATTCAACAGTCCCAAAAGTAGCAAGCTTAGTGGAGTGATCTACAATTTCTAATTTTAAAAAGGGGTTAAATATAATGACCACCACAAAAAGCTTTGATACCCTTAGTTCTTTAACCAAAAATATATTAAGTATACACCAGAAAAATAAAGTCTCAAATTACAATAGTACTAGCTATTTTAGTCACTGCACTTCAAATTGTATTCGAACACCAAATGTAGTAAATGACACACCAAATAAATAGGTTATGTTAGGTTCTCCTGTGACCCTTAATTCAAAAATAGGAGCCCTGCGAAGCAGGGCTCCGTCAACTTAGTTTATTAAAGTAGGTGGTGTAACCAAATCCAATTTATGTGTTGGTATTTCATACAACTAACAAAAATACTTTGGTCATAATTTTATATTAAGATGCTGGTTTAATTTTGGTGATCATTTACTACTTTTGGGTTAACAATAATTTATTTGGAGTCATTTTGCTTAAATATGATAGCGAAATGTTAAAACTTTGGTTATAATTTTACACTTAAATTCGGGTTTCATTTTGGTGATCATTTACTATTTTTGTCTGTTATATGTTACTATATCTGGTGGTAAGTTAAACATAAGCCTTTTAAAATATGATTTTATGCATCGGTTTATATATCTCCCTAGCTATACTATTAAACTGCAATGAAATATGTTGTAGATTTAGGTGATATTCTAAGCACCATGCCTGATAGTTCACACATCAAGACACTGGCTTCCGTGACAAAAGACAGGGGATGAGGCGCATAAAGGCAAAAAAAATATCTTGGTATGAATCTATTTGACAAATTGAACTGTCTCATACGTCTTGGCATCAGTTTGGTTCTACTACTCATAAATAAAACAATCAAAAAATGAACTTATTTATCCGTTGATCTAGTAGTGACTTGACTTAGCGAGATCACTATTAGAAAAACCTAGACGCATCAGTATATAATATTCTGGTTGCCAGGTCTCTGTCCCAGGTTTTGGTTATTATTTCTATTCTTCATTATAGTGCAGCCCTAGCCCGCATTCCTTTCTCGTATATGTTAATGTTAGTTTACGTCTGCTGTGTGTCTCGTGTGTTGATCGGCTGTAGTAGGTATATATTTTATCAATGATCCCGTATCATCTTCGTACGCAATACGATACAGAACTAGTTAGTTATTTATTATATTTAGTCCGCCGGAACACGTCATCTAATAAATCAAACAACTTTCTGTACTTAGGGCCAATGTTTACTTGTTTACATTATTACTTTTGTTTCCTGAAAGATATGAAAATAAAATACACCTGAAAAATACATGACTTTTAAGTTGATTTTAGTTTTATACCAATTTAATTAAAACAGAAATAAAATTACAATATTATGCCCTATTACTCGACAATTCATTTCAGGCAGCGATAGCCTAGTGGAGAGACCTACAGACTGCCTTGCAGAGGGTATCGGGTTCGAATCCACGGCACGCACCAATGACTTTTCGAAGTTAAGTGCGTATTAAATTGTAAATTATTGCTTGCCCTGTGCCTCGGAGAGCACGTTAAACCGTCGGTCCCGGCCGTCATGAAGATCTTTGACAGTCGTTACGGGGAGTCAGTACCCTCAAATAAACTCATATTGTAACCTAATGGAAGGAAAGAGGAACCCACCACGCAACCTCGGATTGACCACCCCAACTATTGCAATAGAAAAGGGTTGACAATACCGAACTCCTCTAAAAGGATAAGGGATATAGGAATGGTATGGGTTCCAGGAAGATACCTGGCTTGCAGTATCCCGCTGTATGCGCCGACTATTCCTCGACACGTGTTTCGCCTCTGCACGAGGCATCCTCAGGAGCGATGGGCAACGACCAGTTGAGTCGTTGCCCAATCCGAGGGTGTGTGGTGGGTTCCTCTTTCCTTCCATTAGGTTACAATGGAGTTTCGCCAAGTAACGCCTGATTCAATCAACTATATCAAACTCATATTGGTCTAGACCACGGAATATCGCTATCCCTTTGGATTGCGGAAGTCAGACGGCAGTTGCTCTGTGGAAAAGTGATGATATTCTGCCATATCTGGTTAGACCAGTAAGCGGACCTCGGGCTCCAAGGCGTGTAATGTCTTGGATGCAACCGGGATAACGTTAGGGCGATGATGACTCGACAATTCATTTGATTTTGATTTATAGAAACCCTATTCGCAAGATCGTTCGCGAATACTGTTCTTATTAATATATATATATATATATGGACGAAGAGCTCAAAATGAATTATTCGTTTGAATTCCATTACAAAAGAGAGTAATAATCAATTATACGTTGTATATTTTAGTTAGGTAGTAGTAGCAGCACGGAGTCTGGTGATGTGCTCGGTGACGGCAGTAGCCTCGCGCCCTATTACGTGGGACCTAAAAACTCATGGCGAAATGTGGGTGTAATATTACACCTCTGCTTTCCCCTTCGGGGATACAGGCGTGAGTCTATAAAAAAATTTTAGTTAGGATTTAGTAGACCCAGGAATTCAAGAGAATAGGCACTGAAACATAGTTGTCCTTTATTTATAGAAATATCTGTAAAATAATGAACTGCTGTATACCAAAGCATGAGTTTAGTAAATCAATCCTATAAGAAGCTTCTTAATACGAAATAGCATGGAACAGCTAGTTAGGCAGTCCACACGAAACCCACTCCATTAGCTGAAGCGGAGCGGATTTCTTTGTAACTAACTCGAGTAGCAATTTTACACTTTAACTTTTAATTTTACTACATTCTCTCTCATTGGAAACATTTCTGGGTGAATGTCCCGGGAACAAAAATTACTATTATAATGTTCTAACATTTTTTTCTGGTTAGGTGAAATAGTAATCTATGTGTAGCACTAAATATTTAATTGATTAGAATTAATAGATACTCCAAAAAATATTATTAAACCTCGAAATCTTTCATTGCCGTGTTTGTCCACGCATCACCTTGATGTGTATTATACGTTATTAATAAAAATCTATTGGTTATTTATATAAAAACGTAGTTTTATTAGATACGTGAATAGTTAAAGTATTTTAACGGAATACATTTATTCATATATTTAAACAATACAACGAATGGTTAATAAAAATGCATTTATCCTAGAACTACCTTGCATCGCCGTGTCCCAAATATATTTAAGAATATTGTGTTATCTAAGGACTTGCGTCCCCCACCCCTGTGCGCTAAACGTTGCATAATAGTGTCGCTTGGTGCTCGACGTGGAACGACGTCTAAACGTGCCTGCGTTTTTGCGCTCTAAATGAAAGTATTCGATTTTTATATCACTGGACATTTTTTCTTTCACCGCCGTGGATTGGTCTAACTTGTATTTGAATAAGTTTGTCCTTTTGTTTAAGCATTCGATGGAATGCCATTTATCTTATGTTTATTTGTGACGTGTTAATTACGTCGTCGTCGGACAAAAGTGTTACTGGGTGTTTCTGAATTCTCAGTAGCACCACGGAGTCTGGCAAAGTGCTCGGTATCGGCAAATTTTAAGTAATATCTCGTTCATAAGTTCTACTATACTATCCCACAATTGTACTCTCATATTTAAGCAGGTAATATTAATTATAGTCGCCGAATTAAGATGATACATCGGTGATATTTATTTTACATACATTCTGTAATTTTCTTATAATTTCTTGAGGTGTGTCACGGATTTAATTAATGCTTCCAAATGTAGGTATGTCTTGCCGAGATTCAGACTGTTTTTTTAATAAATTATACCTACCTAACTATCTTCTATCAAAACTAGCTAAAAGCAAGACAAATAACATCAGAGGTTGATGAGAGATAAATTGGTTTCAAAGTTTACTTTTGTTTGTTTTCTATTTGTTCCAGAAGTAATCATTGTTTTATTTCTCGCTCTTAGTGACTATTTAGTTTTGAAACCAATGCCATCTTGGAACAAACCCTTTGTCGGGAAACTTTGTGAATCAGAGGTCGATCAACTTTTAATTAGTTTCCAAATAGTTTGTTTTCTAGAAATGTCCGAAGAAAAACATTCAACAGTCCCAAAAGTAGCAAGCTTAGTGGAGTGATCTACAATTTCAAATTTTAAAAAGGGGTTAAATATAATGACCACCACAAAAAGCTTTGATACCCTTAGTTCTTTAACCAAAAATATATTAAGTATACACCAGAAAAATAAAGTCTCAAATTACAATAGTACTAGCTATTTTAGTCACTGCACTTCAAATTGTATTCGAACACCAAATGTAGTAAATGACACACCAAATAAATAGGTTATGTTAGGTTCTCCTGTGACCCTTAATTCAAAAATAGGAGCCCTGCGAAGCAGGGCTCCGTCAACTTAGTTTATTAAAGTAGGTGGTGTAACCAAATCCAATTTATGTGTTGGTATTTCATACAACTAACAAAAATACTTTGGTCATAATTTTATATTAAAATGCTGGTTTAATTTTGGTGATCATTTACTACTTTTGGGTTAACAATAATTTATTTGGAGTCATTTTGCTTAAATATGATAGCGAAATGTTAAAACTTTGGTTATAATTTTACACTTAAATGCGGGTTTCATTTTGGTGATCATTTACTATTTTTGTCTGTTATATGTTACTATATCTGGTGGTAAGTTAAACATAAGCCTTTTAAAATATGATTTTATGCATCGGTTTATATATCTCCCTAGCTATACTATTAAACTGCAATGAAATATGTTGTAGATTTAGGTGATATTCTAAGCACCATGCCTGATAGTTCACACATCAAGACACTGGCTTCCGTGACAAAAGACAGGGGATGAGGCGCATAAAGGCAAAAAAAATATCTTGGTATGAATCTATTTGACAAATTGAACTGTCTCATACGTCTTGGCATCAGTTTGGTTCTACTACTCATAAATAAAACAATCAAAAAATGAACTTATTTATCCGTTGATCTAGTAGTGACTTGACTTAGCGAGATCACTATTAGAAAAACCTAGACGCATCAGTATATAATATTCTGGTTGCCAGGTCTCTGTCCCAGGTTTTGGTTATTATTTCTATTCTTCATTATAGTGCAGCCCTAGCCCGCATTCCTTTCTCGTATATGTTAATGTTAGTTTACGTCTGCTGTGTGTCTCGTGTGTTGATCGGCTGTAGTAGGTATATATTTTATCAATGATCCCGTATCATCTTCGTACGCAATACGATACAGAACTAGTTAGTTATTTATTATATTTAGTCCGCCGGAACACGTCATCTAATAAATCAAACAACTTTCTGTACTTAGGGCCAATGTTTACTTGTTTACATTATTACTTTTGTTTCCTGAAAGATATGAAAATAAAATACACCTGAAAAATACATGACTTTTAAGTTGATTTTAGTTTTATACCAATTTAATTAAAACAGAAATAAAATTACAATATTATGCCCTATTACTCGACAATTCATTTCAGGCAGCGATAGCCTAGTGGAGAGACCTACAGACTGCCTTGCAGAGGGTATCGGGTTCGAATCCACGGCACGCACCAATGACTTTTCGAAGTTAAGTGCGTATTAAATTGTAAATTATTGCTTGCCCTGTGCCTCGGAGAGCACGTTAAACCGTCGGTCCCGGCCGTCATGAAGATCTTTGACAGTCGTTACGGGGAGTCAGTACCCTCAAATAAACTCATATTGTAACCTAATGGAAGGAAAGAGGAACCCACCACGCAACCTCGGATTGACCACCCCAACTATTGCAATAGAAAAGGGTTGACAATACCGAACTCCTCTAAAAGGATAAGGGATATAGGAATGGTATGGGTTCCAGGAAGATACCTGGCTTGCAGTATCCCGCTGTATGCGCCGACTATTCCTCGACACGTGTTTCGCCTCTGCACGAGGCATCCTCAGGAGCGATGGGCAACGACCAGTTGAGTCGTTGCCCAATCCGAGGGTGTGTGGTGGGTTCCTCTTTCCTTCCATTAGGTTACAATGGAGTTTCGCCAAGTAACGCCTGATTCAATCAACTATATCAAACTCATATTGGTCTAGACCACGGAATATCGCTATCCCTTTGGATTGCGGAAGTCAGACGGCAGTTGCTCTGTGGAAAAGTGATGATATTCTGCCATATCTGGTTAGACCAGTAAGCGGACCTCGGGCTCCAAGGCGTGTAATGTCTTGGATGCAACCGGGATAACGTTAGGGCGATGATGACTCGACAATTCATTTGATTTTGATTTATAGAAACCCTATTCGCAAGATCGTTCGCGAATACTGTTCTTATTAATATATATATATATATATGGACGAAGAGCTCAAAATGAATTATTCGTTTGAATTCCATTACAAAAGAGAGTAATAATCAATTATACGTTGTATATTTTAGTTAGGTAGTAGTAGCAGCACGGAGTCTGGTGATGTGCTCGGTGACGGCAGTAGCCTCGCGCCCTATTACGTGGGACCTAAAAACTCATGGCGAAATGTGGGTGTAATATTACACCTCTGCTTTCCCCTTCGGGGATACAGGCGTGAGTCTATAAAAAAATTTTAGTTAGGATTTAGTAGACCCAGGAATTCAAGAGAATAGGCACTGAAACATAGTTGTCCTTTATTTATAGAAATATCTGTAAAATAATGAACTGCTGTATACCAAAGCATGAGTTTAGTAAATCAATCCTATAAGAAGCTTCTTAATACGAAATAGCATGGAACAGCTAGTTAGGCAGTCCACACGAAACCCACTCCATTAGCTGAAGCGGAGCGGATTTCTTTGTAACTAACTCGAGTAGCAATTTTACACTTTAACTTTTAATTTTACTACATTCTCTCTCATTGGAAACATTTCTGGGTGAATGTCCCGGGAACAAAAATTACTATTATAATGTTCTAACATTTTTTTCTGGTTAGGTGAAATAGTAATCTATGTGTAGCACTAAATATTTAATTGATTAGAATTAATAGATACTCCAAAAAATATTATTAAACCTCGAAATCTTTCATTGCCGTGTTTGTCCACGCATCACCTTGATGTGTATTATACGTTATTAATAAAAATCTATTGGTTATTTATATAAAAACGTAGTTTTATTAGATACGTGAATAGTTAAAGTATTTTAACGGAATACATTTATTCATATATTTAAACAATACAACGAATGGTTAATAAAAATGCATTTATCCTAGAACTACCTTGCATCGCCGTGTCCCAAATATATTTAAGAATATTGTGTTATCTAAGGACTTGCGTCCCCCACCCCTGTGCGCTAAACGTTGCATAATAGTGTCGCTTGGTGCTCGACGTGGAACGACGTCTAAACGTGCCTGCGTTTTTGCGCTCTAAATGAAAGTATTCGATTTTTATATCACTGGACATTTTTTCTTTCACCGCCGTGGATTGGTCTAACTTGTATTTGAATAAGTTTGTCCTTTTGTTTAAGCATTCGATGGAATGCCATTTATCTTATGTTTATTTGTGACGTGTTAATTACTGTGAATTATCAATAGATTTTTGGCTACTTGATGTTTTTGCCTTGATTTTCACTGCCGTGCTCTCATTGCCGTGGTTTCCGTGGGCAAAATTTGCTATGGCAATGAAAAAAGACACGGCGGTGAAACTAAATTTCATTGCCATGCCTTTTAAAATAATTTAGTTTTATTGCCATGACCAGTGGTTTCATTTCCGTGACTTATGTTTTCATCACCACGGCATGATTAAGAAAAAAAAACAATCTGTACTGTACAGTCAACTACAAAAAGATATTTCCACGTTAACCTTACAAAATGATATATATTTAGTACTCCATCACACGATAGACGTTCAAACATACGCACACACAGACTTACACACACACGCACACACATACACACACAACACAATCACACGCACTCACTCACTCACTCACATACACTACAGTCTAATTTTAAACATAATAATGGATTGTTTATTTAAAGAAAGCCTAAACCGAAACTATCGGAAGAGGAGAAAAAGGAAAGAAAATATTGGCTGAACAAAAGCGACGAAAAATTTAGAAGCGACCCTGTTATATTATATAAAGTTACGTATATATTGTTATCAATAGCTATTGCATACTTTAGAAAAGTATCTTATTATTTGTAAATTTTTATTCTGGTAATTTTTATATGAAGGAACTTAAAATAAATAACCTTAATTTTAAAATAACTTTTATCTCTATACATGTTTAGGTCAAAAATGGCCATTCTTCTTTTTAATCTTGTATATCTCGTTAGTTTTTTACGCTATCTGCTAGATATTAAGCAAGATTACATATATTATCAAAAACTTCAGTAAACACTATTTTTTCTTGCTCTAATGTTGAAGAATAAAAAATCCACGGAAATGAAGATTTTATTGGACCTGTTGAAATTCACCCTTCTATGAAAGAAGAATGGCCATTTTTGACCTAAACATGTATAGAGATAAAAGTAATTTTAAAATTAAGGTTATTTTTTAGTGTAATGATTTCACTAATAATTATATTTTATAGAAGTCTAGGTAAAAAAAAAAGTTTTGGGTTGTAAAGATGTTCTAAAACTCGTGAAGGCATCCTTATCAAAATATTTTTTATTCGCTGCATTGTTATATTATCTGTGCCCGACAATACAACTTCCTTGTTTAGCTACGTTCCATTTCACTTATGCCACATCTTTAGCAACTGGTTTTGTCAAAACCTCGAGAAAACTTAATTTTATATATAAATTGAATCAAGTTGTTAAAAGCTGATCATAAATGAATGTATTTTTATGTTAAGAGATATAAAAAGATAAATATAAATGTATTTCTGCCGTTGAAAACATTGGATAAGGATGCAACCTTGGATGCAACGGAACGTTTTTGACGTAAAGACGTCGCCGGTGACATTGACATTGGACATGGGAGAATCTGTCAAATTAATACGAATCAATTTCGGTGTATTGTGCAATTCCTAGACCTTTATAAGAAAAACTGTCTTTACAGTATAATTTCTTGATCATAGAGCTACTTGTTTTCGTACATTTTATCTATATACGCAATAATTCATTATCAGGTCATTCAATGTATGAGAAGTGGCCATTGTTCTTTACTGTTTTAATTTAAACTCAATTCGGATTGCGATCCGATCCGATCACCGGGGACTTAGTAAAAATTTGGCCACTCATCATCATCAGCCCTTTATACTGTCCCACTGCTGGGCATGGGCCTCCCTCTTCTCACTATGAGAAGGGTTTGGGCACTAACTGAATGCATTCAACGCGCTTGTCGATAGGTATATTTTTTAGTACATTTTCTCAAAGCGCCACTGGCGGCTTCTACTGGCCGGTACATAGGTACCACCAGGGGCGTTTTTGGGACATGTATGGGAAGTGATCCATTTGTATCCAATGTCCAGTAAGAGACTTGTTTTGAATATAACATTCTATGTTACACCTACTACAACTACCACTATTTTCCTACAAATAATATTTCCATCCAAAGGTTTCCTGGTAGAGATCGCTATAAGCGAAAAGGCCGCCCTTTGTACTTTACTCACATTGTTAGATCTCCTAAGTTATGTTTCTAGTATACAATAAAGCATAAATAAATAAATAAATAGAATAAGTTTCTGTCAAATCTTTTACAAAAGTCGTGCCATTGTAAGATACTTCTAAGACGGTCATACAACATCAATATTTAACCAACCGTAACTAAAGCACATATGAAGGTACGTGTAGTAATTTAATTTTACTATCGTCGTATAAACAGACGATAAAAATTTAACGATCTCTATATAGCTGGACACAAACCACGGGCGCATCTGGGCGATTTAATTAATAGTGTTTTAATAAAACGTTATTTAGGAATTAAAAAATAAATGCTTGAAAGATGCTGCGATATATTCGTAAGATTTTTTACTGGTCTGTTTGTCTTTTGTTAACTCATCCTCCTAGCGTTATCACGGTTAGAACCCGGGGTCCGCTTTCTAGTTTAACCGGATTTGACTGAATATCAACTTTTCTACAGAGCGACTACCTGTCTGACCTACGCAATCCAAACGGAGAGCGATATTCCATGGTTTCGATAAGTGTCAGTTTATTCATAGGTACTGACTCCCCATAAGAACTGTCAAAGATCTCCATGACAACCTGAGCCGACGGCTTCACGTGCTCTCCGAGGCACGGGACAATCGATAATTAACAATTAATACGCACTTGACTCCGAAAAGTCATTGGTGCGCGCCGTCAAACCGATACCCTCTGCATAGCAGTCTGTTGGTAGTTATTAGGCTATCGCTGCTCTGATTTTGTTAACTGAGAATTTTTTTTTTGTTGTTAGCAATGGAATTTCATTGTTGACTATGGCCTTAGTCTCCTCCAAAGTTAGTAGACCAAGTAGCGGTCGTGCCTGGAAGTAGGTCAGTATTTTGACAGGGCCTGAGCAGATATTAGATATTAATAAAATTTCCAGGTACTTGAGGTCACTTTTTTTGTTCACTACGGTGGAAACTCTCCTTATGAGCCATCTCAACTCGACACCAACCCGGCCAGAGTGTGATCGACCGGGCTTGGGACTGGCGGAGGAGGTGTGTGGAGGCTCTCCCCAGGCTTTTGGGGCATACCTAAACTGACCATTTATTTTTGAGCTCAAAACACTATGTAAGTATATTACTTATACCGGATGTCAAATCAAATGTCTTCTCTTCTAAAAAAAAAGCTTGTGCGAATCGTTGATTGGCCGATACTGCGGTCGGCGTTAAGACCGCGTTACTGGCCAATCAATTTTAAATTTTCGCGCGGCTTTAAAAACCTTCACATTGGCCAACATTTGGACATTTTTGTGTCCCGAGACGATGGCTCGGGACGGCTGGCTGAAATAAGGGACAGTTCCGTTCAAAACGGGACGTATGGTCAGTTTAGGCATACCCACTAAAACCACCGCGTGTCCCTACAGGTCCCGTGTAGTGGCGGTGTCACGCGACTCGCGGCTAGCATACTTTACCGTGACCGCGCCCGAGATTAGTCCGCCGTTGGTGTTGACGGGCCCCATCTCGTTATGACTTGGGAGGCGATGCTGACACTACGCCGCCTCCTTGCCTTTTTGTGGACGGGGAGCAGCCTCAGCGCTCGCCATCCGCAGGCACTAAAACGGCCGCAGAGGATAGCAAGGACGGCAACCTGACAACACCGCATCTCTTCTTCCTCTGCGGCCCCACCGGAACGCAACAAATTTTGCGCCCCCATTTGGTAGCGGGAGATAGGGGGCGCGGCAATGCAACACCGACACGCCTCTCCTCCCGCGACTGCGCCCGACTGCGAGGGACAAAAAGAACTGTCCCCCGCACCCGCACCTTTGGACGCATCCTGCGCAGGCCTCCATCAATCCCGCGCGGAACGTCCACTCCCGGGATCTCGCTTAGCTTCACCGTGGGTGCCCTAACCACGGTTACTGAGCCCCCCATCACGACAAGGAGGTAGAGATCCCACAGGGGGGTACTTGAGGTCACTTGCGGTGCCATAATTACATTATTTTGGCAGACTAGTGCCTTAGTTTGAGGCCTAACCGAGGTAAATTTTTGGTACGTAATTATTATTTCACACACGTACAGCTGTGGTCTACGATTCAAAGTAATAACTAAGAACAAGACCGTATAACTAATATCAAATCATAATTCTACTAAATTGGTTACACAAAACTTCAATCCCAAGAAAAATAAGTTCATTTCCCAACTTAATTTCTGTCTCAAATATTCAAATCAAATTTTTTGTTGGATGGAAGTTTGTGTAAGAGTGGCCTATTTTTACTGAACCCAAGGGGACCGCGACAAATGTTCGCGTACGTACGACAAACGTTACGTACAATTACAAGTTTGAAAACACACCGTTATAAGCCATGAAATGGGTGTTTAGACGACAATTCCCGGAAAACATAAACAAGGAATATATAAACGCACATATATAATATACAAAGGAGAGAGAAATTCGTTTAATGCATGGTTTAACAAGAAATTTGAACCTTTTAAAGACTTTCGATCCCAGACTGTAACAGAATCAAATGAAGCGAATAAAAAGTTTATTGAAGTTAAGTGCATGGCAATGGCATAAAGAATGCAATTTTCGAATTGAAAATTAAATAAGATTCATGGCAAGTCTTCTGAGATAGTTTTATTGTAGCTGTAACCGTTGGCCACATCTGTCACTGCACCGATGGCCTGTCGAGAAAGCAGGTTGTCGAAGTGAAGCCACGTCTTGGTAAGCGTAGTGTTGACGCCCTCCGGCCAGACCCACTGATGCTTTGAGGTGGGCAGCTGGAAGTGGCTGGCTGTTGAAGATGGAGGAGCAGGTCTCGTAGCGTCTCACGTGGGAGGCCTTTACCTGGCATTAAACTGCATTAGACTGGTGTGGCTAGAAAAGTAACGGTTAACGTAGCTGCCATTCGTACCTACGACAAATAGCTGCCTAAAACTCTTCTATGCGACGAAACTCTTTCTAAACGGCTTTCGTGTGTCCGATAGGTCTAAACTATAAAAAATATTGCGATAAATTTCAAGAAAGCCTCGGCCTAGCTAGTTGAGAATAGGTAGATCTACCATTATAAAGCCTCTTGGGCGAAGCACACTGACTGAATTTGTGGTCCCACTTCGGCAAAGACGAATTAAACGGACTCTCCATATCTTGTCCAATATAACTTGAGCTTTACAACACGTACTCGGTCCAAAGGCGAGTATCTCATTTTACACTGGGATGCTAGTCAAAAGGCTTACATTAGCGCCTGTTCATATTTATAAGATGCGAGGTGTTAGTCTGTGTTTAAACTTACGTAGTGGTGCATTAGTTTTAAAAGCATTTCATTCGTTACATATATTATCTTATATTTTGTGTCTTGCAGTAAAGCCACGTTGCTTATATTTAACTGTAAGTACCGTCGTACTCCTAGCGGTGTGTTTAGTTTTAGGTTTCTTTTCCTGGGCGAGACGATGAGAAAGTAAGGGTGGTTGTTGGAAGGTGGTTGATAGACGGCAAGGTTAGCTTTACCTTCTTTCGCCTGTCCTTAAGATTGGGACTGCGTGAGTTAGCCACTGCGGCGTACTGTCAGTCAGGCGGAAAATCCACGTCACCCTCATACTATAAAAAATTACAATAACTAGTAGGTACCAGATAGCCAGAAGTCAACCTCACTTGTGCAGACAATTTTTTATTCAGTTAACGCCGTATACATTTTTGCTAGCCAGCTTACCAGCTGGCTGATAGAGGCCGATTAAGCCGGCTGATAAAGCGCAGCTGATAGAGTGACAGACAATTATGCTTTCTTCGTATTTATGATACTAGTATGGATAAAATAACCCATAGGTAGCTTTGTCATAAAGTTTCAACAATCGGTATGAGCGTCAATCAATACAGCTTCTTAAAATAATTTATTCTAGCATCACATGTCGAATCTTTTTACGAAACTAATAACGTCAGCGGAATTACAAAGCCCTCGATTGTTGTTTTAGAATCAGGACGGACATCTGGGCAATACTTCAGCTTAATGAAAGAGCTATACTGACCTCCATTATATTGATAGCGGTCCCAAAACGGAAAGGTACCAGATATAAATATTCCATCTTATGTACTGAAGTCCCTTCCATTAAATGTTATGAGCACTGATGTTCCCTGCGAAAACGGGACGCCGCTATACGGAACCGTACCTGTCCCTCTCCCACGCAATAGAATAAAATTGGCAGTTAATAATATGACGGTCATTACAAGCAGTATCGGAGTATTTAACCTTTATATTGAAAATTAAATTAATTTGTTTGTTTCTAAGGTCGATTATATACAGAATCACACTTATGTGAGATTACATATCTCACTCCATATAATTTATTCGAGTAATAATTCGATACTTTTACACCGATTGCGTAGTAGAGATATCAACAGACTGCAATGCAGAGGGTATCGGGTTCGAATCCACGGCGCGCACCACTGACTTTTCGAAGTTATATGTTTATTCATTAGGTATCGTTTGCCTCATGCCTCGGAGAGTACGTTAAACTGTCGGTCCCGGCTGTCATGAAGATATTTGAGAAGTCGTTACGGGGAGTCAGTACCCTCAAATAAACTGATACTAGTCTAAACCATGGAATATTGCTATCCCTCTGGGTTGTGGAGGTCAGCCGACAGTCTCTCTGTAGAAAAGCTGATATTCTTTCAAATCTGGTTACTAGTAAGCGGCCCTCGGGCGCCAAGGTGTAAAGTCTTGGATGCAACTGTGATAACGCTAAGACGATAATGATGCGTCCGGTCAATTAAGACATCCGAGGTTACAATAATTCGCACGCAGCTAAAAATCTGTAGGATTGTTCAAAACATTGTTATAAACGAAATATAAAAAGTCCTCATTGATCGGTCAACTGAAAAATAATTACACGGGGTCAAAAGTCACAAAAATGGGTCTTTTGCGATATTCAGGAGGTAAATTTTATCATAAAACTTGCTCAACAAAAATTGTAGATGAGATAATTATCTATAAAACATGTCAACATACTTTCTTCCAAGGAGCTACCGTTTTTGGGCTAAAACGATTCAAAAAACTTAAAGGACAATACATACAAGATATAAATCTATAGACATAAATCGTCAAATAAAGAGTAATCCAATTATCAAAACATTTTTAAACGCTGTTTCCAGAATTGAATTCAGTTCTCGCTAAAGAAATCGGCTGGAGCCATATCTGGTGAATATGGTGGTTGCTCGATGGTATTTGTTGAATGTTTGGTCAAAACTTCGTTCACAATGATGGCCTTGTGCGAAGGCGCATTATCGTGTTGCAAAATCCAAGAATTTTCTTTCCACAAGTCTGGCCTTTTTCGCTGAAGCTTGATGAATAGTTTGCATGCCAAACTCGTAAACCCACGTCACGTCACCAGTAACAATGCGTTTCATGAATGTTGGGTCGGAATTGACTCGTTCTAGCATGTCCTCAGCGACTCTCATGCGATTGAGTTTTTGGAGAAAATTCAGGTCCTTTGGGACTAGCCGAGCGGCAACATTAATACCCAAATGATTATTAAAATGGTACGGATTGATGAGATACAGAAAGTTCAGCGGCTATCTCTCTCAAAGTTGAATGAGGATTTTCTGTCACACACCTTCACTTTTGCGATGTTAACTTTGGTCGCAGACGTTGATGGCTTACCTGAGCGAGGCTAATCTTCCATCACATCTCGACCGCTTTTGAACGCTTTGTACCACTCATAAGTACGAGTTTTTGATAAAGTCGATTCACCATAAGTCTTCTATAACATTTTCATGGACTCCGAACACGAAATTCCATTGGCGATGCAAAATTTAGGACAAACTCTGTGTTCGATGTTTTTGTCCATTAAGATATTCGCAATACACACTAGATATCATATAACTAAAAACAGCACTGTATTACTCATGTGATATAAGTAACAAAATGCAACTCAAACTCCGCGTCAAAATGGAAAACAGTTATGCCAATCTAACAACAACAAAAAAAGAACAAAAATTTGGATTTGGAACCATAAACACATTATTTATTCCCGATACTTTTTAGACTGAATTTATATACCTATTTATAGATTAAATAAACTATAGTGTTTTATCCATTAATTCCAGATTTTTGCTTGTATGCCTACGCGTTAGTACTTAATACCGTATCGCGCGGAACTTCCCAAACATCCAAGCAGCAGTCATAAAGAACACCCAGACTCGAAACAACAATTTGTTAATCACTCAGTTTGTCCCGGGATCGAACTCACAACGCTCGGCGCATTTTTAAATAAGCTGGCCACGTATACCCCTGCACCCTACCCCTAGTCATGTCCTTTCTTAAAACTCCTTCTCACTTCCAAACAGACACGAATTAATCTTGCTTACGTGACCTGCGGTGCAATTGATTTAGGGTTCAATATTGCCCAACCAAATGCTTGTCAACGTCACTTGTCGAACGCCCTGTGGTTAATAAAGGACGTTGGTTCAAATTTGTGGGCGTCCGTGGTTCCGTGGTAATTGACAATCGGCTGGTAGCGATCATTCTGTGGTCGTTTTGAGGAGGCGCACGTTTTAGGTACTAGTGGTACGGATGTGGACGTATTAATTCTTTGAAAAATGCGATTACCAAATAGTGTTTGGATTTTGATTGCCTTCGTTTTTAAACAGCATAGGTAGGTATATTAAGAAGTGGAAAATGCCTCGAATTTTACAAGGATAACACCCGGATGAACTATAGAGTATTTAGGTATTAATAATATTTTAGTACTTAGTAGCATTTCTAAATAATTGTGTAATATTTTATGCTGCTGTATTTCAGTTGTAATTGGTAGAATATAGAACACAGTCAGAACCTCTGAAATCTAGATATCATTCATGTTTGTGGGTGTAGCCCACTTGGTATAGACTGGTTACTAAAAATAATACTGGGAAGTTTGACACCATGATCCTTACTATTTTTACAGGCAATTCAAACTCAAACAACTAGTTCAAAAGGCGCACTTAAATTACTGACCAAACAGCAGACGCCAAAAAATCCAAAAGTAAAAATGAAATCAAACCGTTTAAAAATATCTTCATGCCAATAAATAAAATTGTCAATTCATCCGATAATAGACAAAACGAAGAGGCCACTACCGCGGCCTGGGATTAAGACGCCGCTTAGACACTAATTTATTTTGTACGATTAGCTGTGAGCTTAGTCTGAGAGAGAACGTCGGGCTTAGCACTAGTTCGCCAATCTTAAGCTTAGACACAGTATAAACAAGCTAGTTTATAGACAAGTCAACGCAAAGCCCGAAAGATGAGGCGTAAATAGGCTAGGGTTAATACAGAGATTAGATTAGCTATACGGTAGAACAGTCTATACGGTCTGTGACATGTCTAGTACCCAGACCCTTGTTACTGTTGGCCTTTTGAATCAATTCAAAAGACATTAACCTGAATCAAATGTTATCTTTAAAACAATCTGAACACGGTCATTTGATTCCAATTAAGCAGAGTCACTAATATCAGACAACAAAACTGATAAACATACTTTATAATTTCCCTTTGCAGTCAGGGCCACTTTAAATAACCGACTGTTTTAATAGTTTCAGTCAACTTCAGTAAAAAAATATAACTAAAAAGGATATTTTTATATTACCTCATAAATAAACCAAACGAGTGAAGCTAGCTAATTCAGTGTAAAATACGAAACAAAAAAACTTCCGTTTCATCGTAACTACCTAAAGAAATATTGCTAACACCAATATAGCAGAGCGAACAATATAACTAGAAACACACATCGCTGTACAATAAGCTGAGTAAATAACAGACTAGCCAGCATTCATCGCGTTTGTACCCTTGTAAGTATGAGATTATATCCTTAATCACGTTGCTTGTGGCAAGTGATGAAGCAGAAATTGTTCGTAATGCCACACTGGCCTCATATGTTGTGATTCAGTTGCTTTGTAATCAGGTTTTGTAGAATTATGTTCTATTCAACGTAATGTGGATAGCGACTGTTCTTTATTTCTCTTATTCTTGTAAAGAGGCAATCAAGCATGCGGTTTTCTTGATAAATGGCAGGGAGGTTGAGGGTACCTATGACAGCATGTTTGTTCTATCGATAAAAATCATTAACTGAGGGATTTCTTTGATGGCTTTTACGTTCGTTTTTACTTTCTTTTTGATATCAACAACAGAATATTTAAGAAAAAAAAATCATTGTATATCTCTGTTACCTGTAAAATTTTCTTGATCAACATATATTTATTACGAGTATGGGCGTTCTGTATGTCTTGGTGTTTTACAAATACCTTTGAATATAAATCGACATTTGGAAGGGTATCGTCATTTTGAGGTTACCAAAGTGACAATACCCTTTCAAATATAGAATCCGAGACAGACCGACAAAAAACGAAACTCAAACCAAGAACTAAAATGATACTGCGGAAGGGCAAGAGAATGTGTAATTAGATTTATTTTTTAATTAGTATCCAGTTTTAATCAATGATGTGTTATTTATATTTTTTTGCTTGCTGCCTCACCAGCAAAACATGTTGTCTCTTATTATATGCTATTGTAACAACTCACTACCATGTTTTAGCAAAATAAATAAATTTGAATTGAATAACATTTTTATAAAGTCTTTAAGTTAACATCTATTTCAGAGTTTTACTACCAAGAAAAGTATTTAATAGCCGTTCCAGTAATTTCATAAAAGTTTTTCTATATTTGTATTGTGCGGGGAAGTCTGTGATTGTAGTCTTGACAGTACCTACAATCTTAATAATGTAGAAATGTAACATTTTTAATACCTAAATTATGGTCGAATTTCGAGCACTGGCGGCCTCTAGTTCTTATTAAAATATATACATATTTTATAAAGTTATTTTACTACACCATAAAAAATAATCAATGTTTACACAATTCCTATTCAACATTAGCCACTAAGTACAACTGAAACGAATGGTGAATGTATTCAACATTTGTCAGTAGTATGTTCACAGCGAGTGCCAGTGGACCACTCCGCGCTATTTGGACCACTCTGTGCTATTTCTGCGCGGACATAGACCTTCGCGCGTATTATTAGAATGATCCGTTCGTTTTGAAATCTAATCATATGTGTACGTATGTTTGTGTGTAGCTCACGGGACGGATATGTTACATGTTTCTTCGCCTGGTACGAAACAGGTGCAACGTTTTATGTTTTATGTGGTTTCTGTGTACGTGATTTAGGTTCTGGTGTAATTTTAGACAGGTGTTTTTAGCCCTGAAATTTTTGTCTCTTTAAAGAAAACTCCAAAATGGTTAGTACCAATCGTCATATTATATTATAGTTTCCTTGCGCCTTGGAGCCACAACTCCGATGTCTAGTGAAACCAGATATTACAGAGTGGCTACAGACTGAACAGTGCAACTTAAAGGTAGTACTACCTCGGTATATTCTTTGGTTTAGATAAAGAAACCAAAGAATATATTTGCTGTAAGACATCTTCATTACAGTCGAGGATACATAGCAAGCAACAATTAACTGTTTAATACAAAGATAACTTCAAAAGACAGTAGTTGCGTTGCTTGGCTTAATCAGACTCTAAGGAGTACACAAAATTATCGCTAATCTGATAGTAAATACCATACTCTGTTCTCGCAAATCATTATCGTGGCATTTTTAGTCTCGTTCGGTTGCTGAACTGAAGCTGTTACTTGTATATTAATTGTTATGCGATTTATGTTGTCTCATACTTTTGCTTTCTCCATGAATAGGTAGATCGTAGTCTTATGTTAATACCTAGTATCCTACTTCATACTTATTTATTCACGGTTTATTTATGTTGTATATCGCAGCTCATTAACATAAGACATGACGTATTAATGTTTACCACGATTCTGTTATAAATAATTAATTTGCATTAGAACTAACCAGTCACCTGTTTGCTTTATTTGTTGTCACGTCGTGTAGATGTTGATCAGTTTGGCACGCACGTCGACGTGACCCCATAACGATAATGGCGATCTAGTTAGCAATGCTGTAGTCGGCTCTAATCACATGAGTAGATAAACTGAACAGAGAAACAGCTTCATACAACAGCGCGAATCGGTTGCACTACTACTAGCACGCCGCGCATGTGTGCGTGACCACTGGCCGCTTGTCGTGTACGCGGCGAGACTGGAAAAGACCGGTTTACGTAGGCACAGGCAGTTGACAATCTCAGGGTTATTACGACGCACGTTGTTTGTTTTGTACGTTGCAAGTTTTAATATTTTAATGTAAAAACGTGGTATTTTATTATTAATAATGGTTGTTTATTGTACTGTGTGTATGAATAATACAAGATGAAATAATTCAGTCATTATAAAGATTTTAACGATGGTAACGTACAATTGGGTTTTTTAACTATACCTCCTGATAATTTTATCGCATTTGTTGATTTGCTCGAGCAAAAGTTTCGCGAATATTTCGATCTTGAAATAAATATTGTCAATATTGGCAACGAAATACTTAACATGTTTGCATGTTGTCCATCAGGATCTCCTAGACCGATCCCCCAGGGGAATTCATGAACTCATTAGTTGTGAAATTGTGTAAAAGCAATTAACGTTTACAAAACCAATGACTATCAGAAAGTGATCAGCCATCGATAGGTCTTACAAAAAACTGGTGCACGCGATTTTCGACCTTATCGACGTAACTCAGAATTTATTATTTTATTAACGTATCAATGTCAGAAAGCAAGAGAATACCAAAAAAAAGGCTGTCATGAATTGTCAATAAGGTCGAAAATCGCATGCACCTGTTTTTTGTAAGCCATATCGATGGTTGATCACTTTATAGTCATTTGTTTTGTAGACGTTCATTTGTTTTACTAAATTTCTTTTGAAACTTATTTTAGGTACCTATCCCCGTGGTAAAACTAGTGGCATATAATAGCTAAAGGAGATTGCTATGTTTATTCACAAAATAGATCATATTACCAGAAAAATATTCAACACTATTAGTGGTATCGTTGGGAATGTCAAATAAATCACATCGTCACGTCCGTCGTGTCGTTGGTAACAAATGTATATTTTTATTCCGTGCTTTTAAAAGTTTCAGGTGCATGCCTTTTTTGGTTCCACTCGCTATTTTTCAACTGTACTTCTGCCGTATAGCGAATCCGTCGAGTCCAAGAATCTGCCCAATCCACGAATCTGTCGAGTTGGGAATCTCCCGAATCACGAATCTGTCCAATCCAGAATCTGTCGTATACCGAACAAACGATTTGTCTTAACCTATGTATTGTGACAACCCTACCAAAATAGGTAACAAATTTACAAGCTCTTAAGAAGCTGTGTCTCTGTTCGGTTTATTTACTCATGTGGCTCTAATGGAAATTCACGAGACAAACCACATTCTCTATTTGAGTTTCGTTTTTTGTCGACCTGTCTCGGATTCGATATTTGGAAGGGTATTGTCACTTTGGGGTTACCAAAACGAATGTCGATTTATATTCAAAGGAATTTGTAAAACATCAAGCAACAAAATAAGCAAATTTGTAATCGTTGTAAGTTCCCACAGGACAGGCTTGCCTAGTGGGGTGCCAACGGACACTGCGTATTCATTGTATAAGTTTTTGGTAATAAATCATTTGCTTTTTTTATCTATTTACTTTTTAGTTTTTATGATATCTCGCTGATTAAATGACATTCCAAAAGATGTCCCGGCAGTTTGTGTACGTTAGCGTTGTTTAAATTATTTTTTTACATACTAATAAGGTACTATATCCTAACAAATAAGACATATTTAGTCGAAGGTGACAATGTCATATTATGTTAGAGGAGAAATTTTATAAAATAGTTTGTAGGTCACAGTGATGCTTAAACTAAAACCTAGAATGCCATTCATTATAAAGTTGTATGGTTTGTCTAGTCAAAGTATTAAGTGAGTAACGAGACACACGACGTAAAAACAAGACAAAGACGAAAACCTCTTCAACTCTCTTCTTTCCATGACCTCTGTAGATCCAGTAAAGCGATCGAAACTTCACACTCAAAAATCTAAATCAAACGCGATAAAATCATCTTAGTCACCATTGTCATCATTCCTGTATTATAACTGCCCCACCGCTGGTTACAGGGCTCCTCTCGCTATGAGAAGGGTAAGGCCATAGTCCATCAGATTGGACGGTTTGGCAGACTTCACACGCCTTTCGAGAACATTATGGAGATTTAAGCGAGCGATAAATTAATAATTGAATACGCCCATAGCTTTGAAAAGTATATTCGATCGATAGTAGATTCAATCCGAGACCCTTTGTGTTGCAGTCTTTCGGTCTCTCCATCAAGTTATAGCAACTAATGATAAAACCCGTAGGAATTACTTTCATTTAAATGTTAATTAACCTACCAACCCCTTCTTAAATATATGTACCAACTACAACATGCACATATAATTATCAATACTTCATATAATTTTATCGACCAATCCACCGTCGTGTACATTGTAATTGCACGTTGTTGAGTGCTGTGCACCTGTACGGGCCGGGCTGTGACCCGGTTAGAGCGGTCGATACGCCACGGTACAAGCCTCGCTCACTACCCGCTATATGCACTCCGTCAATTTGTTAATGAATGCGATAGACATCGGAAAAATGTCTATTATTTACAAATTTAGTGAAGAAGCAAGATTTTAACGCAATGTGTCAATATACTTTGCGGCAAGCAGAAATAGGGCAATACCTACATATTTCTTTTCCTTGATGTTGAAGTAGAAAAATCCTTCGCCATCCGTGGAAAAGATGCACTTGGAGCTTTGAGACAAATTATCTCAAATATTTAACATCGATTTATAAATGAAAGTATGATTTGATAGTTGTCTCTTTTATTTATCAAAACTGTCTCTGCACTAGGAAGCTTTCCTGAATCTGAATACGTGCGAGAACTGTAAATGCGTGAATCAGGATTAGTTGCGCCGTATCCGTTAGGTGTCGCCAATGTTTTTTTCGCCACGATAGATCAGTGATAATACTGATAATTCCAAATCAAAGCTGACAATCAGAACATAATATTTAAAAATACTTACTTAAATTCATTAACTACACTTTTCCTTGAATTAATTCAATTTCTTCCGTTGAAAACTTCCTTATTATTTACATCTAACCAATCTTTAGGAACTTAGATACAAAATATACGTATGACATACACGTATACTCTGGCTGCGCATATATACCATAGAGTTGCCTAAAAGTTTGCTCTCATTATAAATTCACGGTCCAAATGTAACATTCTATTTATAAACGACCCATTCAACAATCGATAGTATAACCAATCCCGATCTTTCAGATTCACAATTCTATAAATAGCTATCTATAATTACTTATCTTAGCGTACAGTTACGTTTAGAAGAACAAATAATTAATATGGAGTTCAATAAATTACGTGACGTGAAAGCGGCAAAATAATTAGAATAAGAAAAATTTTAAGAGTAAATGTATGTACACAGTTATGCAAAAAACAATCTTTACCTTGACGTCTCTTGTGGTAGGTCTTAAGGGGTAGTCGAGAAATCTACAGGAATGCGGTATGCATTCGCGACTTCGGCTAAATTCGTCTTGCCGAAGTGGACTTCATTGACTTTCCCTTTTCTCGCTATGAGGCGTGTAGTCGCAGCGTCTTAAAACATCTAGTACCTTCTCAAACTGTAGGTACTGTTCAAACGGCCAACGTCCGCCGGTACGCCAGCTTACAGGCTACATCTCTTGGAGGCCAGAGAGCGTAACGCAACAAATACCCGCTCCTACATCTCGGAAGAAACTAGTGACGCACCTTCTCCCATTTTACCAGCTCCCACATGTCGTGGTGTGATCAATCAGCCTATTGCAGTCCTCTGCTGGACATAAGCCTCTCCCAATATGCGCCACAATGACCGATCTTTTACATTCCACATCCAGCTCGCCCCGTAGTGTGATGTTACATAGCATTTTCGTTAATGTGTGGTTCATACTCATCGTGGCAGAGGTGGGCCTCTCACAAGGTGGAGCGACGATCTTGTTGGGATCACGGCGATGAATAGATGCAATTGGCTCAGGATCGTTCTATGTAGAAACCTAAGAGTAAGCCTATGTCCACCAGTCATATCGATGTCTTTTGGCTGATGATGATGGTCCATAAACTTAAAAATATTATTTAAAAGGTGATTTATAGTTCCTAACGATAACGCGTTATACTACTGCTACTACTCTCTTCAGACCGATTTCGGTCACGGCGACTACTTCAACTCCGCGTAGAAAGTTGTCGCTGATGTACTCTCATATGACTGCAATAGCCACACTTATTTGCGAAGATACGCAAACATTGCGGGCATGTGAGCACACCGTTGTTGTAATTATAACTGATTGCCACAGGAGATCGGGCTCTCAGTTCGTCGCGCCTAGAGTCAAGCTCCGAGCGACGGTGTTCCTCGAAATCAGAAACTTGGTTTTGGACTAGAGCTCTCCAATCGGAACGCGAAGCCACTACTAGCCTTTCCCATTGCGAGAGCTCAATGTTACATTTTTTCATGTGATGTTTAAGCACATCTTTACATCGGAGGAACTGACCACCTTGTTTCCGTTTTCCCTCCTTTAGTTCGGAATAAAAGATGCGATTAGCCACACGGTCCTCCGCCATACGTGACACATGACCACACCATCGAAGCTGCCTTCGCATTAGATAAGCCTCAATTCCACCAACATTGGCTCGTCGCAGCACTTCGGTATTCCGCACACGGTCATACCATCGGATGTTAAGTATTTTGCGTAAGCATTTGAGGTGGAACTTGTCTAGTGCGCGGATATGCCGGCGATACACAGTCCACGTCTCTGCGGAGTACAAGATTTTAGGCAGTACTATTGCCATGTAGACCGAAATTTATTTATAAGTAACCAAGAAACAAAATATTCTCTTTATCATACTAGTACATATTATACAAAAGTCATTCTGTAACTAAAATATTGCTAATAATCAACGTTCAATGGACGTAATTGGCCGCTTGTATCGAAAACTATAACAAGTTCGTAGTATTCAATCTGACCTATGTATTCAAATGGGCCGTCGCGTTGCCGAGTGAATTCGGTATTTAGTTGAGCAATCCCCCGTCGTCCATCGAGTCAATTAGCGAGCAGGTGCAACTTTAATCAGCTCAGCTGCCGAATATTTAACAACTTGTAATTGAGCTTGTAAATAAATCACTGGAAGGTTTATTTTCAACTGCTTGTATTAGCAGCTTGTTGTACGGGGAATTTCAAAAGCAGAATTAAAGTGTCCTTTCTTGGAAGCATTTTAATTGAATCTAGAAAAGTTCGTACAAAATTTAAGGCACTTAGATTTGTTTTGTTATATCTCTAAAGATAAAACGGTTCTTCAGCGGATCACTGTGATTATGTGCATTGCTAATTACAATCATTTCCTATCATAAATTTTATGTTTCTTTACCCAAAATCAACAATAATATTTATGGATTTTGTAGGAGAAACGGAGAAAGAAAATACAAATCTTTTCGTGTAGGTGCCGTCATAGGTATATTGTATCAATCAAATTAAGCGCAGACAGAACTGAGGGAAAAGGTGTGTATGCTACAGATAAATCACGTAAAGTTAAATCTAAAAGGAAGTTAAAGAATAATATACATTGTGCGTCGGATTTACGTGTTCTCAGAACGGAAAATAAAGGAGTTATACATTTTCAAGTATTTTTCCGAATGTCAATTACCTCTCGTAACAGATGGACTGAGCTTTACACGGTTTTCCTGTTTGGAAACTAATTTAACAAGACGTAGATTCTTTCGTTTGTAGATCCCAGATTTACTTTAGCAGTAGCGGCAAAAGTGGAATAGATGTCACAATAAGAAAAGGCCGTTTTGATAACGAATGTTTACTCCGACATATCTCACTACTAATGTAAACGGGCAAGTTATTCTGTCTCACAAATACCACTGAACGATGAACCTTTGCTAGCATATGCTACGTTCATTTGTCACAATTACCAGTATTACATACTTAGTGTTTGAATAGTAATAAACACCGAATCAAGAATATTTTTTTTTTACTTTCGCCCAGAAGAGGATTCAAAGTATTCTTGAAAAGCCGCTTATTTTGCATTCAGCGTTATGAAAATGCGGACCATGGCTAATAAATTATATATAGCACAATAGACTTCTATCTACCTCTACAAAAGTATATAGTATAGTCATAAGTATACGGCACTTAAATCTTAACGTCCATCTCTAAACAAACGTAACCATAACATGATTGTAATAGTTTGATGGAAAGATTTATAGACCATCAAATATATAGACGCCGAGTTTATTGTCTCGTCACAGGAGCGGTCGGTGACCTCGATGGCAAACTTCGCTCATCTGTTAATGTTTGACAGTTCCGTTTAGTTCGCACCAGGTTGGGTGTTCGCTAAGCTAACATATTTCAGTTTGTGTACTTACGGTGAAATTGAGTTTCCTTTGCTTATCTTTTGAATCTTTTTAGCGAGTTAGAGTTTACTTAGAGCACATTTCGAGGAGGTAGAAATAGCTCTACAAATTAACGGTCTTATCTGTCATCCGTTAATATGTGTCATAGTTATTTAAAAGAAACTGACTTCAAAATCTCATCTCGAAATGTATATTGGCCAATTATTAAGAATAAGATCGTAAGATCTTGAGTTTGCACGCGAATCACTAGCATTGGTATTAAAATAAAATAATTTATATTTTGACAACCAATATTAATTAATCTCTCGAAATAAACAAAATATTACAAATGTGCTGAAAAACATTTTTTTTCCGTGTGGTGACGGATTAAGAATACGGAATGTCAGCACCCCATATCATCCCATGGGTGTCGTTAGTGCCGACAGAGGGAGCATATTATGCAGAGAATAGCACTGTAAGAGAAGGAAAACTCGATACAAACCATAAACCAACCCTGTTGGCCAGCGTGGTATAGTATTATAATAGGAAAGGAGAGGCCTAGTCCAGCAGTGGATTGTTAAAGGCTGATGATGATGAAATACTAAAAGGCAGCTTCGAAAAAGTGAAAATATATCTTCAATACCCAGAAATTATGTTATTTTTACTTCGTTCCACAATAATGACTAAGTATAAATAACCAGAGAAAAGGTCTTGTAAATGCCGTAGGTGTGTGATGATCTATATACATGTTTTAGTTCGAGACACCAGTCTCAATACTAGTTAAAATTTGTGTGTAATTTTAAAGCGTTTATAAAATAATGCAAATGTTGTTCCAATTTTGAGTTTGTCTGCAAGATAAGACCTATCCAGAGGTGATAAATCGGGACCTTAATATACTTTTGCAAGTGTATCTATATATCGCTCTGCGACTATTCGGTGTGATGCCCGTTGCTCGGAGTTCACTTGGCGTGCGCCGATCATACTAGAAGCGCTGTGCAATGCATGTGGACTACATTTACTTGAAGTCAGTTTACATACATTGACTTTAATCAACTATCGCCCCACCGTTTACTATAATTATGCTACTATTTTAAGAATAGTAATTGAATCTATTCAAACACTATATTATAATATATAGTTATTTTATGTAGACGATCACGAGCTGCAGAATTATCGTTATGTTTAGTACTAACATAGAGAATGCCTTTTAGACAAAACTTTCCATATTCTCATGGGAGTATAAAATACTTTCGTCTTATGAATTGAAACATAAGTTATCCTCGTAATGGTTAGTATTCTAAACTTTTCTTTTAGACGCCATTAAGGCCGAGATATAAGCAATATCCAGTACAGCAATAAACGCTTAAACTCGGCAACAAACTATTAGCTTACCACAAACTTTTCTTTAGTTATAGTAAAGGCAAAGTCGCTTTTCGCGTTTAATATAATTGCGTAGCGGCACAGCTAATGTACTCTGTTAATGTCTAGGATTGTAATTAATTACCACAAGAAAGTCCTATTTATTATTACAGAATATAATTACTTTCGTTTTGTTATTTTTCGTCTCTGAAATTCTGTGGCCCTATTCGGACAAAAAGCTTTTAAGATTTCTGTGACTGAAGTGGTTAGCTTTTGTCAGTTTCGTTGCGGCAATTGTTCTTTCGTCCAAATATTGATTCATACGGAAATGTGCAGTCGTAATATTGACAGTGTGGTTGATCATTTTATGAGAATGAAAGACATCGGCCGACGCAGACAACATTACTGGAAACCCAATATGGGATCTTGGGTTTCCTAAATGCTCACTGATTTTTAACACGCTTTTAATAACTTGGTATAGATCTGTCAATCTATGTACCCATAATACGGATATTTTAACTTGATAGTGAGTTTTGTAGCCCGATCCGTGTAATGGTTAACAATTTACATGACCCGTGTTTCATATAGCATTCATAACATTTGAATTCCTATTGGGAAATATAGGTTTAAGGGCCGGAACATATCTGACGGAAGATCCGTCGCGTTTTATCGGTCGCGTAACGCCAATACATACAAATGTATAGAAAAACGTTCAACCATTCACACCTGACCGATAATCCGTTAGTACGTCGAGCGTACTAACGGATTATCCGTCGACGTCGCGCGCACCACGCACCACGTGAATTGTGACCTTTGAGTAAGGAATATAAATGGAGAGGGCAAATAGTAGGTACATATAGAAAAATTACATTATTCACATAATATATTATTATATTTTATATTTGTATAGACTCACGGCTGTATCCCCGGAGGGGTAGGCAGAGGTGTAATATTACACCCACATTTCGCCATGATGTTTTTATACACATATATACGAAACCGACATAAAGCCACCAAACATAGTGTTGTTTCGTTTTGTCTTAGGGATATCTCTGTCAAAAAAAAGAGATAGCCATAGTTTACTGAATAAATTGATCATGACGATATTTTATTAGAAATGTCATTCGTGCCACTATCGCTATATTTTTCGCCAAGGTTTGTGGCACATCTGCTGTGAAATCGTTGTCTATCGAACACAATAATTTTGTTTTTGTGCATAAATATGTCTAAAAATCCGATATTGGCTCTCAGAGAATATTTTGTTACATGTTTCATACAAGGGTCGTCTTTCGCCTTGCCATGTTCGCCCACATTTGCATTATGGAATAAACTAACCTGGCAAAAGATTTAAACTAACAAAGGTAACTCACTACAAAAATGTATTATTCTCCTCTAACCGGCTCCATATCGATTTCGATTACATTCTGGAGAACAACCCAAATGCAAAGCCATTTTATTTGCCCAACGTTTCGTAGGTGTGCACGCTAATTTCGTAGGTGTGCACGCTAAATTCGTAGGTATTGGACATACCATATCCATGTCATTCCCAGATGGGTGATTTTAAGATCGTAAGATTCCAGGGCCGCCAGACCTTACTTATTTTTTCAGAAAAAAAATGTGTAGAGTAATGTAGTGTTAGTACTATGTGCTATGAGTGTACGCATATTTGCTAGCTTGGACCGAGGGCCAATTTTTGGGTATGAGGTGCTTAAGGTCCACGGGAACAATTTCCATACATACCTATAGAGAAAACATTTTGTGTCTTGCTCTGCAACTGTAGTCTGTAACCCCTTCTATATCATTTGTATAAGTTTTGTGAAAAACCGTAACCAAATCGTATTATCGTCTTTTATTTTTGAACCTCCATACCTAAATAGGATATATATTCGAATAACGCTTGTTGGCTACTATAAAAAATCTTCGAAGTCCGACATATTTTTAATAGTCAAACTCGAATTGCAATAAAAATAACAACAGAACTTCAGTGACTACATAACATCAGGGAACACGAAAAATAATTAGGTAAAAGAATATGACAGTAAAATATTGAGCTGCCCTAAGTACGGCCCTGCACGAACAAACTTTTATGTGTGCATAATAGCCACGCTTTCAGCGAATGTGTGCAGATACGCTCGACGCATTTTCCGTCAGATGTGTACCGATTCATTTGACGGAATAGACGCGACCGAAGATACGTCGACGCATCTTCGGTCAGGTATGTTCCGCCCCTTATATGCAAACTTTTTTTTATAGACTAACCACTTCCCCGTATGTCAAAAAAATATTCCATTACTAACTGGCTGAAGAAAACGCACAGCCAAAAGTCGTGGGTGCACAAAGCTGAAATTTGGTTTGTAGGTTCTTTGGGAACTGTAGGGTTGCACTGAGAAATGATTGCCCGAAATTCCCAAGTCATTCCCATAATCGGTAAAACAAAAATGTTCGAATATAGCTGCAGGTGTCCTCTATTTATCCTTTCTTTAATATATTCTTTAATATTATAAATTCGAAAGTGTGTATGTATGTATGTTCCGTTTTCACGCTATAACAGCGGAACCGATTTTGTTGAAATTTAATATAGATATATATTGGACCATGGTGGACATAGGCTACCATTAGTTGCAAAAATTAACCTGGGACGTATTGTATGGAGGGTCAAAGTTTGTAGGGCACAAATCTAACAGTTGGAAGTAAGAACGCATGCGCTGTAATAATTGCGTGCTGCGCAAGGTGCTATCGTATCTGTCAGTACTGTCGCGTCATACCTACATATTGTCATATTAAAGTATTCGTACAATAAAATAGATTTTTGTAGGCTCGAATATAACGCGCGCGAAGCCGCGGGCAAAAGCTAGTAAAATATAACTTACGCAGGCAGAAAAGAGAAGCAAGTATTTATTAAGTCTCTCACAAGCAAATAATGCGCCACCAAAATTGCGACTACATCTGATAAATGGGCTAATCATAACTCAATTCAGTTGAGTATACCAGCAGAATGTGGCTGTTTAGTGGGTAGTACATATTACTCGTATTTGGTGGTATTATTGTATGTGGATAATAAACGGTAGCGAAATATGGACCACCCGACTGGACTGCCAGTTGTAATTGCAGGCATAACAGAAATAGAGCTTGTAAATAGTAGTAGTAGTGGTTTTGATAGACTCGATTTTATCTAAAATATAATTATAAAGTTTTGTATTTTTAATAGTACCTAAGTGTTATTTTTGATCGCCGTCAAATGTTATTTCGTTCCTCTATCATAAACTGTTTAAAATATCAAATTGTGATCGGGCCTACTAAAAACAAATATTTTTGATATAATCAAAATTTTTGAAAATATACATATTTAAAATTAATTGGTGCTACTATTACCTACTTTCTTTGGTGTTATTGTTACAAATTCCTTATTGCCCCTTAATTAAGTATCTATTTGATAAAATAATGCGAAAACTGTTTACGCGAAATATAGACGCCTCATTTTCTTACTTTTACCTCTACTCGATACAATAAGTACAGTCAACTACAAAATACGCTACACACCTTATATCTTTGCTGAGCCTGTTATGAAACAAAACTCTCCGGTTAAAATTCATATAAGTTTTCAATGTTAAAAGGCTACAAGATATTTAGAATAGTAATTAGTTAGAACAAAATCAAAATAATAGGACTTCTGAAGCTGGCTGTACCATAATATATCATTAAAATATCAGATCACTGAAACAAATGGGTGCTTTGTTTTCAAAAGGTGCCAGCCCGCAGCGTAGCAAGTGGTAGATAGATCTGTCGTAGCGATACCGCAATGTAGGCGGCATAATGCTATGGTATCCGACCCAATTTGCTACGCCGCGTAGCCGATAACGGAGAGCTACAGTTCATACTGACTTTCTCGAGTCGAGTTTTATTTTTGCTTTAAACTTTAATCGATGCGATGTTATAAAGGAAGCTAGAGACTATGTGACACGAAAGTAAAGGTCTTAGCATACGTAACGGGACGAGACGGGCGGGACGGGACGGGTATTATTTTGTTTATTTACAAAGGTTCAAAATATGTAGTTCCAATTCGTATTAAAACACACACACAGTTGCAATTTGTATCACGTAGAACTTTACTTACTAAGACCCACACTCTCAAATATTATACTATTTGTGGTAATAGCACTGCATAGTATACAATATATATTGTCGTCCCGTTCCCTCCGTGTTTCTCGCCACGTGTAACTTATTGCTATACTAGACGTCGCCAGCGGCTTCGCCCGCGACTATTATACATATAAACCTTCCTTTTGAATCATTATATCTATTAAAAAAACCGCATTAAAATCCGTTGCGCAGTTTTTAAGATTTAAGCATACATAGGGACAGACAGACAGAAGACAGACTTTGTTTTATACTATGTAGTGATTTCAAATGCGACGATGTCAAGAAATCGTCCCGTTCCGTCCGCCACGAGCAAAAACACGTCACGCTATGCTAAAACCTTTAAACGCAGTTTGCAAAAATAAAGTTAAAGCTTCAGTCCGGTTAGCAGTCGATTAGCTGGTGTCATGGCTGCTAAAATGTCACTATTCTGTGGCTTACTACTACAGTGCAAGAGTAAATATAATATTGTCATTCACTAGTTCGACCTACACGACATGAATGATAATACAGCCATTCCGACATAGCGCTGTAAATCTACATGTTGCTAAATCAAGTTACATCGCAACCACATGTCATTTGCGGGTGCTAATTTGAAAGAAAATTAGTAATGCGATTCACGCGGACCACACTTTACATAATAGACCACGTGTGTGGTACCGACTAAACTAGTGGCGCTCATAGCGAGACTTGGTTTGCCCTTCGTAACAGATCGGCAAAGTTAAGCAACGCTTTCACAGGTGACCACTTGGATGGGTGGCCGTGTGGCATTTACATCTGAGCGCTACCACATAAAGCTATCGATCCCGGTACTTGTCTAAGGATAAGGATCGTTAGGCCATGTCGGAGGCTTTCGGGCGGTCTCAAAACTCCGACACCAAATTTGGCCACACTCTGTCATGAAAAACAAACAAACCTTATCTACAGACAACTTTCATCATCCGTCATTATTCATGTCCACTGAGGTCCGAAGTACCCGAAACCGTCGAGCATGGATGAAAGAGTAATGAGTGTAGAGGAAGCGCGTGAGGTTTGTAAGGATAGAAGCAAGTGGCGTTCCATTGTCTCTGCCTACCCCGATGGAAAAAAGAATATGTGTAATATATACGTGGGTGTATGTATGCGTGAATATTCATTGTCATAACTGATTAATTTCTATTATTGCAACTTTAGGCTTTACTAATCCCACGATGCGTGGCTTTGCAGACAAACGCCCGTGGCACCTTCGAAAAATCACCGCGAGTCGGGTAACTTCAAAGATGCCGCGCTCATGCGTCCGCAAAACCACGCACCGTGGGAAGCCGGCTTTAGATGAAGTTCTCAAAACGTCAATGCCCCTTGTAGGTTTCCTAAAGACTGGGTCCCTCATCTTTTAATGAAATATAGGAAAAATACCCGAGTCGCCGTAATACATTATAATAATACCTTCCTATTTATCTCTGTAATCAATATAAGTAAAATATATTTTCACCACAGCAGCTCAAACATGCCGCTTTTGCTGCGAGACAACAGTGAACAAAACGCGATTTTAATTCGAGCGTGAGGGAAAGTAGCTTTTTAATTTTTCAATCTTCAGTGCCACGAAATTGACATTGTTCAGCCACAAATTTGAAACATTCGAATTTTACTGTGCTCTGTCTCTTTCACATGCATATAAAAAGTGAGTGAAAAAACAAACCCCTTCGAATTCAAAATTCGATTTTGGAATTCGACCTCAAAGAAAACCCTAGGTACTGCAACGCAAAAAAAAAAGAAATTTGTAATAAAGAAATTACTTTTTTTTATAGGTATGTTATTGTTTTCATGTTTAATTTATTATTAGATTTTAATAAAAATAAGTCTAATTAATAGTATAAAATTGGTATTTAACCAATACATTTTTATTTAGAATTACAACAATGATAGATTTGAAAAATAAACATCAGGTATGCGGTATTAAAACGCGATTTAAAAAAGTAGCGGTAGCAGTAGGTATAGCGTAACGTGTTAAATTATATTAATATATAAAATAATCTAAAAAGATGAGTGAAACTAGCGGTGATGACTGTACTTTACTGTACTTTTTCTGTTTACCAGAAGAGTTAAATCAACAAGTGATTATGCAGAATTCAATCTATTCCTGTTCATTTCTATGTCTCCTAAGTAATTATGTGTTCTCACTGCTGTGCTGAAAAGTTATGTGTGCTACACGAGAGCAAAGTTTTTTGTATCTCGTGCTGTTGAGTCTCTCGCCACGCTCAGGATTCTAACTTTGATTCACTCGCTAAGCTCGTGAATCAATCATAGAATCCTTCGCTTGCTCGGGACTCAAAATCAGCACTCGAAACAAAAAACAACTTTGCTCTCTTGTTGCACAAATAACTATTGTGGCTAACAGTGCTTATAACTCATGTACTTTATAAAATTGTATATTCTAAGCCAATGATATTAGAAAAGTAAAAAGAAGTAGATATGTTATAGACGTACTAAAAGCAGGACGCTAAACATGAGCCAGTTGGCAAGTCTGACATATGTGTGTGTGACGTCGCCTGCCGGCTTCATAGTGAAACTGACACATCTTGTCAACTCAAAATAAAATAAAATATGGAGTTATCGATGTGTGCATTAGAGTACCGTTTCTACGGATTGATTACTACGTAAGTAACGTATCTACCCCTTTCTTATAAATATCATTGTTCTTAGCATTGCGCATGCTATGCAAACGTGTAAATTATGTTAATAAAGAAAAGTTAATTATGGAACAAGTCTCGTACATTAAGTTAAACGCAACGACATGCAGTGACCGAGTTATTTCTGACGTGATTAATATACTTACAGTTGACGTTAATAATGTGTACGCCTTTTTTTAAACCAACGCATGTCCGCCGTTATATCCTCGTTCGTAATTGCAACTGTGTATGACGATTTCCATTGTTGCGCAGGTACCTTAATTTTATTGGGGTAAAACGTATTCTATATTTAGCCCGATAGAGGTGAAGTGACGGTGACTGGACGATAGAGAAGTTACGAACACCTCTATCATCCATTAAAATCCAGTCCAGTTCTACCGTTCCTAAGATTACTAAGGACAACCGAAAAGAAATAACATTCGGACGCTGGGTTCCCATTATGTATATCGTAGGCAACTAAAAAAAGGCTCAGTAACGTGCCAGAGGGTGCGCAAAGGCCTATATCAAGCAGTGAACTATGGCTGGCTGCTGACGATGATACCTTAGGGCCCTTTTCCTATCATGCATATTTTCGTCCGCATGCGGCTGATAACACGCTCCTGGCAACACGCAGGACAAAGATTTCATTTGCCGCTGCAGTGTTGCCAGTGACTCTCTCTTTATCGATTTTCATTACTTCATTTGCAATTTTATGTATACTATGACCATGCGTGCGACCCGCGTCACAGTAAAAACAATACTGAAGGCAGAAAAACGCCGTCCGCATCCGGATAGCACGCAAGCATGCTGCGTGTCCGCAACCAATCCGCGTTCCGCACGCGTGATGCCCGCATGATACGAAAAACATGTATGAAATAATACGATGCGGGCAGCCTACATGCGGATCAGATCCACGCGCGGACGGTAAAACGCATGACAGGAATAAGGCCCTTAGGAACCCACTATGGTAGGATAATTTAATATTTCATCCCTAAGGATGTAAATACATATAACTAAGAGTTAATATATTTTCTGACTGCCTCGTTGGTCTCGCGTCATAAATATGCGCGTGGGATTGGGAGGTCTTGGGTTTGATTCCCGGGCCGGGCAAAGTGTTATTGGGTTTTTCCGTTAGGAAATTCTCAGTAGCAGCACGGAGTCTGGTAATGTGCCCGGTACGGCAATAGGCTCGCCCTCTATTACGTGGGACCTAAAAATTCATGGCGAAATGTGGGTGTAATATTACACCTCTGCTTACCCCTTCGGGGATACAGGCATGAGTCTATAAAAAAAATAAAAAAAAAAATTTTCTACGTGGAAACGCTGGCAGCTACTCGTTATACTAAGTGTACAAATCGTACAAAGTTTGAAGGGAATTATTATCTAATGGTAAGGCATTGTATGATACTTTTATCGAGATGAATGCGATCAGATTGTTGAGACGAGCCTTTGATGAGGTCATTAGCCTCATCTGGAGACACTGTTATGGGATCATAGATATCAAACTTAGTCTTCACTCACTTTTACGAGGATTTTGGCCTTTGAACTGCGTTACTATTAAGGTTGTTTGCAAGATTTGAAACATAGTGACTGTGGATTAAGGATGAATGGATTACTCGTCAAATGCGTTCTTTATGCTGATGATCAGGTAATACTTGCGTCTTCAGCGTAGGAGTTGCAGGAGATGGTAACAATCATGCATGGTGCTTTAGGGAGGAAAGGAATGAAAGTGAATGTGAGCAAAACGAAAGTTATGGTTTTTGAAAAGAAGGGATGTGTTACGGCTTGTAATGTTATGATCGATGGACAACGAGTGGAACAAGTGAATGATTTTGTGTGCTTAGGTACGCTGTTTACTAGGAATGGTAAGAATGAAGAAGATATTGAATAGTTTATTTTTCCGATATTTTTATGCCCTTCTAACAATCTCTTCGTTATACCACTGAAACAATGCAAAAATATTGACTGAATGTTTATAAATTCATCTGCACTTTTGTACAGCGTATAGCCCAACCCGAAAGAGACACAGAAGCACGTCCTTAAGTAATTCTTGAAACCCTACACTCTCTACTCCCTGTTTGAAACCTACGTTCAAAACGTGCGCTTACAAAAGGCTACATTTAAAAATCTTTAAAGAAGAAAAAGTCCTTTTAACAATCCTCGTGCGAGTGAACCCATAATAGTTTTAGTACTAAATTATTATTTATTTTCGAAACCGTTTTAAGAACGAAACGGGTTCCATTCGGATACCCTGAATGAGTTTATTTAATATAACAGACATTCGCGACTAGAGACGCCACGTGAATTCTGATCAGCTGTGAGAAATACCACGATATATTTTATTGTACTTTTGTCTTTTTATTTTTGTGATAAATGCTGCTACGCGACTTGGAGATGCCTGGAGCTTTGGTATTTATATACAAATATTCTTGGTACATATTTAATTTCTTTTTATAGACTCACCTGTATGCCCGAAGGGTTTGGCAGAGGTGAAATATTATTACACCCACATTTTGCCATGTTATGAATGTTTTGGTCCCACGTAATGGAGGGCGAGCCTATTGCCGTTACGCCAAAATGCTAGACTCCGTGCTGCTACTGAGAATTCGAAAAAATTCAGTAACTCTTCTTGCTGGATTCAGGAATTGACCCGGGACCTCTCGAACAGCAGACGCATACGCTAATCACTGGACCACGAAGGCAGTTGTAGTATTGTTTAATTCCTCTTTGTTTCTGTCCTTAAATATATAAAAATAAGGTCGTCATTTATTAAACTACAACCACGATTGGTATAAGGTGGTTGAAACGTCATCAAATAAAGACTTATAATTATGTACTTTCAACACTCTAGTTTACGGATTAAAACCCGTACATATAAAACTTGTAGGAAATAAATCACGGAAAAACGTTGTTATTGATAAAAGTTTATTGGTCTTTAATTATTTGTACACTGCAACTTCTCAATAGGAATTCTATGTATTATCATCGCTAACTAAGTCTACTCCAAGTTTTCTGTTTCCAAGGAATAACGTTAGTTTTATACACACACTCTGCGTATCTTTATCACACGTGTATTTCTTGCACGTTCCAAGGAAACATATTGTACCTATATATTATTATGTATCTTCTTTTAACTGTCTGCTATAAAAGTAAACACACAATGTTTAAGTTCGTTTTTATTTTGAGGAAAGTTGGGAACCGAATACTTTGTTACTTATTTTTGTATGTATTACAGAGGTCAATCGCAATCCTTTGGGTTACGGATTAGGAAGTTGGACAATCAGTCGCTCTGTGGTAAAGGTAATAATCAGTCAAATCCGGTTATACTAGTAAACGGACCCCGGGTTGCGACTAGGATAACGCTAGGAGGATGATATAGAGTGGTATTGTTTATGCTATAAGAAAGGTACTATGTGGTGCATTATAATGTATTATCAGCCTGGTATTATATTATATTCTGTCCTATTGCTGGACACGTCCTTATTTTTTACTAGTAGGTTAGGCAATAGAAGTGCGGGCTGGCAGATTTTCTCGCATACATGCAGGTTTCCTCACAATATTTAGCAAGCGATAATAAACTATCAACGCATTTAATTAACTTAGCCAAATCAAAAAGTAACGAAGTTATCCACTTAACTGTCGCATAATTGATACTATACCTATTTCGCTCATTTATATTATAAGGACAATTTAAATACTTTTCGTGTATGTACATTAAAATTGGTTATTTATATTCAAGAGATTTTTTTTTATTAATATGTATACAGAATATTATTGTCTGTATATCTTATTTTCTTGTATCGTTCTGTAAAACTCTTACACGGTAACTAATCTGTATTATTTTCTTTACAGGTAAGTAATTTAATCAACATTATTCATCAACTTTTACAAAGTAAGTATGATATGTCTGAGTGAAGAATGCGTAAATAGTATTCTATAAGAATATATTGAAGAACTCTAATGCTCTCCGTGATTACCGAATACTATAAATTAATTTGCACACTTGTTGTCGATTACGAGGACAAGGACTCAATTCCCGAAGTGGACAAAGTATTTCTTGCATGTTGATGGACGAATTCAGAGCAGTACCACCCTCTCACAGAAGATCGATGTCAAATATTATTCATACTGTTGCTGTATCAGTGAGTAACTAGAACGGATACGCGTCACCTTTGCGTCGACTGTTCTTTTCCTATGAGGGTAAGGCAGAAAAAATATAGAGGCATTAATTGCCTTCATCTCAATATTCACCTAGTTTGGCAAATCGACAAGAATTTCAGTTGCCATAAATATCATCCAAGGCTCAAGAATATCCATATATCATCGGGCCCTGTTTAAATACAAAGTTTAGATAGATTTTGGTGTAATTCATTTCTGGTTACAACATCAAATATGTAATCTATGTATATAGTATTACAGATGAATTTCGCTAGAACAATAATTGCTCAGCGTTTATTGCCGATATAACATTGCAGTCCATGTTCTGCGCCACTGAGTTTCTTACATATGATACTGTTATTGTTTCCAACAAGTCTATAATTATATTCTGTAGTATACAAACATCATTTGAATTAGTTCAACATTGGCTTTAAGATTAACATTCACATATCCACTACCTACATTGTTGCCGACTGTTCAATATTTGCAAAAAGGAAATTGCCTCTTACTGGTAAAAACACAAGAACTAAGAAAAAGGATAAATACCTGATACGGTTCTGCTGCTAAAATTGTTAATTATCGATTTATCGTGAAGATCTTTGACAGTCGTTAAAGGGCGTTAGTACCTCTGAACAAACTGACTCTTGTCTAAACCATGGAATATCGCTATCCCTTAGGGTTGCGAAGGTCGGGCAGGCGGTCGCTTTGTGGAAAAGCTCGCTTTCAGCCAAATTTGGTTAGACTGGTAACCGGGTCCCGGGTTGAAGCTGGGATAAAGCTAGGAGGATGATGATAACGGTTCTCCTGCTAGCGTTTCCTAACAAAAAATCTTAGTTACTTAGCCTCACTCCAGTTTTGAACCCAGTATTATTTACTCAATCTTTATTAATATAATAAAGGTGAATCATTTTTCTTTTTATAGTAATAGGCGGCAAACGAGCAGACGGATCGCCTGATGGTAAGCAATTACCGTCGCCCATGGACACAAGCAACACCACAGAAGTCACAAGTGCGTTGCTGCCCCTTGGGGTTGGGAAAAGGGATAGGATGAGGAGTGGTATGAGGGAGAAGGAATAGGGGATAGGGCCTCCGGCACTCTCACTCACCGAACGAAATGCAACAGTTTAGGTACTGTTACTTTACGTCGATTTTCTGTGAGAGGGTAGTACTTCCCCGGTCGAGCCGGCCCATTCATGCTGAAATCAGCAAGGCTCTACTACCGAATCATGCATATGTTTAAACGCGCTTATACTAAAAAAGTCTTCTTGGATGTAATTTTGCCTTTAACAATTCAATCAATAAGAAACAGTATAAGAAATGTATTTTATATGACATTAGGCGACGAGCAAACAAAAAAAGAACGCTTAGTGAGAAGAATAGAACTTCACGAGAAACATCTTCAAAATAAAAAACGTGATTGAAAGCAGACTTACACACTCTCGTTAATATTGAAATTGTCCTTCAAAACTATCATTAGTGACACACTTCGACAAAAAATCACAAACCTACACCAAAACATTTGGGTTATTTTTACTTTATTTTTCAGGCCTAAAAACCAATTAGAAGTTCAAAAACAAACTTTATTTATTATCATGAGACACTGCCATTATATTTGCTAAATTAATACAAAGTTTACAAATTAAAACCAAACTTTGGGCGTGGAAACCCGACCTTCCGAAGTATCGTAATGATTTATTATGCCACAAGATATGAAATCAAAGGTTCAATGCATTGCTTTTAATAACTGGGAATTTACAATTGATACAGTACAAAACCTTACACGGAAAGTAAAGTTATTTGCAAAGTTATTTGCAAAGCAATTAAAAGTCGTAAAGTTGTCTGAGTCGGCGAGTCTAATGATCGCTAGATTAATTTATTGCCTTTCCGTGCGGGAAATTGTCGGGACGCGGCGAGGATTAAAAATAAAGGACTGCGGAGGCCAAAAAACGAGCGATGTTTTATAGATCTTTAAGTGATTGAATGTGATATATTATTCATAGCGAAAAGCTCAGATCGTTGTTATGGGCTTTTATAACAAGTCCTATATATTCATCATATCTGTATATTATACAAAGAGAGGGAATATGTTTGTTTGAATGCGTTATATGTTTTGTAAACTAGCTTTCTCTTCAGTTCAAAGAAACAAATGTTGTCTTCAAATTAATAACTAACTTCTGTGATAGATGCCCTAAAATAGTATAATTCTACGACTAAGTCTGGTGTCACATTTAGCCCCTGTTTTATTATTGCCTTTAAACTTTTATGCTTTGTTACCGTAAAAGCGAAGCAGTAACTGTTTAAATATGCATAAGGATCCGATTTATCTCGCACGCATCTGAAGTATATGTTGGACATCACATAGAGCTCTTAGACCCTTCCAAAAATCCTCCTACTATATTATTATAAACTACTTCCCTGCCAAATTTCATATGAAAAAACTGCTGGACGTATATATATATAAACGTCCAGCAGTTTTCGAGATTTCGAGAACTTTCGCTTTTATATACAATAGATTATTCGACCATTCAACATCCGCATCAGTATTAAACCACAATTTCTGTGGACACAGATCGATTCCCGTGGTTCTGACAAGTCTGATAGATTACCAACCAGCGTCGCGTCGCTACCGCTCGCCCCGAACTAAAGACCTTTTCAGTATCCGCTCGTATTTCCGTAAAGTTTTCAATACTGATCATATTTACTTGAGCACCGCGTTTTAAAAAGTTTTGAATTTATATAATAAGCCTTTGCCTTTGACTTCGCACGCGGTTAAAGGGAATAATTAAAGCAAAGAACCAAATACAGGGTATAACTAAATCATCCTATTTCCTGTCAACGCAATAAGTACATGCCGCCATTGTAGATTAGTTTTTTTTATATATAAGTTTTTCGCCTCTTCACTAACCACTCGTTTAATTTCCGAACTAATTTCCGCAACGTTCCGATCGCCGATTACTTTAGTACCATATTTCAAAAAGATGTATTTGTATACATTTTATATGTATTTATCAAGATATTATTTTAATCATAAAAAGATGTCTCTTTGTCGTCCTGTCTGACCTGACCTCTCCGAACAGATTTTTGTTAGGTTTTTACCAATACCACAATTTTTTCTTAGCGTTAACCCAGTTTCAACCTGGTTTCCGCTTACTAGTCTAATTGGATTAGGCTGTCTGACCTCCGCAACCCGAAGTGTTAGCGATATTCAATGCTTTAGACTAGTGTCATTTTATTTAGAAGGCACTAACGCCTAATAACGACTGTGAAAGATCTTCATGACAGCCGGGACCGACGGCTTAACGTGCTCCCCGAGGCACGGGGCATGCGATAATAAACTTCGGTTTTCACCAAAAATAGTATTATTCCCTGTTTTTTTTTATATCCATCGGCTTGATTGATTTTGTTGTTTTGGTCTCCAGATGAAAAATATGGAAAATATCTTTCCAACAAACCGATTAGTCTAGTTGCACCAAAAAGTAAAAAGTCTGCAATCAATAAATGTCTGTTGACAGGTGAGAACTTGGTAGACAAAACAAAGATTTTTATTAATTTTCTCCTTGAAAACTACTAAAATGAATAATGAATAACTCGTTTGGGGCATATAGCTACCGATAGGGTAGCTATAACCCTCTTAATTAGTAATACAAAAATTCCCTACCTTAGCTCACAGCAAAAACGAAAATAGTGCCTACATTTGCGTGGATAAAGGCAATTTATTTTTATCCTTTTGTATAATATTATTATAATGATGTTAAAATTTTCTTAAAGAAATATACAAACAGATAATTCGTTACGTCTTATTTATTTACTTGTACTGCGGCTTTGAGAATTATAATTCGTCATTACAATACCTCTGTAGGTTTCCATGCAACTTGGATAAATTCTTCATAATGGTGTATTGTATTACATAGATGTTTTCGTCTTTGCTTATACATTATCTGAGGATTTTAACATGATATACGTTGAATTATGTTTAAGAATACTGTTACGCTCTTATTTTTTATTTTAGCTAAGTTGATAGTGCGTCGCGCGTCGTCCGGCGACCACGTACCGGACGACGCAGCAGGGGTAGGCCTCCGATCTGGTTAAGATCGCGGGAAGCGGTTGGATGCGGGCGGCACAAAATTGGTCTGTGTGGAGAACCTTGGGGGAGGCCTATGTCCAGCAGTGGACGTCTCTAGGCTGACATGATGATGATAATAAATTTGGGAGTGAGCTGTATCGGTTCATTAGTTTTCCTTTAAAATAACATAATGCCTGCACTAGGGATAAATTTTGTATCGTGAAAACCTTTTCAAAAATTAAAAATCCTCGTAACAATGTAACATCCAAACATCTCTAACCACGATTTATGGATCGCAAGCGTTGTTCTTTGGTGAAGATAGCCCACAACACTCGGCGCAGTGTAAAGCGGCGCTGCAGTCATTTAATCCGATAAGCCTTGGTACAGCCATTTCTATACAAATTATTGAGTACTCATAAGCTAGATATTTTCTAGATATCATAGATAGATAGATATCTGCTAGATATTATTTATGAAGGTATTTTCGTCACTCGTTTAACAAAACGAACAACTTGCTACTCAATATTGAAGGCACGAATGCCCGTAGTTTCGATGTGTTGGCAGTTTTTAACCCTTGTGTGTTTGCTTAGGTCGCAGTTGGTGCGATCTGCTAGTTAAAGAGTATATATTGTGTGTTACCCAAATTTAAAATGTTAATAACATTTTGGTACCTAAATTTTTCTAATTTGTTGTGGAAGAAAGATGCAGTAGGTATTTTGTTTGCTTATTGAAAATGTGAAGGCGTTTATGAATAGCCAAAACGTGTCCAAAAAGGCACGTTTGGCTGTCCATAGAAGGGTGTTAGTACCTACTCTTATGTATGGTAGTGATAGTTGGGTATGGCAGCTCTTCTGCCATACCCAACTATCACTTTCATGACTCTTCATGAAAGTAGAATAAATGCTGTAGAAATGAGAGCACTGCGAAGTATGTGTGGTGTTTCTTTGACTGACAGAGTAAAGAATTGTGTGATAAGAGAGTGTTGTGGGGTAAAAGAAGATGTAGTGACAAGCATCGAGAAAGGTATGCTAAGATGGTTTGGACACGTGGAGAGGATGGATGACGAAAGACTGACCAAGCAGATATATAAGGCAAGTGTGGAAGGGACAGGACGAAGGGGAAGACCTAGGCGGACGTTCTCTGACCAGATTGGAGACATCCTAAAAACAGGACAGGTTAGAAGCACCCTGAACAGAAGAGCATGCATGAGGAACCTGATGGGAGTGAATGAAGCAAGAGAGATATGTCAAGATCGTTGCAAATGGCGCTCCGTAGTCTCTGCTTACCCCTCCGGGCAACAGGCGTGAGTCTATGTATGTATGTATTGAAAATGTGGTGATGGGGTTTTCCTCATACCGGAATACTACACAAGTTTGATAAAATTTTGTGTATGCGTTTGGCATTGCGACACATATACGATAGTTATGACTACGAAACATATAGTTATACAGGAGCTAGGAAGCTTTAACTTCATTCATGAGTAGGTATATAGCTCCCCTTGGATTCAATTTGAGTGTTGGCATCCGAATAGATATTTGCAGATCAGTCGGTCATATGGAATTTTTGACCAGTTGATTGTCCACCATAACACAACTGTGTCGGGTTCCAACCACTGGTTTACACCTGATTGGTCACCTCAGTTAAGCTATTTTAATTGGTCGATCTTACCCATACATTCGACACGTCCAAACATAGACGTCTTATCCAAATAGATTTAAAACTTTAGCGTCGCCAGCTATGACATCAATATTAAAACAAGAAATGCAAATTCTTCTAATGAATCAGAGAAATCTACCGAATGTAAAACAAAGAACGTTTGATTATTATTCACGTTGTCGCCTCGGTCTGTCCGTGACTACAAGTGAAGTAATTAGTTCGAAACTTCGGGCACGCTTCTGTTTAAAGTATTACAATTAGGTAATACTAAACCAGGCAAAAGTTTTACTTAATTTAGCCCAGATGTAAAATGATGGATAAAAGTATTACATTTAAACGTTTATTTATTTTTGTTTGACACTCGTATTGCATAGAATTTGATTTGGTTGGATACCGTACTACTTGCCGTTACATAAAATATGCCCGTTAACATACAGCAATTTTGCTTAATCTAAGAATATAGAGACTAGAATGGCTTATCATACGTCACTCGGGATTACTTTAGTGCGGTCACGTTAAACTCTACTCCGTTAGAAAAAATCTAAATCATAGTAAAAAGTATAGATTCCGTTTCGTGGATTCAATATTTTGACATAAACATTAACGGTCTTATTAATAAAAAATGCTTATTCTTCTCATACTCCAAAGTAACCCCGGGGGTAGTTAATTCATGATTAGTTATGGAATAGCTACGTGTTAATAACGGTATCAATAAATACGAAGTAAGTTCGGAGTAACAATACTATTCTTACCCTGAGATTAAGGTATACGTTATGGCAACCCACTGATATTAAAAGTAAAAAGAATGAACAAAATGACCTGGTCGAATAAAAACTTTTTATTAAACACTTTTATTTGGCAACTAGCTTTTGCCCGCGGCTTCGCGCGCGTATTATTCTAAAGACTTCAGAAACTATTGGGTACAAAGTAGCTCGGTCAGTAGGTATTCATGACACTATATACCTAGTATTATATCTACATAATAACATCATCTTGCATACAGTCAAATGTCAAAGCCATGTTCCAATTCATGTCCAATATAATATCTAATAAATAATATCTATAAACACTTTCGCGTTTATAATATTAGTAGAGAAAACTGTTTCAGCCGTTTAAGCGTAGTACTTATATAATTATTAGTTTATATATGCGAATAATCTAATCACCGTGCACAATATGACATTATATTGTATGATGTGTCAGTACTGACAGATATACGCACAGCGCACTCAATTATCATAGCGCATGCGTTCTTACTTCCAAGAGGTAAATTTGTGCCGTACAAACTTCTACTCTTTGCAAGGGCAAGCGTTTGTGTTGGTTGGCAATCTTCAATGAAATAATCTCTAATAATTTTAACCCACAATAATAAAATTAAAAAATCAGATACTAGTAAGTACTCTAACGAACACCAAACAAATGTGAAAATATATTTGGGTTATATATATAAATCTCAATTAAAGTTGGAAATACAATATAAATCTACGAGCTTTTGCCCGCGTCTTCGCTCGCGTAAATTCGAAGAACACAATTCTCTCATAATAGACGGATACTTTAATAATCATTGTCGTTTAAACAAACTGTTTATACCGATAAGAAATATGTATATCTAACTGCAAGAAGTATTTACTAGATAGTATTATACAAACTACATAGTAGATACTCAACATGACTGTTATTCGGTGACAGTGACTTTTCTGTCTTTTTTTATTATTATAATTTCTAATACTGTCAGAAGCATTAGAAATTAACAAAATACTCTACAATCCGAATTTTGCGGATATATGTTGTCGACTCGAAATCATTATTTTTTATGTTTTAGTATTCAGGTAAAGTTTCGATCTAGTCTACCGTACCCCGTGACAAATAGATACTCACTCCTTGCTTACTCCAGCGTTAAACCATGGGTCTCCGCGGAGTAACTTTTATTCCCGGAGTAAATTATGAATAGTTAACTCCGACCTTACTCCTAGTTTATTAATACCATAATTGCCTAATCTTGGCTTAAGTCTTAGAGTAAAGTTGTTCTGAAGCTAATCCTAGTTTATTAATAAGACTGTAATTGATTAGAAGTACATAATTTACTCCGCAAATTTTTTTAATTGTGCGTGAAATCATTAAACAAAAGTGTATAGTGGTGGTGAACTTTAAAAACTTTGGCAGCAAATATAAACTGATAAACGATATATTTAACAATCTACCTACTGTCCCACCGTTTGCAAATTATTTGAAAGCGAACTCCTATTTCGTGACCAACTCTTAAGTCTTGGTAGCGCGGTGCGTAACGCTACGGCTTCGCGTTCAACGAGTTGATGGTACAAATCCTAGCTACATACAACGTTGTCTTTTTGGAATTGTTTCCACATTGGTGCATTTGTATTACATTAAACTACAATGTCAAACTGTGATGTATGTGGAAGACTCGTACCAAACCTTGAACAAATAACCTGTTCTAACTGCGATAATATCTATCACCATTTGTGCGTAAACATTACTGCAACTAAATACAAAAGACTCAGTAAAGCCACATGAGTAGATAAACGGAACAGAGACACAGCTTCATACAACAGCGCGAATCGGTTGCACTACTACGAGCACGCGGCTTATGTGTGCGTGACCACTGGCCGCTTGTCGTGTACGGCGGCGTGGCGCGGCGAGAGTGGATAGAACCGGTTTACGTAGGCACAGGCAGTTGACTTTCTTAGGGTTATTACGACGCACGTTGTTTGTTTTGTACGTTGCAAGTTTTAATATTTTAATGTAAAAAAGTGGTGTTTTATTATTAATAATGATTGTTTATTGTACTGTGTGTATGAATAATACTAGATGGAATAATTAAATCGTTTAAAGATTTTAACAATGGTAACGTACAATTGGGTTTTTTAATTAGGTATAACTCCTGATAATTTTGTCGCATTTGTTGAATTGCTCGAGCAAAAGTTTCGCGAATATTTCGATTTTGAAATAAATATTGACAATGTTGGCAACGAAATACTTAACAACTCATAGTTGTGAAATTGTGTAAAAGCAATTAATGTTTAAAAAACCAATGACTATCAGAAAGTGATCAGCCATCGACAGGGATAACAAAAAACAGGTGCATGCGATTTTCAACCTTATTGACGTAACTCAGAATTTATAATTTTAATAACGTATCAATGTCAGAAAGCAAGAAAATACCAAAAAAAAGTCTGTCATGAATTGTCAATAAGGCCGAAAATCGCATGCACCTGTTTTTTGTAAGCCCTATCGATGGTTGATCATTTTATAGTCATTTGTTTTGTAGACGTTCATTTGTCTTACACAATTTCTTTTTAAACTTATTTTAGATACCTATCCCCGTGGTAAAACTAGTGGCCATAATAGCTAAAGGAGATTCCTATGTTTATTAGGAAAATAGATCATATTACCTACCAGAAAATATTCAACACTATTAGTGGTATCGTTGGGAATGTTAAATAAATCACGTCGTCACGTCGTGTCCTTGGTAACAAATGTATATTTTTATTCCGTGCTTTTAAAAGTTTCAGATGCATGCCTTTTTTGGTTCCACTCGCTATTTTATTTACAACTGTACTTCTGCCGTATAGCGAATCCGTCGAGTCCAAGAATCTGCCCAATCCACGAATCTGTCGAGTTGGGAATCTGCCAAATCACGAATCTGTCCAATCCAGAATCTGTCGTATACCGAACAAGCGATTTGTCTTAACCTATTGTGACAACCCTACCAAAATATGTAGGTAACAAATTTACAAGCTCTTAAGAAGCTGTCTCTCTGTTCGGTTTATTTACTCATGAAGTAAAGCTGCGCGTTTGACTTGGAATTGTCCTAGCTGTTTGAATGACAAACAAAACAAAGAAACTTCAAACCAAGGCGGTGTTAATTCCGATGACGAAGAGAAAGCAAGCGACATTCGGCGTATTATTCGAGAAGAAATTAGAAATACAATGCGAACCGAAGTAAAACACCTTGTTCGAGAATTAAGAAGTGAAATTGAAGATATCAGGAAACAATTTGAGGACCTAAAGGCATCTGGATGTTTCGATATTTCTCAATACACCGATTTAAAATCCGATTTCGTAAAACTTCAAGAAGACAATGCCTATCTTCGGTCACAAAATGCTGTTTTGCAGGAGTCAACAGATCAGTTAAGAAATCAGGTCAATATCATGGATCAAAACTTACGTGACGCAAACTTAGAGCTGCATGGGCTGCCTGAAAATAAAAACGAAATACTCCCTAACATTATAACTCAATTGTCTAGAGTTGTGTCATGTGAACTCGGCGATTCCGATATTCTGAAATGCACCAGGGTGGCCAGCATCAATAATAACAGGACACGTCCTCGTACGGTGGTGGTGAAACTGCGCAGTCCTAGATGCCGCGACGAACTATATTCTGCAATTACCCGGTATAATAAAGCAAACAAGGATGAAAAGCTCAATACAACTCTACTGGGTTACGGCGGCAATAAACAACCGGTATATGTCTCCGAGCACCTCTCTCCTACATACAAAGCTTTACATGCGGCTGCTCGGCTTCGAGCAAAAGATAAGTCTTACAAGTTCGTCTGGGTTCGATATGGAAAAATTTATGTTGCTAAAAATGAAAATTCCGGCAGTATATTAATTAAAGATAAACAGTGTTTAGAGAAAATTATTTAAATTGTAATATTAGTCTGAATTCATTTATGTCATGTATATTTTGATTGTATTTATAAATAATTATGCATTTATCAATTTTTTATCAAAATGTAAGAGGCATGAAGACTAAGTCACATGATATTTATATGTCAATAATCAATTCTAGCTACGATATAATTTGCTTTACTGAAACCTGGTTAGATGAATGGTTTTTATAATCTGAGTATTTCGATGAAAGATATACTGTTGTGCGAAAAGATCGATGCCATGGTTATAAGCAGTTGTACTCTAAATCTCGTGGTGGTGGCATTCTAGTAGCTATTAGTAATAAGCTACATTTTGTTAGAAAACATGATTGGAAAATATTTGTTGAATATTTGTGGCTGTCTGTTAGTTTTGGAAGTGCCTGTTTAAATTTATGTCTTGTTTATCTACCATCTTATATACCGAGCGATACTTTTAAGGACTTTTTGGATAGGGTTGAGGACACATGTCTGCAAAACACTGATTGCAATACATTATTAATAGGAGATTTTAATTTACCTAATATCAAATGGCAGAACAGAGACAATTCATTTATGGGAGTTTGTGACCCTAAGTCCGTACTGCTAAGAGATTTTCTCAATGTAACCGGTTTTACTCAGGTAAATGATATAAGCAACGAGAATAAGCATATATTAGATCTAGTTTTCGTGGACGAAAATGCTTGCGTCAGTGTCAGCGACGCACCTCCCCTTAGTAAACCTGACATCCATCATCCACCGATAGAAATAGTCTTTGACAAACCTATGATCACCAATTTACGCCCTAATATTGATCGGTTAAAATATAACTTTAACAAAATAGATTACGAGGCGTGTATTGCAGATCTTCGTCTAATCAATTGGGATAGCTATGAGTGTCTGGATTGTAATGATTATGTTCAAAATTTTTATAACATTTTATGGGAAACGATTGAAAACGATTGAAAAGCATACTCCTAAAGCAACACCCAAAAAGGCAAATTATCCTGTATGGTTTTCCCCTCCATTAATTAAAATGCTTAAAGAAAAACACAAATACCGTATTAAATTCAAAAAGTATAAGAATCCAAGAGATTATGATATGTTTGATGCATTACGGAAGTGATCTAGGATAGCCATAGAAAATTGTTTTAAGCTTTATATAGCAAATATAGAAAAAGAAATAAAAACCAATGTTAAGTCATTTTGGCGGTATACTAGAACAAAAAAGACATGTAAAAGCGTTCCCCAACAAGTTTTTTATTATGATAGGGTGGGTGAGGGCGGTGATTGTGTCGCTAATCTGTTTGCGGAGTATTTTGCATCTACATATGCTCCGAATCAGTCGTCAGGTAATTCCCCTAGATTAGGAACTGCAGCTAGTTACTCTCTCTCCTCTATATACATTTCTGAAAATGACATAAAGGCAAGCATTGAAAAATTAAACTTAAATAAAGGTGCGGGCCCCGATGGACTGCCACCTATTTTCATCCGTCTTTGTATAGAAGTACTTATTATGCCGTTACATACTATTTATAACAAATCATTAAAAAGTGGTATATTCCCTGACTTATGGAAGATTGCGCACATTATTCCAATACATAAATCTGGTAATTTAAATGATGTAACCAATTATAGACCGATATCCATTATTTCTCAATTTGCTAAAATGTTTGAAGGTCTAATTTACAAAGAAGTCTATTATCATCTTCGCCACACTTTAAGTTCCCGGCAACATGGTTTCGTATCCAACCGCTCGACTCTTTCCAACTTGTTGATATACACTACGTACCTTACTGACGCGTTACAGGATAGGGGTGAAGTTGATGCTATATACATAGATTTTGCAAAAGCTTTTGACCGCGTGGATCATTTTATACTTTCTGCAAAGTTAAATCATGCTGGAATACACGGTTGTCTGTTGCGATGGTTCGACAGCTATTTGCAAAATCGTTCTCAACTTGTAGCATTAGCCGGCTACGAATCAAAACCTTTTATACCCTCTTCGGGCGTTCCGCAGGGATCAAAATTGAGTCCATTATTATTCCTTGTTTTTATTAATGACCTCCTAGACTTAATTAAAAGCAACTGTTTAGCTTATGCTGACGATTTAAAGTTATATCGCAGAGTGGACACACTAAGTGACTGCATGGCTCTCCAGGATGATTTAAATATTGTCCAACAATGGTGTTGTGATAATGGAATGACACTCAATGCTAAAAAATGTCAATGTATCACATTTACGAAAAAGGTTAAATACACTATCTTTAACTATGAAATAGATGGAGCTCGCCTGGAAAGGGTCTCAGTTATTCGTGATCTGGGCGTTATTTTTGACACACCATTGACTTTTCGCTATCATATTGATAGGACAGTATCTAAAGCTAGCAAAACACTTGGCCTTGTGATTCGTATGTGTAAGCCATTTCGCAACAACAACAGCATCATTTTATTATACAATGCCTTAGTGAGGTGTACACTAGAATATTGCTCTACCATATGGTCAGCCTTTTATTCCACGTATAGTGATTCCATTGAATCAATTCAAGCTCGTTTTGTGAGACACTTAACAGTTAGAAATGGGCTTCGAAAGTCAATTCCTGCTTATAACGATAGGTTACTCCATTATGAAATGAGAAGTTTAAAGGAAAGGCGTGACATTTCGGACTTGTTAATCCTTCATAAAATTATCAGAGGCTGTATAGATGCCCCATTAATTCAAAATTTCAAATTCAAAATTAACCAGCGCGTCATGCGCCATCCGCGTTTATTTGAAGCACCTATGTGCACCTTAAATAGTAGTTATAACAGTCCTCTGACGCGTATGGCTCGTTTATATAATGAGAGAGTGGTGAAAACTAACAGTTCGATTGACATCTTTGCTATGGAGCTTAGACCATATAGGCATTTCCTGCTACAGTAAGGTCTTGTTACTTATATTATGTTTTTTTTTTTTTGTAATATGTTTAATTTAATTTTAATAGATTTCATGTTTTTTAATTTTTTTTTCTTCTAGTTTGTATAGTTCCTTTTATAAATTTCATTTAATATAGCACGCATGTAATCCTGTGTAGTAAATAGACACTATTACCTAAAAGCTATGCATGCCTGTTAAATATGTGGTTACAACTAATTTAGATTTAAGAAAGCTGTGTTTAAGATTTATGTAATTATACTGTTGGTGTGCTTATATAATAAAATAAAATAAAATTATAATCGTTTAGAATCTCAATCACCTTTGCCATGCATTTTCTATTGTAAATATTTTACCAGACGTAGGTACTTTTGGGTACCAAATAACAGAAGATGATCCTTTTTTCGGCTGTCAACGAGATTTTTTTAAGGTTCGCTATGCTATGCGGCATAACTCCGTCGCTCATTTTTCCATGTGGAAAGTCACGTCACACAATCAGATAATCTAGACCACCGAGTCACCGAGGCATTGACTGCCTACAGGCACTTATGAAATTATTTATTTCAAAAATAATAAAAAACTTTTGAACGTAAAAATAAAGTAAAACCAAAACAGCAATCTCGAAAACATTTATAAGAAAACAGAAAATATTATAAATAAAAAAGTTGTGATTATTTATAGTGAACGATTAAAGCAACTGAGCTTCAGACGATTTATATCGAGGATATTATCATAGTTTATAGTATCCGGATAATCATGCGAACGTCTCCAGTAAATCTAGATTAAGCATTGCTAAATACTAGGTATAATCGGCGTTGGAGGATACGTTGTGTCGAGACTGAACTTCGATAAATGGCACACATATTTGGATACATAGAGTAAGATCGGCTAGGTATTATTCGAAATTCGCACAATAAAAATACAAAAGAAGACTGCAAATATTAAAGACTTCACGCGCACCTTAGTCTAGTAAAGTCAATTTGGCTATATACCTCGCTAAGTTCGATCTCTGCCAGATGACATTGGGTTTGGAAGAATTTGTGTAAGCAAACATATGCAGCGATACTACTCCTTGTAGGTAGTATATATTCCAAATCCATATTGCCCTCACAGAAAATAGTAAAAAGTGAAATATTTCAGTTATTTTTGTAAATAATATCGTCTAAAAGGTCAGATACTCGCTCTAGGGAAATACCAAGAAATTTCTCGTCTGCAACAGTCAATATTTGAAATTTCGATCGTTTTATTCAAGGTAAACTATTGTTACATTGAAATTAGCAATCAGAATACATATAACATATAATAACTTTATGCTTTAAATATATTTGTAGAATGAATATATGAACTTGCGTAGGTATATTAGATATTGTCATATGCGTGTATACGTATATTGTCAATAGTTCTAGGCTGCAGTTGATGATGTGTGAGGTCGTTTCTATTTATAATTTTCACCGTAATGTTAAATTAGCACAGTCATTCTTTTAGTTTTGGCTTATTGTGAGTACAGTTACTCAACCACAAATTGAGTTGCTATTTAAATAGCAATTTTATCTTGACAAAAAAAGCAGCATATGCATAATGAAACATTGTAAGCAGCGCGAGTCTGCTTGTGACCACGTCCAGTTTACCACGTCCGTTTTGGCCTGATTAGCAATCAGACCAAACTCACCAAGCATCAAAGTTTTTCATGGTACGAACTTAAATAGCCAGATACAATGCTACATACGTAAATATCAATACACGATCGAGTTAAAAATAAAAATCTCTAAAAGTACAAAGATTTTTACTGCATAGCTATCGGTTTCTAGTGAAAATTGTTTCACTTTTAAGACAACAATGTATTATTGACTATACAACGGCACAACAGTGTGTTGTAAATAAACGTTTGCGTAACAATAATACTGGCACAAAGGTAAACTTGGCGTGAGACGGCTTTGGACGTCCCACATTAAATATCATTTATTTAGGGCCATATCGCGGCAAATACTCTAAGGATTTCACTTTATTGGAGGAGCAATGAAACCGAGCGTACTCTGTTTGACTCAAGTACGTAGCTTACATGTTAACGGAGATAGCGGATCATTTAATATGGAATAAACTGAACATGTACCTTTCAAAACAAATCTTCCGCGCTAGGACGATATGTTCTATCGCGAGAGGATTGTAGTAATTCAATGTTAAGATAATTTAGACAGTTTGTTAGCGTGATTTTACTTGTAACACAAAGTATGCTCCTGTACTTATATAATACAGATGTAAACATTTTCAATCTGTTTGTCGTCAATCGCTGATAAAAATGGCTTATTATTTCTTGAAATGGTAACCAAGACTAGACTTTTACAACGATTAATACCTACTTATGTTGATATCGCGACGGTATAATACAATATTCAAACGATGAACGAAGAACATCCAGTCTAGAAACAGCTTTGTTCCAAACAAAGTTGTTTCTGTATGCTATCATAGGCGACGCTATAGTGAACAAACCATTACGCCATACGTAAAACAATTTCTATATTGCTCTTGGAACCCACCCTTGAACTTTCATAACAAAATCGCCATAAAACCATAACCCGTTTTGCAAAATTCCGTCATAAAAGAACAATAAATTCACCCATAGCACAACTTAAATCTGATTCGTACGTGCGTATTGTGTCTCAAGATGCCATAACCGCCATAATCTTATAAGTCGGGGCATACATTTACTAGGCGCTTGGACCAGGTCCAAGGTCAACCTAGCAATGTCAAGGACACTATTTGTGGCCTTGTAGAAGCATGCTCGGAATAATCAAACGCTTTGAGAGTACTAGCGTAGAGTTTTCGTTGTAACACTACGTAGTACGAGTATGTCTTTACACGCCAAATTTACACGCGATGTTTTTGTACTAGTACACTGGGCTTTACCGTAGTTTTGGTTTATCATAAAGTTCTTGCGTTTGCGTTTTGTTTGCTTTATCAATGAATGGATTGCAAGTTGTATATTTAGTTAAAAACTAGCTTCAAATGAATTTGAAAATATGGTTTCAATACGAATGGTATTTTCTGACACAGTTAATCTGTGGACAGTGTAGAGATAAGTCTAGGTAAGTAAATGTAAGAGGCGTAAATTTAAAAAGGCTCCTTAAGGCTAGTGACATGTTTAATAAAAGGACAAAGTAGTCGACAATTTAAAGCAATTGTCTACGACGTACTTGAAGTCGTTCCATCCAACTTTAGCAACTGCAATAAATTAAATTTTAAAAATGTTTTGACATTTATCATTAACATAAACAGTAGAATGCACTGAGTCGTTGTTTGCTGATATTTCCATTAGCTATATAATCTCATAGCAAATAAGTAAATAAACATCACATGTGTCTGCCCAAATCATACTACTAGAATATTATTTGTGTGTATTTTTGTAACCGCATCAAACTGCGAATACCATAGCTAACGACCAAAGTTACATACAGGGTTAACTCACTGAGAATATCTCTGCGTTTTTTCAATAGTTCCAAGAGCCGCACACTTGAAGCTATTTAAGAGAAGGTACGACTTCCTTTAAGCGTTTTGCATTACAATCTCCGATTTTTATCCAGTTGGCAAGGTATTCTTTGTACGTGATAATGAGCTTTTGTAGCACCTGAGATACAACTCGTTGCTGGAGCTCAAAATACCAATAACAACATCGATAGACTTTTAACAAAGTCAAAAAAGTGTAGAAATCATCACAATAGAGGGTCTATTGTGAGTTTGATTGTTCTCTTCATCAAAGTAGGTAAGTAAAAAGTAATTCCATATCTAAAGTAACATTTAATATTTGCAACGTACTTTAAAAAATTTAAACCTAATATGTGTTACATTCTTCCGTCTTAATCCATACCGGCACAATAAAATCAGCGTCACCACCATCGCTGAACATCGACAGAGCCGTCTATCAAAGTGTCATTCAAAAATGCAAAACGTCTCCTAGGAACCCTCACAAGCTCGCTGGTAACAATTAAATTTGTGTCGCCTAAAGCTATTAAAGAGCGGACACTGGGCGTCGCACGTCGGGTGTGTTCGGTGTGGACACGTCACACAAAGGTATTGTTTATTGTCACACATCGCATGATTGTCACACGCCGTAAGGTCTGATGCACAGCAAATGTATGCTAGTCAAAATTTTACAAAAAGTATATCGAAAGGTAAAAGAACGACCATTTCACGGCTTCAGAATCGTCATTGTTTAAAATGCTGTCATCATCTAGCTTATTTTTTTTCTCTCTTTCATTTAATTGCCTCTACCTCTTATCGGTGGAGCAAATGCTATTGCCTTCGGTTTTCTGCCTTTTCCATGACCGAAGGCAAAGTAAAAGGTTGAGTTTGGGTCCCTCGACCTTTTCCTGTTTCCTATATAAAGATGTACAGTATATTTTTTTAGATGTTTCCCTCTCACATTTTACCACCTTCGAATTGTCTGACACCCCACACCAGACAATAGTTCGTATAATCCATAAATTGTTTCATGTGTGCTATCCATGATTGTTTCGACTCGTGAACCTTGTGTTGTTGTTGTTAATAACGCGATACAGCATTCATAAACACATCGAAAAATGGCTTTAAAAAATATGACGTCGCCTGATATTTTCACCGAAAATGGTTAGATCAGCAAGCTTCTTGCTACGCAGTATGGTGGTCATATGAACGTTACATTTTAGCATTGCACCTCTTTGCTGTGTGTTGGCCCTTACAAAGGTAGCACAATTGGATCACCTTGCTGGCGCGTAAACATGTAATACTCTGTGGTCATACTAAGAGCCATTAACGGAAATAATCTATCCTTTTGTTACTCCCTAGGTTGAGAATTTATAGATCAAGTAAAAAGGTTTTCTGACATTGGTTGAAGAGTAAATAGCTATAACCGAAACTTATTTGAGTAGAACTTAGGTTCGATTTTAGTTTGAAGAAGTTTTATATATGTATCTATTTTTGAATATACCTGATTAAATAAAGCACAGAAGGCTGCTAAATTGCTGTTGAATATTCTTTATTGTACACCATAAAACATTTTAAAACATAATGACTACAAAAATTGTAACTGTACAAAAGGCGGCCTTATCGCTAAGAGCAATCTCTTCCAGGCAACCTTTGGGTAGACAGGAACGATGTAAGCATTTAATTTAATTGTGTAGTGCAATTAAAAGACAACCAAAGTAATCGGTTAATCAGACTAATTGATAAACTTTTATATAAAGTATAATATTATATACATACATAAACATGATACAAACATATACACATATATACATACATAAATATGATACATATATAAACATAATTCAAAATACCTTCACATATACAATGTATATATAATACATACTATAACCACATTCTAAGAGCTAAGATATGTTGTACCGAACAAAAATAATAATAACCAAAGAAATCTTTTGAACGAAATCTATGTAGCCATGGTTCAATCTGTTTTAGTGTATTGCATAACTGCGTGGGGTGGAGCAGCGAAATCTAGATTTCTAGAGTTAGAACGCGCTCAAAGAGCGATTATTAAGGTGATGTACTTCAAAAAAAGAATATTCTCTACGGATAAGCTCTACAAATTATGTAACCTGCTGTCTGTGAGAAAACTGTACATTCTTTCTATCATCCTTAAAGCGCATAAAGAGATATCATATAAGCCGGAAATACTTAAAAAAAGAAACAAACATCGCATAGTAAATGTACCCACAACTAAAACCGAATTTGCAAACAGACAATTTAAAAAACGCTCAGCCTACTTATACAATAAAATTAATAAGTCGATATATATTTATGATAAAAAACCATATGAATGTAAAAAAACATTAATTATTTGGCTTAACAATTTAAACTACAATGATACTGAGTTACTTCTGCAGTCTGCGTCTTAATATTGATTCTAAGTCACATATTATCATGTACACACTCACATACACTTACAGACACACACACACACACACACACACACACACCACACACACACACGCGCGCGCGCGCGCGCACACACACACACACACACACACACACACACACACACACACGCGCGCGCATATTTCTTTTCTTTAGTTTTTACTTTGTTTATGTTCAGACAGTGGACAGTGAAAGACTTACCGAAGTAAATAGTGGAATGCATTGGCATTTCCAGCGTCAAATCTTGTACAGCAATTCAACTATTTAATATCCTATTATTATTATTATTTAACAAACTATATTATATTGTAATAATAATGTGATGACATGAATTGCTGTACAATAAATCAACACTAATTCAACAGCCATATTTATGACATCACATTATTATTACAGTAAAATGGGAATCATTTTTGTTTCTATTTTCTCTTCCGAATGTAACCTTACCAGAATTCGTCGATTAAAAGATAACAATTTTAAATTACAATCTTATTCGTTGTTCTTTTAGTATAACAGAAAACTTAGCAATTATAAAATAGCTAACCCAACGAACTCCCTGATTCCAAACAAATAAGTCCAAACAAATCAGTGGGTCACACCAACTTTGCTTTTCTTTCACCGCAACACGGGATCGTGGCATCGAAGTGACCAACTAACTCATTATTCCCACCCAAATACCATAAATTATTCAAAGAAAAAGTTTACTTTAAAAAACTTTCCAAATAAGCGATCGGGCTTGTAACACTGGATCTCATTGCCATAACAAGATTAAATATGCGTCTCATTATACTGAAGTTGTCTGACAAGTTGGAACAACAGCCGAAGTTAGACAAGTTGTTAGATTCGTATAATCCTTAATTATACTGACAGGTCGCTTTTAGCGAACTGCCGACGACTTTATCTTGAGTTCAAACTTCACGCCAGGTCGTGGCAATACATGGACATATCGAGTAGATTTGTGTCTGTAATATTATATAATACCTATTGGTTGCCAAAAATCATATCTCAATATCAAATGGCGATACGTAGAAGCTTCTTTCTTTCTGGTAGTTGTAACTCTTACATTGTGAACGTGGCAGTAAATGTAAATGTAGACTCATTATGTAATTAACTTAAATTTCCTTGACGTTCATAAGCGTCACTTTGTGGCCTAAATGAATAAATTATTTTGACTTTGTCTTTGAAGACTTTACCAGTGAACTTGTGTAGAAGTGGCTGTACACATCTTCAAGATTTCAAATAAGTATTTTGATAAGCTTCTACAAGTAACCTAGACGTAACGTTCACAGTCTTCAGAATTCAGAACAATTTACTAGTTCATCACGCGATAAAAGATCGAAGAGTCATCAAGTTTCAACATTTTTTCTCCATGTGTTCAAACGTTGCTTGGTACAATTTCCATATTACGCGTAGATACAACAAGTCATACAACATACTAATGCAAAACTTAAATCCTAAAATCTCCAACCCCCAAATCCGTAAACACAATTACCGAATAAACTGTAAGCCTCAGAGAAGCACACAGAATTTATTACAATACACAAATTACCCACACACGCTCGAAATCATATTAACTAGTATTGTAAAACTTTGCAACGCACATAAATCCATCAAAACAGGAACAAATTGTAGAATAAATCACAACATGAAATATAATTTAACTTTGCGCAACTAGTTTGAAACGTCCAAGTTAAGAAATACAAATTATAATCTGTGGCAAGGCATGACTGAGAACTTCTCGCAATCTAAACAAAGTACAAGCTAAACATACTGAATAATATTAATAGTTAGTTGACTATGAAAATAGATTAAACTACAAAGTTTACAATGCACTTTAGATGACAATACTGCCGCAAAAAGTAAACATTGACTAGCTGTTTTTGTTGCGTAAAGTTCGGTCAAAAGCCACGACTACGATGATCGTTTTTGTTTCCATAGTGCTAAGTAGAAAACACGCTGATGCTGCCTGATGCTAAGCAGTTATCTATAGACAATTGCAGTATCAAATACAGCCAACGCAAACGTCCTTACTTATTGCTTAATTTCTACTAGCAATCATATTATGTATCGTGCCTGTGATGAAATCATCTGGTGACCACGGCTGATGTAGGTAAATCATGCTGAAACACCGGAGAAAATACAGGTTGTTTCAAATTTACTTTCGAATAGTTGCGCGACTTAAACCCGTTACATATGTACATATTATGTGCAAGAAACGTGAAAGATTATAACTTATCTTTGCGTTGTACACATTAAACCTGTTTTGTGCATGTTACATGATACTGCAGCATCTTCTAATATGCTTGAAATTCTACTCCCCGTGAGAAATACCACCAAGTTGTTCGGTCGCGCATACACATGTTCTTGCTCTCATATCAACCCAACCTCGTGCTAAGCTTGCAACAGGTTGTAGCGCGCACCCACTTATAGGAGCTCAGAACTTTGCACCTTAAAATAAGCTTACAACTACAGCTTTTCTCATGTTGAAAACACTAAGCTCACTTTACACTTCAAGACGTAGATACTCATTACGATATTTTTGTTCGTCATTTGAAAGTATCCTTCTAAATAGACATTTCTTCTCATGAATACACAATTATAAAACTAAGTCTCAATTATACTAACTTATGTCAAAATCAATCTACAATGTATCGAACATTGACTCTGTACCTAACTCTTTATACTCTTATATAAAACGTGTTTATTACTAAAATAACACATTCCTCCAAATAAGTTAATACGTATATTACAGCCTAACAAGTCCAATTAGCTGATGTAAACTTCAAAACTAAACGTTGTAAATGGGCTTACATCACACAAGTTTATACAGTGAATAGTTAGGTAATTCAGTATATTTTACACGTATACAAGGCCACCGCCTCAAGCTGGTATTAATTTAACATGAAATGCTGAAAGAAAACACGCTGAAGAAGTGTGGTCCCTAAGAAAGCGGTTAGCGATTTGTAACAGCGAGATTATTTAATCTGATTTGTTCACTGCTAATAGTTTGAGGTATTTTTTTTACCGAGTAGCAATGTAGACTGCATAGTTTTGAATCGGATCCCTGGTTTTCCAACAGAGATCCCTCATGGGTGACTGGGCATTAGAATTCCGAAAGCCACTATGTCAGCTCCCTGAAATTTAAAGATTATTGTTGTTGACGTTAGTTGTGACTACGAAATAGTCGATACATTCTGACTCCGTTGATGTCATTTCGTCAGTTAGCGATTATGATCCTTCAATAAATTCAGAGTAACTCCCTGATGCATGAAACTTCATTGAATTTGTACATATTACATTTGATAGAAACAAAAAAAACAACTAATCAAATACTAAAGTAACAGTGTCCTTGAGAAGAATGTCCTCTCCTCAAGGAAGCCGTAACACAAATAGTTTCAATCGACATGGATATCATTGGATTTCATGTAGTCTTTACAATCGATTATAGTCAGTAGTTTTCAAACAAATAAAACTATTTTATTATTCGCAAACATCAACAATAGATTGATTCAGTGGACAATTGGTTAAGACGCCAATGCTAATATGCCGATAGATTTTCTAAGCACGAAGATGGTTTTTTTTTATTGCTGCTAGAGGCAGACGAACAAACGGCCCATCTGATGGTAAACGGTAACCGCTGCTCATGGACTTCGCTAGTGTCAGGGTATACACAGCAAAACCGCTGCCTACCGTGAAAGTAATTCTCTCATTAAACCTCGTTTGAAGAAGGACAAGTCATAGCGCTCGGGAAACACCGCAGCAGGTAGTTCATTCCAGAGCCTACACGTACGTGGTAGAAAAGATCGCTGGAAGCGCACCGTACTAGATGAGAACGCTTCCAGGTAGTACGGGTGAACTGTACTGCGTCGGCGAGTGGTACGTTGGTAGAAGGGTGACCCTGGTACCAAATTAAACAATTCTTCGGGGCACTCCCCGTGAAAGAGTCGGTAAAATACGCAGAGAGAACCAAAGTCTCTCCGCTGCTCCAGCGACTCTAGTCTAGCCGTGAGATCGGGATCATCGACGATTCGAACAGCTCGTCTCTGTAGGGAGTCAAGTGGATCAAGCTGATATTTTGGCGCTCCGGCCAAGGGATGTGAGCAGTACTCCACATGTGGCCGGACTTGCGCTTTATAAAGCATAAGCCGTTGGCTTGGTGTGAAGTACCGCTTAGCCCGGTTCAGCACTCCACGCTTCTTGCTTGCCAATTTGGCTATATCCTCCAAATGACTCCCAAATTGGACTTTGTTCGATATTTCGACGCCGAGGATCCCAATATTCTCGGCAATATGCAGGGGTACTCCTTGAAACCGAGGCGCTATAACGAAAGGGTCCTTATTCGCAGTGAACGCGCATACTTGAGTCTTAGTGGGGTTAAATTGAACAAGGTTCTTTTCACCCCATTTGGAGGCGCGCCTTAGAGAGTCCTCGACTTCAGACACAAGTTGCAATCGTCTTTCCTGTACCTGGCTCCGAGGGACATTCTGGTGGCTGGTGTACCGCGAATTACCTGTAATGTCATCTGCATAGCAATGCATGTTCTCAATACTATGAATACTTGACGCATACTGTTCTCAATAACTGAAACATAAAAAGCAAACTGTCCGCTCACATAAGGACGCAACACGAACCGAAAACAAACATTATAAGAAAAAAATCACGCTATTATGTACAGACTAAAGGATGTGAATTTCACTCGTGAATTATAATTATAAATAAATACAACAAAGGGCAGAGGTGAGGGATCCAAGATGGCGGCCTTTTTAGCGGACACGCTAATTAATGGCCTCTGTCTTTACAAACTGATTGTTATTAATTTTCTTTTAGTTTTACAAGGATCTTGTTCGGGAGGTTAAGTTGGGCCATTTTTAACGAAGTTACGGAGTCGGCTTTGATCACATGTAAAATGTTTGTACTCTGTCACTTAGGGAAGACTGAATCTATTTTTATATTATTTTAAGAAAAGCGATACATCACTCAGTTGTCTATCTCTTTGCCTGCTTTTCTGTTATTAAATTATATGGTTAAATATTTACCTATTAACAAATATATCTAGTGATATTCCTTTTATATTTGAGAAAATCAGGTAAGGAGAGTGATGGATAGCTCGAACCTTATAAGAAACGCCGAGGTAAGTCTACAAGTACTGACTTATCGAAGATTGATACGTTGAGTAATTCTGTACGCCTTAGATACTACAATATTTCTACGATACATGTTATTTACAAGTGTCAAGATGAGAAACTTTGGTTCAGCCAGTACAGCGTAGGAATTAAAAAAAATGTGTATAATATGATCGCTTTGTATTCAACAAAATAAAAAATAAACAAAATATGAAAAACAGATTTTTACTTTTATAATGAACATTACAAACAATGAACCATTCCTTTTGTATTGGAAAAATGTTTTTTAAATTATTATAACCCCTTTTAATGAAAAGCTTTTATAATATGAAAATTAATTGTACTTTCGTTTTTATGTTGCATCTACCAGATATTGATGTTGCTATATGAGATTTTTATTAATAAACAATACTGTTTGTTTGCTTTTTCGTCTTTGTTGCTGTTAAAGAGAACGGTATTTTTACTATCTGTATACCTATCCAAGATAATTTCTTAGGCGCGGTCTCCAATTTGTTTGAATTCGATTATAAATTTAGTCAATACAAAAGTGATTTAGATCTAAGGCCTACAGCACACGAGCAGATGACCGAGATACGGCCTGTTGTTACGGCCTAAATAGACCCAACAATACGGTAAAACTCCGGTAACTCGTCATGGTTCTATTATTTCCCTTAGGGATAGTCAGTGATTCTAAACATATTACAGAACATAATTAATTGAAGATTTTTTTGAATTTCTTTATATTTTCGTAGAAAACGTGTTTATAGAAAAGATAAAAGACACGACTCGGCTATGAAAATGCCTCGCGGCGATCCCGCAGCCTCATCATCATCATTGTGTTAACCCGGTTGCATCCAAGACTTACGCCTAGGAGGCCGGGAACTCCTCTCTACTCTCTAGATCTTACCAGATATCTGAGGACGGCAATCACTCAGCCTATCAGGGACAATGCGTGGAGTAGCCAGAACGCAGCCAGAGCAGCGGTGATATATTAAATTTAACGTACTCTCGACGCAAAAATCTGCCCACTACTGCGTAAGCCGTACGCTTTTTATACCTATTAGACCTTATTACTAAACAAGACCAAGTATTTTCCAAAGATTAGTTACAGCCTCAACCATATAAAAGGTTGAGACAGACGTTAAATATTTGTAGAGCATCTGACTCTTAAATTAGTTTGAACAACTTGAACAAAAAATATGGCAAGGAGATTTTTACACTGGTACAAGTAGAGTATAAACTATAAGACTGGTATTGAAAAATATATACCTACTCATCTTTTTTTATATAAAAAGGTATTGTTACGTCATATTTCGTGCAAACCGACCATAATTTCGTCTCGTCTCGTCATTATCGCCCAAGAAAGCTCAGCCAATTACACTAAGTGAGAGTACTACATAAATTTGGATGAACTCACTGGAATATTTTGTGCCTACATTACTCTTATTCACTTCTTTGTTATGTTTAGCATTATGATTTTATAAAAAATAGGTTTCAGTAGAATTGATGACTGATGTAAGTACATACATAAATCAGCGTAGGCTGATTTATGTATGACCGAAACAACGCTTTATATGCATTTTTCTAAATTGCCACATTCTTATACACAGTATAGTTATACAGTGTATTAGGTTTTTTTTTAATTAGGTACATATGGTAATATCTTCTTCGGTTTACGCGAATGTTACACATTGAAATTAAACTACAGTTTACGGTGGTATATTCAAGAAAAAGACAAATATCACCTCAGTCTGCCGTGACTTTGAATACTGTTAGGAATTCGAAACGTCGGCTAGTAATAAATTAAATTTAATGTAGTTTCTAGATCATTGACTTTATATATCGTGTTAGAATAACGCATTAATTTTCGGATATTTTTTAAAATTACTATTTTCCGTCCAAGGTGGCGACCCTAGTGAAAAGTAAAACAACGGCAACACATCACTCTTAAACAGCTATTCAACTAAAACAATTACCGCATTAACTAACAAATTCACCCGTGAAGCTGGTACACCACGTCTCAATAGCTCGTAACAAGATTATAATATTATTTCACGCACACAATAACGCATCAGCTGCGACCCACGAGCGACTAATCGTGCGGGGATAATTGGTCGTTGAGGGACCGGCGTATAATAGATGGTCGTTTAACTGACATATCTGGATTATTAGGTAATCTGCCTGTATGGACGTATAATAATGAATCGTTTATCTATCGCTGCTATTAAACTATCGATGTTTATAGCTGTAGCAGCATGAGGTTCGAATCCACAGTGCGCACCACTGCGTGCTACATATGACGCAACGTCTTAATTGAATTTGGTTGCATTATAGTGAATATATAAATTTCGACAAACATATAATAAACAGAATGATAATAGAGCGTATTACTACTAGTTCTCCTAAAATTTAAATGGCATGCCAAAAAAACAAATTCTATAGTAAAAGATAAACTCACTCATTTGTACCCTGTCCTTGGAGTCCCAAAAGGTTCGCTATCTCGTCGGTCCTTTAATGTTGGCTGAATTAGGGTACAGAGTAATTTTGTTGTCTGCGCCAAAAACCACCCTTCACGAATTGTTTGTCAAGGGAACAATTAGATACATGGTCACTGACGACATTATTTATACTTTTTTTATAGACTCACGCCTGTATCCCCGAAGGGGTAGGCAGAGGTGTAATATTACACCCACATTTCGCTATGATTTTTTTTCAGGTCCCACGTAATAGGGGGCAAGCCTATTGCCGTATCGGGCACATTAACAGACTCCGTGCTGCTACTGAGAATTTCCTAAAGGAAAAACTCAATAACACTTTGTCCGACCCGGGTATCGAACCGGAGACCTCCCAATCCCGCGCACACATTTATGCCACGAGACCAACGAGGCAGTCCATTATTTATACAGGCTGTAAAAAGACCTTTAACGAAAACTGAAAGCCCATATTGTACCAATCATTACAAACATTTTTTACTTCGGCACCATACCTGGGAAATTACTGGTTCAGGAGATATTGAGGCTCAAAGTCCCGATTTTGTTTTTCAAATTATTCCAAAATCGTGCTTTGAATGATAAATATAAACTTTCTTCCAAATAAACATAAACAAATTTTCAATGTTTCCCTTAAATTAAAGGCTTTAAAGTTCTCTAAGCGCGATGTACGCGCTACAAATCATCAGCTGAGCTGTACGCGAGTGCATTACCCTTGGCCGCGCGACCATGTGATCATAAACGGCCGCTGTTACGTACCAGCCGACGTCGACCGCGGCTCACGCTGTAGGTAGATACGGCAGGTGTAGGTACAATGCATTTTACGCGCCAATTTTTCTGCAAGCGCGCGCTATACATTGCGGCTTATAAAATGTGTCTATTTTTTAAGCTTAAAACTTTTTTTCGTTTCCCAGGTATTATTTTCGCGTAGTATGACATGACATGATGTACAAAACGAGTAGACTTCGGCTTGTTGATGGGTCTTGTGACACCCTGTATGTATGCCTAGGGCTACTAGCCTAGAAGGTAAATTGAAACCAAAAATTTACCTTCTAGGCTAGGCTAGGCTAGGCTACGCTTTACACTTTGTTAGAGATCTGAAAATAAAACAGCGGCAGCTTAGTAACAAGACCAACAGATTGCTCGAGTAGAATCGAAACAATGATCAATATATGCCCAAAATATAGCAAAATAGAATGGAAGAATGATACCTAATACAGTATTGCCTAACGTATAAAATAAGCTCGACCGTACTCGATATTGACCGGACTCAAATCTAAACAAGTGCAATAAATACAGCATACTTCAAATAAATACTTAATTTTCCAAATATGTATTAACATTCACCATAAACATTACATTTGATATTAAACCAATATCTATTTAATTTGTAAAATAAGGGTAATACCCTTGCATTTTTCAAACTTGTTAAAAACTCACGCTCAACATAAAAGGTATCCCATCGTTTCCTTTGCTAATATCAGCATCAGCTGTAGATAAGACTGGACAAAAAACTTTAAACAAAAGTGTATAAAGTTGCCCAAGTGTTATCTTGGTCCGCTTCGGTTGAGTTGGCCCGCAAAGTGGTGCCCAGGGAATCGTGATAATCGGGTAAACCCTGACTTATTGTATTCAATATGAATAAGTCATTTTAAATATAATTATTTTATCTTTTGAAAGTTTGCAGTATTTTATACATACTATACGTATGGTGTAGCGGTTTAATGATTGCGTATAACTGTCAGTACGTCAGGTGTTTTATGTTCGATTTCCACACGGGAAAATGCTTTGTCTAATTAACAATTTGTTGCTCCAAATCTGACAGGTGTTGGTTGAATTTACTCAGAACTATAATTTGTGAATTGTATAAAGTGTGTCGCATTAAGGGATTGAACCCACAACATTCAACGGAACGCTAAACGGTGAAGCTCTTAAACCACTAAACTATCCGTGCAACAACTTCCACAACTAATTTGTAACCATATCTACACTTTCCAAGTACAAGCACCGAATCTCGATATGAATTAAAGCATAACAAAAGTGGTACCCAACTTTAATAGATCATCGTCGTCATAATGTCGCCGCAATTAAACTATTGCTCGTTCTAGAACAAAGAACACGAACAAAGTGTAACAAGCCTGATATCTAAACTTTGAACAACTGAGCGAACGAAGTCGACTGGCCAATACGCTGCACTAGGGACTTGTCACATTAGCACTTCTGATGCACGTTTTTTCAAAAATTAAAACAATGTTAAGACTGACCTGATATGGCATAATCCTAAGAAAAATTAATAATACTTGGTTTCGAATTATATTATTTTACCTTAACGAAGTCTATTATGATTCAAAATACTGAGAAATAATTTATAAATTCTCTGACATTTTATAATACAAGATAATAAGGTATAAACGAAAAAATGCGGAAAGATGCGATACATAAATATAAGTAAGCGACAAGCATTGTCGCGACAATTTAAAAACATTTAATACATATCTTGTTCCTATTTAAAATATAACCTTGTTAGGCAAGGATTCTTACGTATCAACTAAAATCCATAACCGAAACCATACAAAGCAAACATTTTTACACGAAAGGTCTGGAACATGAACACGTGTCCACACCAAAGCTTTATGAAAACACTGCGTTCCTTTAGAACCAGTATGTTGCACCCCTAACAATATAAGGTTCAGTGTTCATGCATGAATAGAAATGTGCAACAAAGCCTTAACTTTGCCCGAGGTGAATCAATTGGAATAGTTGGAAATGGTAGCTTTAATATGCCTGTAAAGTTGTAGCTTAACGTGGCTACACTTTATGTAGTATCGTTACGAGAACGCTTGTTGCCTTGGTGCTCCAGCTGTTGTGTACGATTATGAGGATCCGCGTGCAATTCCCGGGTCGGGCGATTGATAGATGCATTGAAAAGTACCTTATTTCAAAGAAAAATTAATAACATATTAATAATTAAGCACAACTAACTTATTTTTTAAGAATTTCTGGTAATGTTTTGTAAAAGTTTCTGTGAAACTGATAAAGTAATAACTTTTCCGGTAACTGGGTCTTTCAAAGATAAGCCCTCCCCCAGTGGAGGTAGTTTCGTGCAACTCCTCGCATGAAACCTGTAGGGCTCGTCCTAGACTGGACTTTACTAATGATATGCACACAATGTAAAGGCATGTAGAATAAAGAAAGACACTTATATAAGAATAACAACGACACACACATACAGAAATAACATATTTTTTGGTAAATGGACAAAAATCCTTTAGAAAAGTTATCTTAAGCAATCTGAACCAAAAATATGCAGTCAAGCTGGAAATCTAGATTCGAAAAATTAGGAAATTATCAATGTATAAGCAAAAAAAGGTTTAGGATTGTATAAGCTTTTATTAAGGAATATCATCAAAGTAAAAGTATAGTTTACATAAGTATACGTAATAAAGTAACATAAATAGAAAGCTCACAAATACGATAGAATACAAATGGTATAATAGATACAAAGATTATAAATTATCTATGTACAATACAAAATAAAACTAACATCTAATTACGTGGATAAATTACTTACAAAATGTCAACACATTATGTCACTTAGGATGACTTCACCAAAGTACTGTCGAAGCTAACCATCTATAACAGGTACTTTATCTACATCAACAACAAATGAAACAAGATCATCAATACACTACCAGTTCAAGTCATACCAGTCGGTGTCAGTACCGATATTCTGAAAATAAAGAGAAAAGTGATTCAACAAACGTACGAAATATCAAAGACGCGCGCTTAGTTGTCAAAGAGCGAGGAGTGGTCAGTATGTAACGTTCCCAGCACGTCACACAAGATCTAAATACAATTCAGGAACAAGACTATAAACTTTATAAACCTTATTATAAAAGCCGTTCTCTTCCACTATATAGGACACACGTTCTGAAAAGAAATGTTTAATCTGAATCCACATCAAACACTAACTTATAAGATCTATCGACGGGATCAACACATCTTAGTAAGTTCGCTTCGTCACCTTTGAACACCTTGGTAGCGGCAGCACCTATCATATGAGCCATTGATTTAACAAAACTGTTGCTTCTATTTGTATGTATCTCGTTCCAGTTCTCCATTACTTTGACTTTATACCAACATAAGACGGCATTACACTCTCCGTCTTTTAAAACAGACACTTTGATGACATCTGATCTCAAATCGTCACAAGATGCAACCTCGAAGACATCAGACAACGCATCATATTGTAACCGAGCGATGTCCAAGTGCATAATCTGAGAAACTCGGTACCGGTTGACATGCTTCGCCATACTACACTCGACATTATCATCTTGCAGTTGATTATTAATATCTAAGTAATCGCTTGATATTAGTTGACCCATCACGGTTACTGATATTGGAAGACAAATGCCCCCAGAAATCAGATGAAAGCGCTGTAACTGATGGAATATCCATAGATTTGTGACACTTAAATCACCTTTGAAATCGATGTGTTTATTAAATATGACATGGAATTTTTTATCTTTAAAAATTTCAAAAGACCAACGATTACTCATTAAAATTGTTACTTTGTTATATGGTATGTTGTTAGCCATTAGAACTGACAGGAGAAACACTTTGTCGCTAGAACTTTGTACACAACAAATTAGAGAGTTAGCTCCTCTCCTCAACATAAGAACGCCGAACAAAGGAAATGAGCTTAAGTCCACGATATCTACTTCTTCTATGGGTACAATTTGTCCCAAATAAACGCTCACTGCACTAACAGATTTTATTATCATACTGGTATACTCCGCGTCGTTCAAAAATGCCATTGACTCTGGTGAAATTCGTGTTATTTTCATGTTATCATCTGGTAATGTAGCCAGTCTGCCGTCAGTCATAAAAGATATGCTCATAGTCTCGTTTTGACGAACATACTTTGATGGAACGTCGTAAAATATAGCTTGCTGGTAACTGTCTACCTTGTTTGTTGACCTCGGGTCGCTTGTCAAGATAATGTCATCAGTTAGGTGAAGATTGTACCAACCCATCACAACATTTACTTCACCATCTTCGATTGCAGTCAAGTCTACTTTGTAGGGTTTTTGTCTAGTTAGCTTCTCCTCGATATCTTGATAACAGTTAAAATCTATTGTAAACAGCGATCTCGGTTCACAAACATATTTCACAGTTTTGTACAAGTGCACATCTTCACTGTAATATGTATCACCGAAGGACTTGGTTGTGTGGACGTTCATGTTTGCTATGTTCAAAATTATCTTCATATCGTGACATAACCTATACTTCTTTTCAATTTCACCACAATTCACGCCAGCGATGAAATATTCAGCTTTGCCCGGAATTATGATACTGTTCCAGTCAAGTAAATCTTCCCAAGCGTGAAAAAGAGATTGTAAAATATATTCGCCGAATAAGCCGGCGTCAAACGCGTCGGTCAACAGCACTGATTTTCTGTTAGCCCTAGAATACCGATTGATTGTGTTCTCCAAGAGGACTGAAGGCCGAGTCACTATGACGACTTCTTGTGCACGGTTGTCTTGCAACACGACATCTGTAAGCTCCGCCAATGGCTTTGATGACTCACATGCAGTTATCGTTTTTGGGTTGCATTCGCTAGCGTACACAGCCAACAGTCCAGTACCCGCATCTATGTCGATCACACTATCCACGTGAGTTACAGAACTTCTAATGGCTGCTCTGTACGCACTGTTGCGTTTTCGATCATTTAAAATTCTGTAAAAACTTCTCGGGAATATGAAGGTCTTAATATTGTTCAAAGTCTTCTCGACACTAACGAAACTGCTGTCTATCTTCAAAGACTTTTCAAAGTGGCACAGCGCTTCGTACATATGACCATATTTGTACAGATACTTTCCAGTATCGTTAAGTAAAGCCGCGTTACCTGGGAATAATTCCATGGCTTTCTCCAAATTAGCAAAAACGGCAGCTTCGTTTTTGACGGCGGCGAGCTCTGCGTTCATTTTGGCGAGCACTGCGAGGAAATCGTTGGCAAATAGTTGCTTGCACCGCTGTTCTTTGGTGAACGCACACATGTACATGTTTAGTGCACTGATGTAATTTTTGTTGGAGGCTAGACTACGAGCTAGTACTATGAAGTCGTTAGCTACGTTTGCCATTTTTTAAAGTTCACTTCTCACGTCACCACACAAAATAAAATTGAAATATGATATTAGATTTGCGATTGTAACGAACGAAATGAACGTCTGGATAGTTTGGCAGAAAACTTTAAACTAACTAATACTTGATTAGTTCCCAACTGGTAATCTATGGAGAGGGCAGGTAGTGGTCATGAAACAATAGAGGTGCACGGGAGCGGACCCGTATTTGGCTTAAGTATTATTACTTTGAAAACTAATCTGCAACTTTTTATTCCTTTGTTTCCGTCGTGCAGGTAGCCTTTGACTAAACAATAAAGATTTTAAAAGGATTATAAATACATTTTTAGTTCTTTATTATAGCTTATGAGAATTTTATCTCTTAATTGTAAAACAATAGGTAAGGATATAATAGTAACTCTGAGGTTTGAGTAAATATTAATAGATAATTATTCCTTTTGTTAAGGACAACAAAGCATGTAGCATAACTTAATGGATATATTTGAAGTTTTCGGCGTGATGTTTGTTCCGAGGTTTCGATAATAACTTTGTAGTACAAAAAATCTTGTATTTGTGTTTACAATCTAAGAGGTTACCGGTATACTAAAATAAATTTGTATTATTTAACTAATTCTAAGTTCAAAGCAGAGATAGCCCGGTCGTAATACCAAAGAACTGCGATAGCCTAGTATAGAGATACAGACGGACTGCCTTGGAGCCGTTATCGGTTTTAAACACACGGCACGCACCACTTTTGAAAGTCATGAGTGTATAAATAAATTGTAAAATATTAAATTTTGTCTCAAAAGACAAACATTATTCTCTTTAGTCAACTCAACAACACAACAATTAAACTATAAAAGATACACATTATTTTTATGCCTTGGTGTAAAAACTATATGTATATAACAAAACATACCTATTTATTTTGCAATCACAGATAGACACTTTAATTGTATTTATTTGTAAAGATCTCTATTACTATGTTGAGTGACGTATGTAGGGGTGTTTCGGTCGGTATAATCAAGCAGAAGACGCCGCCGTGTCGAACATCTCCAGCTGGCAACAGCTCGACCGCTTGCCTCTTGACGGAGTAATTAACTGAATTAGTCTGCAAATACTTAATATGTTACAGTCGAAGGATCTTACATTAGTTAATTGACATAAGCATATGGAAGTCTGGCGTTTTAATGATATTAAACCCAGCTTCCTCTAATTGTTTTTTTAAATTGTAAAATACTAGAAATGAGTGCAATTTTTGGTTTAGGTAAATTCGGAAATTACATTTCCGTACCTAAATAGGCAAAACACGATACCCTCATAGGATCACTTTATTGCCCATCTGTCTATCAAGATCCTTTATTTCATACATATTCAGTTGAAATAGAAACCATATATTTAGGTCTATAGCACCTCGATGCTGTGAATAAATAAAACTTCTACACTTACGTAAAAAAATGGTACGGCCGCTTATGTCGCAAAAAAACTCATATTTCGACACTCTTAAGAGAACCAAAATTGATAAGGTATTTCCCGTTGACGTAGTACTATGAATTTTAACAAGTAACATTTTTATACAGTACAAATACGAATAAATCTAAAGACAATACATATTTATACTTAAATTGTAAAAGATATAGTGTAAAATTTGTGTTGTATCAAATGAACGGGCTTGATCTGCATATTTCAAAAAATATTTTTTTTAGTATTTGCGCATGAATTTTTGTCTTTCAGAATTATTTTGGATTAATCTCAAAATATTACAAAACATCATGTTCAGAATGATGTACGATTTGAAGTCATTGACATTTATTATTGTACCAGCTGACCCAGCGAACTCCGTATCGCCTTTTTAAGAGTTTTTATTGAATTCCCTTTTTTCCAAGCCCCTTTTCCAAAGTTACCATTGACTTAGCGCTTAATCTCTTATTATTCCAGGGTCTATAAATAATGCAAAAACAAATATAGATTTTTTATATAATATCGAATTCCCCATTCCTTAAAATATCGGAGACGATACCCAGATTGACTTAAAAAAGTACCCGACTGCCATCTTTGATTTCCTATCCGCCATCTTTGATCACGAAATAGATGTTGTATTTGGATTCCCCATCCCTTCAAACATCGGAGACGATACCCATATTGATTTAAAAAAAATCCCATCCGCCATCTTTGATCACGAGATAGATAGTGTTTTTGAATTCCTCATTCCTTAAAATATCTATAAATCCCGTCCGCCATCTTTGATTTCCTATCCGCCATCTTTGATCATGAAATAGATGTTGTATTTAGATTCACCATCCCTTAAAACATCGGAGACGATACCCATATTGGTTTTTGAAATTCTTCCCATCCGCCATTTTTGATTTCCCATCCGCCATCTTTAATCACGAAATAGATGTTGTATTTGGATTCCCCATTCCTTTAAACATCGGCGACGATACCAATATTGATTTTTTTAAATTTTCCTATCCGCCATCTTTGATTGCCCATCCGCCATCTTTGATCACGAAATAGATGTTGTATTTCGATTCTCCACCCCTTAAAATATCGAAGGCGATACCCATATTGATATTTAAAATTTTGTCATCCGCCATCTTTGATTTCCCGTCCGCCATCTTGGATCACTAAATAAATTTCATATTATTAATCAGCGTCCCGAAAATCTCGAAAACGATACCCATATAGATTGTATCCTATTCGTTTAGCCTTTTTTGCCTTTGACCCAACCCTCCCCCTTCTCGTTTGACAATTTTATTATTTTTGTCTGGCCCCTAAAAGCTGTGGCGTAATTTTATATAGCCTATAGCCTTTCGGAATAATTGGGCTATCATAGGCAATAACAATTTTTAAAATCCGACTGCTAGTTCCCGAGATTAGCCGACATTATGTTTTAGCCTTTTTAGCCTTTTGCCCGGCCCCAAAGGGCCGAAGCGTTATGTTATATAGCCTATAGCCTTCCGGAATAACTGGGCTATCGTATACAAAAAGAATTTTTCAGATCCGACCGGTAGTTCTTGAGATTAGCGCGTTCGAACAAACAAACAAACAAACTCTTCCGCTTTATTATATTAGTACAGATAACTGAGTGATTTAACTTTGTATCTTACTTTTTACTACTTCCTTATTATCCCTGTTGGAGGGCTTACGCCATAATGTAGCATACGACTGCGGTGTTGCAAATTATTATTATTTGCTGTTAAGTTATAATATTCATTCGAGGAATTTAGCCTCGTAATATATAGGCTCTACGTCGCAGCCGCTACGCCGTAGCATTTTCGTAGAACAGCTACGCAGTCCTAGAATTAACACTATAAATTGATCCCTTCACTAGCATACTTTATACGTAAAGGAATTATGTGCAATAACAAGTACAATAAAGTAACCATGTCGTTACTCAGTCGCGTAGAAAAAGCCATAACGAGGGTTAACTGGGCGTAGTGGCACGTTGTAAGCGTAGCGTGGCGATTCTAAGGGCGAGAGTACAGCAAAAGCGAGATGCAGATGTGAAAATATAACTACTAATATTTTTCCTCTTTCACTCCTTTTTTGGTTTGACTTAGAACTTTGTTTAAAGAAAGACTTCTAAATTATCATCATGCAAGTAGTGTTTGCTTATAATTAGATGTAACTATTTCTTTAGAATGTAATATGTGCATAATATGTACTTGTTTTACTGTTACATTTTTAACCAAACCAAAGTAAATAAATAAATTCTGTAGTTATCGCAGCTGTGTTCTCCTTGATGCTCAGTTTCTGTTTTTTTATGTAACCAGATTTGAAGAAAAATTTGGTGAAATTTTGGACCACTTTGGTACTTTTTATAGTTATTATATACTTTAAAAGTTATTTTAGATTACTTGATGTGATTTTAATTAAAAACATTTCGTATATTTGTTCCCAATTTTTGTTCCTTTTTGCTCGATAATGTTAGTAATGGTGTACGTACGAATTGTTGTGTTTTTAATTTTGAGTCTCAAAGTTTTATGTGTGAGTTTTATCCAGTGGTTCATCGACATGTAGTTTCAAGATTTAAGAAATATTTATTCATAGATACCAAGTACCATAAAAATAGTAATTCTAAGGTTTCTAATTATTTTTATTCTCTTTACCCATCAAACCACTTTTGCATTGTACCCATAAAATACCAGATAGCAAAACTATATTGATTACAATTATCAACACACTCACAAATGTACGGACTACCAGACACACAAGCACCCACGCGAATCTATAAGCCTATCATACACACAGAGTTACAAAACTTACATATCTCCCTTCAAGGAAGCGTAACCTCAAAACGCTTGACACACATACAACGTACAAAGTGAAGTGGAGCACCGACCTTATAAAAGCCGCGGCACTGATTCTCCTACAAACATTTGTGTACACACTTCGAGATATTGATTCTGGCAAATTGAAATTGCGTATCTAGGAATCATGTCACTTATTGTCAACTTGTCGTGATTGTAAGTGATCTGTGCAACCATATAGCTGACGTTATGTTTTGATTGGTGAAATATAAAAATAGAATAACTAGTGTTTACCCACGACACCACCCGCGTAGGACTCGATTTTTACGGTAAAAAGTAGCCTATATCACCTATATCGCTCCGTTGCGACGTGTAAGAAGGACAATTAGTCTAAGATCCCGCGACAAATTAGTGCACTCATCAAGTTTTCGCTAAAAACCATTTTTTTATATAAATTTATGATGAGCAGAATATATATTTATTAGGTTGCGTGTAAAGATGTGGCCGCATGTTTTAACAAATTTTTTGGTAAGTGATTTTTGGGAAAAAGTTTCGTTCACTTGTTTTTTAAATAAAATATCGTCTACATCACGGCAATGTATATGAAGATTCTGAAAAAGTAAAAAAAAATACTTGCGGCCACATTTTAATGGGCAACCTAGTAAATATATATTCTCCTAATCATAAATATACATAAAAAAATGGTTTTTAGCGAAAACTCGATGAGTGCACTAATTTGTCGCGGGATCTCGTACTAGGAGACAATAGAAGATATTAATACACAACTTGTAGTATAATGTATTCTATATCGGTACAGTACTGGAATATATTAATCCGAATAACGAGGAAGATAGTATGTATCCCGATCAACATTTTAATTTTACTACATACTTTGAAATTATACTACATTTTACGGATATTATCGCGATATATTTGGTTTCACTGAGTTATTACATTTAAAACGAATGATCTAGAAAGCAAGCTAAACTAGGCTTGTAATAAATAAACAAATGTAGTTTAATTTTAATGATATACCTAACATACGCCTAAACCCAAGAAGATATTACTATATACTTTGTTATTTTTAATTGCATTTAAAGACAAACAAGCAAGCATTACTAAAATCTTTTATTCAACTTACCTTGTTAGTCAGTATGCGTCGGAACTGCATTATAAGTAGAACGACTTCCTATCATCCCACGGAGTTGCAATTTTGCATGTTGCCTCAGTTGGAATGATTGCATTTTTATGTTAATCTGACCTGATTCTGCACAGCGGATTGACTATGGAGCAGGGAACATAAACAGCGCATACTTTAAAATGTCGTTTTATAAAATATTTTTGTTACTTATTTATTTTTAAGAAATAGTAATCTCTATAACCTTGACTTGAAATATGCCTTAATTAGTAAGTCTGTCATTTTTTATAGCACAATAGTCATTTATTTTTAAGACAAATTAATCTCTTCAATAATATCTCTTTGTAAGTTTCACATTTTTAAGGCCGAAAGAATTATCTTTAAATCATTGTACTTAAAGGATTACAGGAATTTATCTTCTGTTGAAACTGGTTCGCCAAGTGTGCGGACCTCGAACTACAAAATGGAAAATCTTAAATGCAACCGGGATTACGTTAGGACGATAATGATGAAGGGATTGGAGAATAATGTTAACTATGATGTATCTGCTAGACTCTACGGTTTCTTTAACTTTTAACAAGTTTTAGCCGAAGCAAATAACAGCCATCTTTCCTATTCATCTGACTATGGAAGGTTATGATTTCAGTTGCATTGTACGTATGTTTATCGGCTTTAAAATTATGTATGTATAATAATATCATAACTTAGCATAAACTATTCAACATAATTTGAATAATGAGGTATCGTAAGAATTATTTTTAATGTAAGCAGATTTTCGAGTAATCTGTGACGCCTCACAAATTAAACGTGTACAATTCACTTTCCGTTCATAAACAAACAATAGAATAACAATAGAGCACGTTCTACTTACTTTTCACTATTGCATTGTGATATGAATAAGTACAGCAGCAACGTACATTTATGTATACGAACAATAAAATGGAAAATCCACCACTGTAAACTAGCTCCGGAAATACATGACTTTTATTTATTATTAAGGGACAAAACAACAGTTATATGTTTAAATGTTGCAAATAATAACTTAATCTAAGTTATTCAACATGTAACCCACAATGTTGTCCTAGCCACACTGTTGTACGAATTAATAATTGAAAAAGTTAGAAAGTAGAACGAAACTGACTTAAGTCTTGGCTTAGTTACGGCACAAGTATCAGAACCTTTTGTGAAATAACATTATAAAATTATTTTTTCAGCAGAAACGATGTGAATATTTCTTAGTGATAATAAATATTTAGTAGTACTAATTATTCTAAGTAACAAGCAAAGTTAAATAAATGATTCTTAAAACGGTATCCTTCATTAAAACATATACGTATGAATATATTCTTTTGTAGCCATTACGGCGAGCCGACTTCGTGTGATTAATAGTGTTGACGCAAAGATTGATGGCCGCCGCCCTACAAAGCAGTTTAACATATTTTAACTGGCGAGTTATGTATGATGTGTGTCACACACTCGTTTCAGGCGAGCAACGAGTGTGTGACATATATATATTTGTTTAACTTGTGGAACTGATCGGGGATGATGACTTAGCTTTTATAAAGTTTAAGGTTAGTGACCAATTTATAATATAACATGAAGTTCGTTTTAATGAAGCAGAGGTGGAAAGACTTCATTATATTTGGTACTTTGGTCATGATGTCCATGTCCATGTCATGTTTATAATAATATATTTTCTTCATACAAATTTTCAACCACTTAGAGAGTTAATTAAATTATCTAATTGGTTCAAAACGGTCGCTTTGACTAAATTTTATTTATTTATTTATAGTCTCACGCCTGTATCCCCGGAGGGGTAGGCAGAGGTGTTATATTACACCCACATTTCGCCATGAATTTTTTAGGTCCCACGTAATAGGGGGCGAGCCTATTCCCGTACCGGGCACATTTGACTAAATATTCTAAGGATTTGACGGCCCTTTGACTTCGTCGTCTTTAACGTTGGCATGTACAAAATTTCAATTCTCTTGTAATCATGGTTTTCACTATTCATTGATACGCTCGAGTTACATATCTAGAATTCTACTAAAGAACTTGGTACAATTATTAATCTTTACATGCAAAAGTTATATTTTTTGTGCAAGGATGTTATTATAAATCATTTGGAAATAAATATTTCCATATTTTGTTTAGTTATCAAAAAGCTCAAACTCTCATCATATGCAACAGCACTTCGAAACTAATTGCTCTCGCTGGTCTAGTGTGTCATCCGTCTAGCACAACACTTCTGCTAACACAACTTTAATTATGCTTTAAATTTATCTGAAAATTGATGATGTATAAAAATTATGTATATAGCAGCGTATGTGGTCGCCAGATCTCAGCACAATTGGCTAGTATGTATAAAACTCAAAGTTACGTACTTGTCACATCAATTTAATAATTGGACAGCAATAAACGTTGGGCAGTAATTTAACTGTAGACCTTATATAGCTACATGAGCTGAGACTGCGGTTACACCCAAGTTTAAGGCTGCGGTTCCACTGAGGCGGAGCGGACACGAGCTGTGCCGCGATTCACCAATCACATGGCTTAAAATAGCTGAGATGTGGATTTCAAGCCAAGTGATTGATGAATCGCGGCACAGCTCGTCTCCGCTCTGCTCCGCTCCGCCTCAGTGGAACCGCAGCCTTATAGGGCTACTGTTCCGCATTCGTGGCCCTCATCCCACCCCCTCGCCCCCATGATGTTAAAATGTATAGACTTTCTCAATAAATTAGCTATTCAATAAAAAATATTCTTCATATCGGACGGTCTTAGATTAACGTGCATTCAACCAAACAAACAAACTCTTCAGCTTTATAATATTAATTCAGAAGTATAGATAAACCTATCTACAAAACACATATACCTTGTCATATGTAACTTCAAGAGTGAGACTTCAGGGGCGATTGCCCCTGACCTCGTTCACGAGGATATTAAAAGTTAATCCTTCCATCCTTCCTTTCATAAAAATAATAATTATACTAAGCCGCTTATGAAAAATATACCTCGAACTTAATATAAGAAGATTTAATATAAAATTCCATGCTTGCATGAAGTTATTTCTAAAGTAACGAACTTCCAATATAAACTTATAACCCAAAATTCACCCTCTTAAGGTAATTTTAGCCAAAATAATTTATGGTATGGTACTAAATAACATAGCACAGCGGTTTGTTGCGTTAAGCCCGTATTTTGTGAGTACATTATGTAATAATATAATTTGTGATATTTTAAATGCTCGAAAAATATTTGAACGTTATTAAAAGTATGTTAATTTTTTGTATATATTTTCTTTCATAGATTTTAATTATAGCAAGTCTCTGAAATAAGTAGTCAGTCAGTCAGTCAGTCAGTATTTTCTTCAAAATAATTATTTTGATTAAAAAAAGTTTTCAATACGTTTGACATTTTGAAACTTTTTACCAAGATGTGTTCCGAGTCTCAGTCTTGATAATTTTGCCTACTGTTTCAATGTTTATTAAAGCTTGCCTGATGTCGAATTCATTCCAAAACGACAAACAGTAAAAGACAAAGTGGCACACAATTCAATGGTCGTGTAATAAAACAAACCAAAAACGATATTTATTAATTCGTAGAGAGGAAATACAAACGATTTGAATAAAAAACAAACCTAAATAAAAAAATATAAACCTTACAAACTGAAACAAGTCCGCCAATACATACGACTACATATTATTTATAATACGAGCTGCCACTAACTTTCTAGCGAAACTTGCAGATTACCTAACCTCTCGAGCGCCAAGCCACCGTTTTACGGTGGACACTTTTACCCCCGATAAGCGCCCGCCGACCGTTATACGGTGGTCTCGTACTTGTTCCATTCATTGTTCAAATGAAACGCAAAAAAAATGTTTGTCTCTTTTCAATGTATACCATTTTGAAGCGTATGAAACGATTGACAGATCTATGCAATAAAAATGCTTATTTTCAACGTCAGTAAAAACAAACAGTCAGCTAAACTCATCAGCTGTTAGTACACTTCGAGGCGTGCTTACACTATTTCGCTTCCAAATCAATTTTTTTTCATATATTTCTTATTTTACGTATTTCAATTAATAGAATAGCTGATAAATAATATTATTAGAATTTTTCTACCGCTATGAATGCCTCTAATTGGTCAATACATTCATTTTTCTACAATAACATGTATTTTACACATTTGTTTGATAAAACCGTTTGAATTACTTACGCTTGTTCACAAAGTTAGTTAATTCTATATACACAATAAAGAAAATTTCATGTAGATTCTAAACATATATGTATTGATTAGTGTTCTGAAGTAAATAAACGTCGAAATCGGCATTTAAACGCTGCGCGCCAACTTTCATGCTTACGCTAAATTTGACGTGGGCGCTTATCGCTTATATGACATTTGACGTTTGGGCGCTCGAGAGGCTAATTGCTTATTGCCTGGCAGCCGCCCAGTTTGCCCCACATATCCTTCCCCTTTCGCCGATGGGAGTTACATTAACCCAGTTAAAGTTTCGATGGACTTGCGACTAGATGCCCGAAGTCCGAAATAGTTCATTAATTTTATGATATTGGTTGGATAAAGCGTGTGTATATTCTAAGAAATAGCCACAGTATTCACTTGCTTCGCGTATGTTCGAGTTTTGGATAAAAGAAAGTAATACTATTTAGGCCAGCTTCACATTGGACGCGCATGCCCGATGTGAGGGAGGCCTTACTGTTTACTAGTAAATTTGCTAAATAAAACACTATCTCTCTCGAAATCGAACCCGAGACGACTTATAAACTTATGCGCGATAAGACACTGCCCCGCCATTCATGCCTTCCAGTTTACTTAGAACTACTAATATAGTTTGGATATAATACATACAAATCAAATTGATTTGCTACTATATTCAAAGGTGTTAGTTAAAATCCAACATCATTGTAAAGAAAGCATATCTTCAACTATGTCAAATTACAATGTAGAGTTGCACTCCCGTAGCAATTAGAACATTCAGATTATTTATAGAGACGCTGTGCTGTGGACAATAGAATGTTAGTCTTTGCATTTTGGCAAGGCTTGTTATACGGTCTGTTTAAAAATTACTAGATAAGCCTGGAGTAACACCCGCATTATTTAAGGCTACTGCTCCGCTCCCGTGGTTCATAGCGTGATATTATATAGCCTATAGCCTTCCTGGATAAATGGGCTACCTAACACTGAAAGAAGTTTTCAAATGGGACCAGTAGTTCCTGAGACTAGAGCGTTCAACCAAAAAAAAAATAAACTCTTCAGCTTTATATATCAGTATCAGGGGGCCAATTCTGCTATTTTTATATGACATTGATATTATATTTTGAATGGATTTAAAAGCGGTATTCTGATAATCTAATGTCATTATCGTATAATTTAAAATAAACAGTTCGTCGTTGACACATACGATCTCGTTACAATTTCATTCAAATATCAGATAATTTAGAAGAATACGCTTTTTGTGACGTAAGTATGACACTGACATGATATCGAGACTATATTTATTTAGAAGAATTGGGCCCAAGATGAGATAAGATTCCTCTGGGTTCGCAGGCGACTATACATAAGTTGGAATAACATCTCTGTTTTTGTTACTTTTCCATTATAAAATATAATGTCGGTTCCACATTTTTTGTGTCGCAAACCTTCACAAATAAGCATGAACGTTATCGTTTTCGTTGAATCACAAACGATCCCACCTGTTACTCGATTTGAATCTTATTTTTTCTGCAAAAACATAGAGTATGCGCGACGTAACTGCTACTGAAAAATCCACATTTACGCCATTTATGGAGCGCTAGGCCACTTAGTGTTGCTTTGTATTTTACTACCTATAGCAGCAGTTTCGACGTCCATTTTGCAGCATATTAGACTCCGGTTGTGTGAACCATGTATATCTCTATATATCCGTGAATGAATTCAGCCTATAATTTCACTGCAGTGCCACCATAACAGAGCAAAGAAGGCTGAGGCCACACCAATCTAATTTGCAATTTGCTATCCATATCGCACAAGACTCTTCTCTATCAGTCCTTCAACACTCAAGATCCTTTCGTCCATAAACCTTGGCTAACCACACTGAATATGACAAGCATCGCATAAACTCATGTTTTTATATTGCACTTTGACAGTACAGGACCTTGTTATTCTGCTCTTCACGACCTCAGTGGGAACGTACAAGGACTAGAGTGATGTATATGCGAACTAAGTACATGCAATTTCGAACGTTCCACTTTTCGCTGGCGACCCCTAGGCGTTAGGAAATCACTGTAATATTTCACAGCTGTAGGTTGTTCACCTGTGTCCCTTACTCTGGGGTTAGCTACATAACTATTGTGGATGTAGTTTTGATTGCTTTCTGGTAGTGAATAAACAGGGTGGCATTTAACGGCAATCAATTCAATTGTCTGTTCAATTTGCACCGATGTTGTAGTTTAAACTGCATCACAGCTTGGCTCAGCATCACTTAGCATTATCCAAAAATTGCTTTTCTTAAAGACAAAGCATTTAGCAGAACCTAAAGGATATGTTTGAAGTTTCGATAATGTTTTTTGTAGTAAAAAAAAATCGATTCAGTGTTTACAATCTAAGAGAGTACCGGTATACTAAAATAAATTTGTATTATTTAGCTAATTATAAGTTCAAAGAAGCGATAGCCCGGTGGAAATACCAAAGATCTGCGATATCCTAGTATAGAGATACCGACGGACTGCCTTGCAGCCGTTATTGGTTTTAAACCCACGGCGCGCACCACTTTTCAAAGTCATGAGTGTATAAATAAATTGTAAAATATTTAATTTAGTCTCAAATGACAAACATTATTCTCTTTGATCAACTCAACAACAGAACAATTAAATATGCTAAGATTATTTTTATGCCTTGGTGTAAAAAATTAATGTATTTATGTATTTAACAAAACATATTTATTTTGCAATCACAGATAGACACTTTAATTGTATTTATATGTAGAGATCTCTATAACTGTTGAGTGACGTATGTAAGGGTGTTCCGGTCGGTGTAATCAAGCAGAAGACGCCGCCGTGTCGAACATCTCCAGTTGTTGACTCTACGCTTGCCTCTTGACGGAGTAATTAACTGAAGTAATCTGCAAATACTTAATATGTTACAGTCGAAGGATCTTACATTAGTTGATTGACATTAACATATGGAAGTCTGGCGTTTTAATTATATTAAACCCAGCTTCCTCTAATTGTTTTTTGAAGTTGTAAAAAAATCAATTTTACTGCAATTTTTGGTTCAGGTAAATTCGGAAATTACAGTTCCGTGCCTAAATAGGCAAAATACGATACCCTAATAGGATCACTTTGTTGCCCATCTGTCTGTCTATCAAGATCCTTTATTTCATACATATTCAGTTGAAATAGAAACCAAATATTTAGGTCTTATAGCCCTTCGATGCTGTGAATAAATAAAACTTCTACACTTACGTAAAAAAATGGTACGGCCGTTTATGTCGCAAAAAAACTCATATTTCGACACTCTTAAGAGAACCAAAATTGATAAGGTATTTCCCGTTGACGTAGTACTATGAATTTTAACAAGTAACATTTTTATACAGTACAAATACGAAGAAATCTAAAGACAATACATATTTATACTTAAATCGTATAAAATATAGTGTAAAATTCGTGTTGTATCAAATGAACGGCCTTGATCTGCATATTTCAAAAAATATTTTTTTTAGTATTTGCGCATGAATTTTTGTCTTTCAGAATTATTTTGGATTAATCTCAAAATATTACAAAACATCATGTACAGAATGATGTACGATTTGTAGTCATTGACATTTATTATTGTATAACTGACTGATTTAACTTTGTATCTTACTTATTACTTACTATTTCTTTATTACCCCTGTTGGAGGGCTCACGCCATAATGTAGCATACGACTGGGGTGTTGCAAATTATTATTATTTGCTGTTAAGTTATAATATTCATTCGAGAAATTTAGCCTCGTAATATATAGGCTTTACGTCGCAGCCGCTACGCCGTAGCATTTTCGTAGAACAGCTACGCAGTCCTAGAATTAACACTATAAATTGATCCTTTCACTAGCATACTTTATACGTAAAGGAATTATGTGCAATAACAAGTACAATAAAGTAACCATGTCGTTACTCAGTCGCGTAGAAAAAGCCATTACGAGGGTTAACTGGGCGTAGTGGCACGTCGATGGCAAAGAGCGAGAGTACAGTAAAAGCGAGATGCAGATATGAAAATATAGCTACTTATATTTTTCCTCTTTTACTCCCTTTTGGTTTGACTTAGAACTTTGTTTAGAGAAATACTTCTTAATTATCATCATGCAAGTGGTGTTTGCTTATAATTGGATGTAACTATTTATTTAGAATGTAAGATGTGCATAATATGTACTTGTGTTACTGTTACATTTATAACCAAACCTAAATAAATAAATAAATTCTGTAGTTATCGCGGCTGTGTTCTCCTTGATGCTCAGGTTCTGTTTTTTTATGTAACCAGATTTGAAGAAAAATTTGGTGAAGTTTTGGATCACACTGTGGTACTTTTTATAGTTATTATATATTTTAAAAGTTATTTTAGATTATTTGATGTGATTTTAATTAAAACATTTCGCATATTTGTTGCCAATTTTTGTTCCTTTTTTCTCGAGAATGTAAAGACTTAATGGTGTAAGTCCGAATTGTCGTGTCTTTAATTTTGAGTCTCAAAGATTTATGTGTGAGTTTTATCCAGTGGTTCATCGATATGTTGTTTCAAGATTTAAGAAATATTTATTCATAGATACCAAGCAGGCATGTGTCGTTCGTGATTGAACGAATCAAATGAACCGGTTCGTACGGATCGCGTGACCCGTTGGATCTTAGCGTTGAAAATGATTCGTTCGTTCGCCGTGAGCTAGATGTGACTGTGGCGATTGCACCGGTTCGCACGAATCGCGATCCAACCCGATTTCCGATTAGGTACGAACGAGGCGAGTAGTCCCGAACCGTTCTCAATTGAGTCGAAAGTCGAAACCACATTCGAAATATTTATTATGAGTTATTTTATTCTTTAGTATTAACAATTGGAGGTATAGTTAGACTGAGACTTAAAATAATTAAATAAAACTAATTAATATATACAAGAAGTGAAAATTAAAAAACTTAGAAATTAAAATTTAGAAGGCGTCATGAAACTCATCCGCATCGCAGTCAATTGGAAGCGTGCCCAGAAGACTGGCAGCATTACCTCGTTGAATGGCTATGCTTATCTTTTGAGCCAAATACGTGCCAGCCCTCTGGTCACGAGAGGCGTCCATGAGTCTCTTTGCGAGATCTCTAAAAAGTGACCTCGCACTTGGACCCCATATTTAATTTTATATTTTATTTAAGATAGGTAGTGATAAAAATAAAAAAGTAATATTCCATTTTCGTTTGGAATTTGAACCGAATCAAAAACATTTTTAGTTCGTTCGTCTTCGTAAAACTGATTGCCGTGTTTTTCATTTTTTTAAAATTCCAAAAAAGAAGATTTTGCTTACGTTAATTATGAATAGCTTTTTAAAAACATATCTCAGCCAATCTTTATTACATCAACCAGTTTGCAATGAACTAATCAAGCAATATTAGTGTTAATAGAGTTGTGAACCAAGAAGAGAGCACCTACGTAAATACTGAGCTGATTGAATGATCTTTATGTTGAGAATTGTAACCAGCGACCCATACTGAACCAATAGCTCAATCGAACGGATCATTTGAACCGGGTCATTTTATAAAAGGCTCAGTAATGAACTGGTTCACTAAAATCGAACGAACGTCACATACTTAATACCAAGTACCATAAAAAATAGTAATTCTAAGGTTTCTACTTATTTTTATTCTCTTTACCCAGCAAACCACTTTTGCATTGTACCCATAAAATACCAGGGGCCCAATTCTCCTAAATATATTTGTTCAAAATACAGTTTCGATATAATGTCAGTGTCACAGATGGTATTCTTGTAAATTATCTGATATTTGAATGAAATTTTAATGAGATCGTAAATTGAAACAAGTGTCAAAATATGTGTCAACGACGAACAATTATACGATAATGACATTAGGTTAGTAGAATACCGATTCTCAGTCAATTCAAAATATAATCTCATTTCGTTCAAAATATAATCTAATTTCGTTCAATACATAATTTCAATGTCATATAAAATAGCAGAATTGGGCCCCAGATAGCAAAACTACATTGATTACAATTATCAACACAGTCACAAATGTATGGACTACCAGACACACAGCCACCCACGCGAATGTATAAGCCTACTATACACACAGAGTTACAAAACTTACATATCTCCCTTCAAGGAAGCGTAACCTGAAAACGCTTGACACACATACAATATACAAAGTGAAGTGGGGCACCGACATTATAAAAACCGCGGCACTGATTCTCCTACAAACATTTGTATACACACTTCGCGATATTGATTCTGGCAAATTGAAATTGTGTATCTAGGAATCATGTCACATGTTGTCAACTTGGCGTGATTGTAAGTGATCTCTGCAATCATATAGATGACGCTTAGACTATATATATTAAGTAAATAGACGGAGGAATCCCCTCACTCAAAGGTCTGGGACTGGGCTCCGGTGTGGACCCCATTACCCGTCAAAATTTAATAGAACTTCATTTGAAACTTTGATACTTCGTTCATAGTCATTTTGATTTATTTGTATAAAAATGTGACGCATAAACATAGTGACGTTATAACTTTATCGATACTTTTATTTTAAAGACTAGCTTCGGCCCACGTATTCGCCGATGTGGGTGACAGTTATTGCAAAAAAAAGGTAGCCTTTGCACTATTGTGATATAGAAGCTATACTGCAATATTTCTTAGAAAAATGAGTATACTTCAATATAATTATATATCTCAAGAAAAGTATTTTCATTGATCATCACAAACTTTCGTGTTTATAAAAGTTCAAATAAAACCATCTGCTGCTTACATTAAGTTTAAAGCTTGTGTAATTAAACGCAAGACTTCACATGTAGGACGATACTATTAACTGTACTAAGTACTGAGTAGTCATTGACTACTTTTTTGCAATGGCGACAGATTGCCAAAAAACGATAAATTACCATGATGCTAATCGTGTGAGTCATTATCATGATTATATAATCGTAGCCATGATAAAGCTGTCGTCATGCAAATGACAAGTAAACTGCTGTGAACCCTTAAAATATTTGTTCTCAGTTCTCGAAAAAATGGTCGTACGTTGTTGTCCTGGGAAAGGTCTATCATTACAGACAGGTTTATTGTAGCCAATAAGCTTGATATTGTAGTGATCGTCCGGGCAGAGCGATTAGCATTGATAGACTTTATTACCACATCGTATGACAGCAATCTCGTAAAAGCAGAAAAAGAGAAGGAGATCAAATATTTGGTCCCAGCTCATGAGATTGTCGATATGTGGGATGTGAACTCGGCGATCATTGTGCCGATAGTTGTGTCAGTAAATGGACTAATCGCCAAGAGCCTTTACCAACATCTAAAGATGCTCGCACTAGGCAGCAGAAAAACTAATATTTTTAACAACAACACTTTTTAACACTTTGAAGGACAGTAAACGCCTATAAACGTGATAACAATAAAACTTCAATTGTGTCTTGTTTACTGTCCGTGAAAGTGTTAAGTTCGGTGCCAGTTAGAAGTACGCACACAATTTTATTTTCTTTCTTACTCACCATGCGGGCTCCTGGTTTATTTCTTGTAAATTATTTTATTTCTCACTTATTTTAGACCTAGGCGTATCTATAAGGGTGTAATTAATTTGACCTGTATATATAATATGATTTTGTAAAGATTTGAATTTTTTTTCTAAGCCAATGACATTATCAGAGACTTTTTCTATTTTAAATTCAATAAATGTGATTCATTATGTGTGAAATATTTTATTTTAAATTGACCCTGAAGTTAAATTTTATTTCTAATCTACGTATTAGTTAACTCACTTACTACTGCAGCCTGCTCTCGATTGGTGATTTAATATAATTATGTAACCGAGCATACTGGGATCGTGCCTCCCTTCAATTTCAGAAGGCCTAATTTAGTTTGGAAGCTTTTAGACAAACATTTGACGATCGTGATAATTTGCTTAATAATAAGCATATAACTTCCAAAAGTCTGAAATACATAACGTGGTTTTGTATTCGGAAACCATTACGTGGTAATGATCTCGTCATTGACCTTATCATTGCATATAGGTAGTGATTATCTATTAGTGATATTATGTAGGTATATCAATTGCTTTATTCACCTTAAAAAGGTAATTTAAAAATATATTTTTTATCGTAACTTATTGACTAGTGTTTAAATATAAGCTGTATTTATTCACATATTTTACTTTATCTGAGGATTTATCAACATTCAATTGATATTCATTCTGAGTAAACCAAATCTAAGGATTTATTGCAAACATTATCGATATTTTATCGAAATTCATTTTGAGTAAGCACATCACTAGTCTAGTTAATATTTACGACAATTTCGAAGAATGTTCGGAGATTCGAAATGACATTTGTGTATTTATCTTTCTCTTACATGGGAAAAAAATCATAAGTCAGAGTGAAGTGCATATATTGGGTAAGGTTGCTATTTTAATGCGGTCTCTATTACTAGTCCAACCTCTCTCAGATGACGTTATGTTTTGATTGTTGAAATATAAAAATAGAATAACTAGTCTTTACCCACGACACCACCCGCGTAGGACTCGGTTTTCGCGGTAAAAAGTAGCCTTTATCACCTATATCGCTCCGTTGCGACGTGTAAGAAGGACAATTAGTCTAAGATCCCGCGACAAATTAGTGCACTCATCGAGTTTTCGCTAAAACCAAACGTTTATATAAATTTATGATTAGGAGAATATACAGGGTGTCACAAGACCCATCTCCAAGCCGAAGTCAACTAGTTTTGGACATCATGCCAAGTCATACTAAGCAAAAATAAAACTTGGGAAATGATTTTTTTTTAAATAATCACAATTTTGAAACCGCGATTAAAAGTGTGCGCGTGCAATTTTCGAAAAACCTTCTTATCCAAGAGTGCATAGGTCATCTATGAAACAGGTTGGCGTGGTAATTGCATCGATTTTGTACCTAATTACAGAAATTCTATAGTAACTTTGAGCCTCAATATCTCCTGAACCCGTCATTTCCCAGGTATGGTGCCGAAGTAAAAAATGTTCGTAATTATTGGTACAATATGGGGTTTCAGTTTTCGTTAAGGGTCTTGTTACAGCCTGTATATTTATTAGGTTGCCTATTAAAATGTGGCCGCAAGTAGATATGTTTAAACAAATTTTTTGGTAAGTGATTTTTGAAAAAGTTTCGCTCACGTGTTTTTTAAATAAAATATCGCCGACATCACGGCAATGTATATGAAGATTCTGAAAAAAATAAAATAAAATACTTGCGGCCACATTTTAATGAACCTAGTAAATATATATTCTCCTAATCATAAATATACATAAAAATTTGGTTTTTAGCGAAAACTCGATGAGTGCACAAATTTTTCGCGGGATCTCGTACTAGGAGACAATAGAAGGTATTAATACACAACTTATAGTATAATGTATTCTATATCGGTACAGTACTGGAATATATTAATCCGAATAACGAGGAAGATGGTATGTATCTCGATCAACATTTTAATTTTACTACATACTTTGAAATTAAACTATATTTTACGGATATTATCGCGATATATTTTGGTTTCACTGAGTTATTACATTTAAAACGAATGATCTAGAAACTAAGCTAAACTAGGCTTGTAATAAATAAACAAATGTAGTTTAATTTCAGTGTATAACATTTGCCTACACCCAAGAAGATATTATTATATACTTTATTATTTTTATTGCATTTAAAGACAAACAAGCAAGCATTACCAAAATCTTTTATTCAACTTATCGTGTTAGTCAGTATGCGTCGGAACTGCATTATAAGTAGAACGACTTCCTATCATCCCACAAAGTTGCAATTTCGCATGTTGCCTCAGTTGGAATGATTGCATTTTTATGTTAATGTGACCTGATTCTCCACTTTGGATGGAGCAGGGAACATAAACAGCGCATACTTTAAAATATCGTTTTACAAAATATTTTTGTTAGGTACTTATTTATTTTAAGAAATAGTAATCTCTATAATCTTGGCTTGAAATATGCCTTAGTAAGTCTGTCATTAGCACAATAGTTATTTATTTTTAAGACAAAGTAATCTCTTCAATAATATGCCTTTGTAAGTTTCACATATAATATGCCTTTGTAAGTTTCACATTTTTAAGGCCGCAACAACTTGAAATTGTACTTAAAGGATTAAAGGAATTTATCTTCTCTCGAAACTGGTTCGCAAAGTGTGCGGACCCCGAACTCCAAAATGGAAAATCTTAAATGCAACCGGGATTACGTAAGGAAGATAATGATGAAGGGATTAGAGAATAATGTTAACTATGATGTGTCTGTTAGACTCTACGGTTTCTTTAACTTTTAACAAGTTTTAGCCGAAGCAAATAACAGCCATCTTTCCTATTCATCTGACCATGAAAGGTTAAAAATGAAATTTTATTTTATTGAAATCATCAGTTGCATTGTACGTATATTTATCGGCTTCAAAAGTATGTATGTATATCATAACTTAGCATAAACTACTCAACCTAATTGGACTAATGAGGTATCGTAGGAATTATTTTTAATGTAAGCAGATTTTCGAGCGATCTGTGACGTCTCACAAATTAAAGGTGTACAATGCACTTTCCGTTCATAAACAAACAATACAATAACAATAGAGCACGTTTTACTTACCTTTCACTATTGCATTGTGATATGATTAATTACAGCAGCAACGTACATTTATATATACGAACAATAAAATGGAAAATCCACCACTGTAAACTAGCTCCCGAAATACATGACTTTTATTTATTACTAGAGGACGCCAGCAGCTACGCCTGCACTTTTTTTTAATTTACCCGTTTTGGCCGATCCCGTGGGAATTTCGGGAAATCCCTTCTTAGTGCACTCCTACGGTCCTCAAGGAACATACATGCCAAATTTCAGCTTCCTGCGCCCAATAGTTTCGGCTGTAGCGTGTCTGTCAGTCAGTCAGTAAAGCAATGATTTTATATATTAAGATTAAGGGACAAAACAACAGTTACATGTTTAAATGTTGCAAATAATAACTTAATCTAAGTTATTCAATATGTAACCCACAATGTTGTCCTAGCCACACGAATGTTGTACGAATTAATAATTGAAAAAGTTAGAAAGTAGAACGAAACTGACTTAAGACTTGGCTTAGTTACGGCACAAGTATCAGAACCTTTTGTGAAATAACATTATAACATTTTAAGCAGAAACAATGTGAATATTTCTTAGTGATAATAAATATTTAGTAGTACCTACTAATTATTCTAAGTAACAAGGCAAGGTAAATAAATGATTCTAAAAACAGTCTTCATTAAAACATATGCGAATGTATATATTATTTTGTAGCCATTACGGCGACCCGACTTCGTGTGATTAATAGTGGCGACGCAAAGATTGATGGTCGCCGCACTGCACAGCAGTTTTACATATTTTAACTGGCGAGTTATGTATGATGTGTGTCACACACTCGTTTCAGGCGAGCAACGAGTGTGTGACATACATATATTTGTTTAACTTGTGGAACTGGTCGGCGATGATGACTTTCCTTTTATAAAGTTTAAGGTTAGTGACCAATTTATATATAATATTAAGTTCGTTTTAATGAGGCAGAGGTGTAAAGGTTTTATTATATTTGGTACTTGTTTTGGTCATGACGTCCATGTAACCTACAATATTTTTTTTTCATACAAATTTTGAACCAATTAGAGAGTTAATTGGTTTAAGACGGTCGCTTTGACTAAATATTCTAAGGCTTTGACGGCCCTTTGACTTCGTTGTCTTTAACGTTGACTAATACCAAATTTCAATTCTCGTGTTATCATGGTTTTCACTATTAATTGATACGTTCGAGTTATTTCGTATATCTTGATATTTAACATTAAACTTGGTACAACTGTTTATCTTTACATGCAAAAGTTAAAATTTTTGTGCAAGGATGTTAATATAAATCATTTGAATATAAATATTACCATATAACATTTACAATATTCATCGTGAACTCTATGCTAACTAATCACCATCGTAAAATATGAAAACTAATATGATATATGCAAGATAGATTAGATATGATATATGCAATGCAACAGGACTTCGTAACTGTATACCTTCGCTAGTCTAGTTTGTCATCTGTCTGGCAAATGGTTTCTAGTACTGTATTATCCATCCTCTTGCTGAACTCTAGAACTTTTTGTCGATAAACCTTGTGAAACGTCACTAGATATAGTATATTCTTGGGTTTATGCGAATGTTACACATTGAAATTAAACTACGGTTTACGGATTCTATCCCGATATATTGATTTTAGTTAATTTACATTCAAACCAAATGATCTAGAACTAAAACTAAATGTAAATTAACTAAAACCAAAAAAATTCAACCAAATTCATCCAAATTGCAATGTCACTAAATATTATGACAAACAGCACATGAACTCATGTTGTTACTGCACTTTGACAATACAGAACCTTGTTGCATCTACACTTAAGGTCGTTTTTTGGGTAAACAAGCACAGAATGAATGATCTTTATGTAGTTTTCCACGTTCCAGTTTTAGCCAACGACCGCTTGGCGGTAGGAATTAGCGAAAATATTTTACAGATATGCTGCCGTCTAATTACTAAAAGGCCACTAAGTGAAAATACCACTTTGACTTTGAGAAAAGATGATTCAAATGTTAATATCTCTACTCTATAAAGCCTTACAGTTATGATTTATTTAGGTTTGTTTAGACTTTTATTTTAACACTAGAGGATGCCAGCAGCTACGCCTTAATTTTTTTTTAATTTACCCGTTTTGGCCGATCCCGTGGGAATTTCGGGAAATCCCTTCTTAGTGCACCCCAACTGTCCCCAAGGAACATACATGCAAAATTTCAGCTTCCTGCGCCCAATAGTTTCGGCTGTAGCGTGTCTGTCAGTCAGTCAGTAACGCAAGGATTTTATATATTAAGATTATGCCTGAACACAACTTTAATCTATCTATCTATATCGTCACGCCTGTCTCCCATTGGGGTAGGCAGAGACTATAGAACGCCACATGCTTCGGTTCAAACATACCTCTTTCGCTTCCTCGACATTCATTATCCTCATCAAGCATGCGCATTTCCATTCATTCTCGCACGATACAGTCCTTTTGTATTCCTTCTTTCATCCATCCGTTCCAAATTTAATCATGCTTTAAATTTATGTGAGAATTGAAGATGTATAAAAGTAATGCATGTAAAAATTATGTCGATAATATGTGATCAAATATCACCCAACTTTAACAATCAGACAGTGTAGTGAATAATTGTAGCCATTATAACTACATGGTGAACAAGACACATATATCTTGTGACATATTACAGCAAGCAATTGCCTCCGGCTTCGTTCATATTCGTTCACATAAAAAGTTAATCCTTCCGTATAAGAAAACTTTAGTGAACTTAATATAAGAGGATTTAATATTAAATTCCTTGCATGAAGTTATTTCTAAAGTAACGAACTTCCTGTATAAACTTATAACCCAAAATTCACCCTCTTAAGGTAATTTACAAACCAAAATAATTTATGGTATGGTAATAAATAACATAGTACAGCGGTTTGTTGCGTTAAGCCCGTATTCTGGGAGTACATTATGTACTATTATGATTTGTGATATTTTAAATGCTTGAAGAATATATTGTGAATTGAAGAATATAATATTATGAACGATGTTATAAGTGAGTATAACATTATGGAAAAGCAATAAAGTATTAAAGCAGGTTTATTTGATTGTATATATTTTTTAAGTTATTTAGCCGTGTGGTTGACGGCATAGAATACAAGTGTCACCACCCCCTATCTTTCCGTGGGTGTCGTAAGAGGCGACTAAGGGATAACACGATACGAGACGGAAAACTCGACATCAAACCCTTTACGCCTGCCTCGTTGGTCTCGCGGCATAAATATGCGCGTGGGATTAGGAGGTCCCGGGTTCGATTCCTGGGTCGGGCAGTGTTATTGAGTTTTTCTGTCACGAAATTCTCAGTAGCAGCACGGAGTCTGGAAATGTGCCCGGTACGGCAATAGGCTCGCCCCTTATTACGTGGGACTAAAGTATATCTGGCGAAAAGTGGGTGTAGAAATACACCTCTGCCTACCTCTTCGGGGTTATAGGCGTGAGACTATGTATGTATGTATATTTTTTAAATTTTAACTATAGTAAGTATCTAAAATAGTAGTAGTAGTAGTCATATTTTCTTCAAAATAATTATTGGATTAAAAAACTGTTTGGCATGTTTAAACTCTTTATGGGTCACCAAGATATGTTCCGAGTTTTGATAATATTTGTGCCTATTGTTTCAAGGTTTGTTAAAGCTTTTGTACAAGTGATAAAAAAATATTACGCTTTTACGAACTGATATATATATATATATATATGATGATGATATGAAAGACAGTAAAAGACTAATGCACAATATAAAAGTCGTGAAATACGAAAAACAAAAAACGACAATTATTAATTTGTAGAGAGGATATATGAACGATTTGAAAAATCAAACCTAAATAAAAAAATATATAAACCTTACAAACTGAAACACTTCGCCAATATATATGACTACATATTATTTATAATACGAGCCGCAACTAACTTTCTAGCGAAACTTGCAGATTACCTAATTGCTTATTGTCTGGCAGCCGCCCAGTTTGCCCCACATATCCTTCCCCTTTCGCCGATGGGAGTTACATTAACCCAGTTAAAGTTTCGATGGACTTGCGACTAGATGTCCGAAGTCCGAAATAGTTCATTAATTTTATGATATTGGTTGGATGAAGTGTGTATATATTCTAATAAATAGCCACAGAATTCACGTATGTTCGATTTTTGGATAAAAGGAAGTAATTCTATTAAACCCAGCCTCAAATTGGACGCGCATGCCCGATGTGAGGAACGCCTTACTGTTAATTAGTAAATTTGCTAAATAAAGTACTATCTCTCTCGAAAATCGACCCCGAGACGACTTATAAACTTATGCGCGATAAGACACTGCCCCGCCATTCATGCTTTCCAGTTTAGTTAGCACTTCTAATATAGTTTGGATATAATACATACAAATCAAATTGATCTGCTACTATATCCAAAGGTGTTAGTCAAAATCCAACATCAATGTAAAGAGGCATATCTTCAACTTTGTCAAATTACAATGTAGAGTTGCGTTCCCGTAGCAATTAGAACATTCAGATTATTTATAGAGACGCTGTGCTGTGGACAATAGAATTTTACTCTTTGTATTTTGACAAGTGGCTTGTTATACGTTCTGTTTAAAAATTACCAGATAAGCCTGCAGTTACACCTACTGCTCCGCTCCCGTGGCTCATAGCGTGATATTATATAGCCTATAGCTTTCCTTGATAAATGGGCTATCTAACACTGAAATAAGTTTTCAAATCGGACCAGTAGTTCCTGAGACTGGCGCGTTCAAGATAAGATTCCTCTGGGTTCGCAGGCGACTATACATAAGTTGGAATAACATCTCTGTTTTTTGTTAGTTTTCCATTATAAAATATAATGTCGGTTCCACATTTTTTGTGTCGCAAACATTCACAAATAAGCATGAACGTTATCGTTTTCGTTGAATCACAAACGATCCCATCTGTTACTCGATTTGAAACTTATTTTTTCTGCAACAACATAGAGTATGCGCGACGTAACTGCGGAAAAATCCACATTTACGCCATTTATGGAGCGCTAGGCCACTTAGTGTTGCTTTGTATTTTACTATAGCATCAGTTTCAACATCCGTTTTGCAGCATATTAGACTCCGGTTGTGTGAACCACGTATATCTCTATATATCCGTGAATGAATTCAGGCTATAATTTTACTGCAGTGCCACCATAACAGAGCAAAGAAAGCTGAGGCCACACCAATCTATTTTGCTATCCATATTGCACAAGGCTCTTCTCTATCTGTCCTTCAACACTCAAGATCTTTTCGTCCATAAACCTTGGCTAACCACACTGAATATGACAAACATCGCAAAAACTCATGTTTTTATATTGCACTTTGACAATACAGGACCTTGTCATTCTGCTCTTCACGACCTCAGTGGGAACGTACAAGGACTAGGTGATGTATATGCGAACTACATGCAACTTTGAACGTTCCATCTTTTCGTTGGCGACCCCTTGGCGTTAGGAAGTCACTGTAGTATTTTACAGCTGTAGATTGTTCACCTGTGTCCCTTATTTTGGGGATAGCTACATAACTATCGTGGATGTAGTTTTAATCGCTGACTGGTAGTGAGTAAACAGAGTGGCATTTAACGGCAATCAATTCAATTGTCTGTTCAATTTGTACCGATGTTGTAGTTTAAACTGCATCGCAGCTTGGCTCAGCATCACTTAGCGTTATTCACAAATTGCTCTGCTACGTTTGGATTATTTGTTTTGTGTGTCCGTTGGTTGTGAGTTTTTAAAGTTTCGCACCATAAAGGATACATTCATAGTGCTCATGTTGACTATAAAAAATAATATTGGTCAGTAATTGCTTCATCATCATCAGCCTTTAACAGTCCACTGCTGGACTAGGCCTCTCCTTTGAAAGGAGGAATTGGCCTACTATACCACGCTGCCAAACGGGTTGGTATAGGACTTGTATCAAGTTTTCCTTCTCTTACAGTGCTGTTCTCTGCATAATATGCTCTCCCTCTGTCGGCTCTTACGACACCCATGGGATGATATGGGGTGGTGACAATCCGTATTCTAAATCCGTCACCACACGGACAAGTAAATGCTTAGTGCGATCCAAACATAGCCGTTTAGGGCCTTAGTATTATTTCACACATAAAGCATTAGGTTTTTACAAATAATAACTATTAAATCAATTTGAAAGAATATAGTACATTTTGTACTTTTGTCAACATCTTTATCGTATATGTTTCACGAAATAAATACATTGTTTTAAATTGAATGTTTTGATGAAATACAATTATTATTTAAGTTCTTTTGTAATTTGATATAAAACGTTATTTTTCTGATTGCTTACATGTGAATAATAACCACATTTGCGCCGCTTTTTATGAGAGTCATTGTAATAATACACCTTACAAAACTTGTGTTAAACTCATCACTACAGCTTCTATCGATAGTTAACTACAATATCCATGGTACGGCACCGGCACCGGTACTTGTACCTAAATAACACCCTGAAGTTGTTTGTCACTTTTAAGCCATATTTGTGCGAGGAAATTAGGACACCTAGGATGTCGCTTTGATATATGGCGTTGTGTTCGGCGCTTGATCGATATTTGCGCGGTTGTAATTTAAGTAGGTACATTTGGAGTTACTATACATACATACATAGTCTCACGCCTATATCCCCAAAGAGGTGCACAGAGGTATACTGCTACACCCACTTTTCGCCAGATTTATTTTAATCCCACGTAATAGGGGACGAGCCTATTGCCATACCGGGCACATACCATACTCCGTGCTGCTACTGAGAATTTCCTAATGGAAAAACGCAATAACACTTTGAACGACCCGGGAATTGAACCCAAGACCAAACCCACGCGCACATTTCTGCCGCAAGACCAACGAGGCAGTTACCATTTGGCTATATATGTTGATATATAGTGTTGACAATATTTTTTAGTATTAATTTTCTTTTTCGTTATCAAGTATTGATGTAACTACATGGATAACAGACATTAATGATATTTAGTATAATTATGTAAGTGTACGAGGGCAGCGATAGCCTAGTGGAGATACCAACGGACTGCAGAAGTTATCGGGTTCGAATCCACGGCGCGCATCAATGACTTTGCGAAGTTATGTGCGTATTAAATTGTTAATTATCGCTTGCACCGTGCCTCGGAGAGCACGTTAAACCGTCGGTCCCGGCTGTCATGAAGATGTTTGACAGTCGTTACGGGGAGTCAGTACCCACAAATAAAATGATACTGGTCTAAACCATGGAATATCGCTATCCCTTTGGGTTGCAGAGGTCAGACGGCAGTCGCTCTGTGGAAAAGTTGATATTCTATCATATCTGGTTAGACCAGTAAGAGGACCCCGGGCTCCAAGGCGAGTAAAGCTTGGATAGGATAACGCTAGGGTGATGATGATGATGATGTAAGTGTATATCGCTGATCGTAATCAGTATAATTATGTTACTTATACAATTTTAGTCGATTACAGGCAAGTCGTTGCTTGCAGTAAATATGTTCTACTATTTTTCTTAAATACCTCATTAACGCAGGTTTTTGATGCGGCATAAATGCACAGCGAAGCGCTGATTAAAAACCTCACTGCAGTGAAATATAAAAAATGTTCTGCAGAGTTATTATTAATACAGGTAATCACATCTTTCTTTTAATATTTTTGTTAACTACCTTCAAAGTTTCAATCACAATACAATACTCCAAAATGACAGAAAGAAGGTATTAAGGACGGCGACGTAAAATAAATAATTATTTAGATTTAAATAGATTATAGTTATTTACAATCTGCACAAAAGCGTAGCCGACACTGGTAACTCGAATGTCGTGCGACAAAGTCGTGCTCTTTAGAAAATATGCAAAATCTATGCATCTGGCCTTAGTCTGCACATAAATACTTGAATTTATTATTAATACGGTAAGTTACTACTTCAAGTTTCTTGCGATACTTGAAGATTTGCCGATTGCTTATTGCATGGCAAGTAGCCAGATTGATCCAGGCTTCCATTCCCTACCGTCGTCCGATAGTTACACTAGACGTGTTTAAAGATAACATGACCTTGCGATTATATTTCCTAAATAATTTGTGATGCACTGCCCTACCCTTGAATATTATATCTTCAAAGAAACAATTTAAAACTACGTTAGTTTTGTTTAGCTTTTGAATATTAGGAAGCATAACTTTGGAATGACTCATGATTACGAATTTTTCACTAACTTTTATTTAACTTGCACTTTCGAATATCCTCAAAAGAGACGCCGCGTGAATTCTGATCAGCTGTGAGAAATACTACGATATATTTTATTGCACTTTTGTCTTTTTATTTTTGTGATAAATGCTGCTACGCGACTTGGAGATGCCTGGAGCTTTGATATTTATATACAAATATTCTTAGTATTTAATTACTTTTTATAGACTCACCTGTATTCCCGAAGGGGTTGGCAGAGGTGAAATATTATTACACCCACATTTTGCTATGTTATGAATTATTAGGTCCCACGTAATGGGGCGCGAGCCTATTGCCGTTACCGGCCACATTGCTAGACTCCGTGCTAGTCAGGAATTGACCCGGGACCTCTCGAACAGCAGACGCATACGCTAGTCACTGGACCACGAAGGCAGTTGTAGTAGTGTTTAATGCCTCTTTATTTCTGTCTTAACATATATAAAATAGCATAATAAAAATAAAGTCGTCATTTATAAGACTACGAGCACGTTTGGTATAAAGTGGTTGAAACGTCATCAAATAAAGACTTTTACTTATGTTGGTACTTTCAACACTCTAGCTTACGGATATACACCCGTATATAAAACGTGTATGTAATACGTACATACATAGGTACATAGACTCATGCCTGTTTCCCGGAGGAGTAGGCAGAGACTACGGAACGCCATGCGCCATTTGCAACGACATCCTGACATATCTCTCTTGCTTCATTCGCTCCCATCAAATTTCTCATGTATACTCTTCGATTAAGGTATAAGGTTGTATGAAATAAATCACGGAAAAACGTTCTTATTGATAAAAGTTTATTGCTCTTTAATTATTTATTTGTACACTGCAACTTCTCAATAGGAGTTTTATGTATTATCATCGCTAAATAAGTCTACTCCAAGTTTTCTGTTTCCAAGGAATAACGTTAGTTTTATACACACACTCTGCGTATCTTTATCACCCGTGTATTTCTGTCTGCTATAAACGTAAACACACAATGTTAAAGTTCGTTTTTATTTTGAGGAAGGTTGGGAACCGAATACTTTGTCACTTGTTTTTGTACGTGTTACAAAGGTCAATCGCAATCCTTTTGGGTTACGGATTAGGAGATTGGCGGAGCGTACCTGACTGAAGTCAATGAAATCCGTGATTTAGGCGTCATAATGGATACGAAACTGTATTTTAAAACACCAAACTGTCAAAAAGGCTGCGCAAATGCTAGGTTTCCTGAGAAGAAATACGATAGGGTTTAAAAATCTTGACACCAAATTGTTTCTGTATAACGCTCTTGTCCGTAGCACTCTAGAATATGCTAGTGCTGTCTGGTCACCATACTATGCTGTTAGTTCGCAACGGATTGAAAGCATTCAAATATCCTTTACAAGAGGTCTTGCATTTTCTTGCAGTGGTTATTCCCATCGAAACCCATACGATCAACGAATATCTAAATTTAATATGATCACCCTGAACAATCGTAGACGTATCATTGACCTTTGCTTTCTTCATAAATTAATAAATAATAAAATACAGTGCAGCAACCCCTTAGATAAAGTATCTCTAGCTATTCCTCATTCATATCCCAGGCATAAAATCCCAAAAAAAAAAACATTTACCTTTTTGTAGAACCAATTTGGGTCTGCAATCACCAATGCATAGAATTCTCAATCAGTACAATACTATCCAAACTCGCGATGACAACATTGACATCTTTAATGACTCCTACAGTAAATTTAAAATTAAATTGTCAAAATTATTTACTTCAAGTTGAACTCAAGATTCTAAGTATACTTTTATCACATTTTATTATATTTAGTTTTCTGCTATTTGCATAACTGTAAAATAACTGAGTAGATATGAAATAGTTTTACTACATTATTATTGTCAGTGCTATGCATACCGTAATTGTCATATATATCAGATGCAATGCCTTGTAAATGTTTACCTTAAATGTATAAATATATATGATGTGGTTGTGCTAATTTTGCTTCCTACATTTAAATTGGTTATTTACATGCATGAGATTTTTTTAAATTAATATGTATACATTATATTATAGTCTTTATGTATATATCATTTTATTGTATCGTTCTGTAAAACTCTTACACGGTAACTAACCTGTATTATTTTCTTTACAGGTAAGTTATTTAATCAACATTATTCATCAACATTTACAAAGTAAGTATAATATGTCCGAGTGAAGAATGCTTAAATAGTATTCTATAAAAATAAATCGAAGCAACTGATGCGTACCGTAACTATTTAATACCAGAAATAAATTTTCAAGTTGTCGATCACAAGGACAAAGATTTGATACCCAAGTTGGCGATTGTATCTTGCTTTTTGAGTATCCTGAGAATAAGACTCAGCTTTAATATGACTATCTATATTTAGTAAATTTCGCATAGTAAAACGGTGTTAGTAACAAGTACATGATGGATGAATTCAGGGCAGTACCACTTGACACAGAAGATCAGTGTCAAATTATATTCATGCTGTTGCTGTTTATTCAGTTAGTGACTAGAACGGATACGCGTCATCTTCACGCCGTCTGTTCCTTTCCTATGGGAGAAAGGCAAAAAAATAGAGAGGCATAAATTACCTTCATCTTACTACTTTTTCCCTTAGCTTAGCAACACGTCAAGGACTTCAGTTGCCATAAATATCACCCAAGGCCCAAGAATATCCCTTTAATATCGGGGCCTGTTCAAATACAAAGTCTAGATAGATTTTGGTGTAATTTATTTCTGGTTACAACATCAAATATGTACACATGAATTTCGCTGAACAATTATTGCTTTGGGTTCATTGCCGATATAACATTGCAGTCCATTTTCTGCGCCGCTGAGTTTCTTACATATGATATTGGGTACTGTTTCCAGCAAGTCTATCTTTTCTGTTGTATACAAACATCATTTGAATTAGTTCTACAATGGCTTTAAGATTAACATTCACATATCCACTACCTACATTGCTGCCTTCTTTTAAATTTTTGCAAAAGGGATATTGCCTCTTACTGGTTAAAACACAAGAACTAAGAAAAAGGATAAATACCTGATACGGTTCTGCTGCTAAAATTGTTAATTATCGATTTATCATGAAGATCTTTGACAGTCGTTAAAGGGCTTCAGCACATCTGAATAAACTGACTCTTGTCTAAACCATGGAATATCGATATCCCTTCGGGTTGCGAAGGTCAGGCAGGCGGTCGCTCTGTGGAAAAGCTCACTTTCAGCCAAATTTGGTTAGACTGGTAAGTGGATCCCGGGTTGAAACTGGGATAAAGCTAGGAGGACGATGATGACGGTTCTGTTGCTAACGTTTTCTAACAAAAAATCTTAGTTACTTAGCCTCACTCCAGTTTTGAACCCAGTATTATTTTCTCAATCTTTATTAATATAATAAAGTTGAATCATGCATACGTTTGAACGCGCTAATACTAAAAACGACTTATTGGATATAATTTTGCATTTAACAATTCAATCAATAAGAAACAGTATTAGAAAGGTATTTTATATGACATTAGGCGACGAGTAAAAAGAAAATAGGACGCTTAGTGAGAAGAATCGAACTTAATGAAAAACAACTTCAAAATAAAAAACGTGATTGAAAGCTGGCTCACTCACTTACACACACTCGTTAATATGGAAATTGTCCTTCAAAACCATCATTAGTATATCACTTTAACAAAAAAATCACAAACCTACACCAAAACATTTGGGTTAGTTTTACTTAATTTTTCAGGCCTAAAAACCACCCCCCCCCGTAAGATCTCCACCTTGTCGTGGTGGGGGGCTCAGTAACTGTGGGTTTGAGGTACAACCAACGGTGAAGCCAAGCGGGATCCCGGGAGGGGACGCTCAACGTGGGCTTGCGTGAGGCCTGCGTAGGATGCTTCCCAAGGTGCGCGTGCGGTGGACAGCTCTGTCTGTCCCTCGCAGTCGGGTGCGGGTGCAGACGGAGCCCAATACCTTCATCCGCCGCCAAGGGGGTTTCGTTCGCGGCCCGCATGACCATCTGGCGGGCTGGCGGGCCAATACCCGCCGGGGGGTAGCGAAGAATGCTTACATGAGGAGCACGGGTTGGTTTTTAGTCAGTAAGAGTCTGACAGTCCCCTTCGTCCTTCTCCCCCAGGGTGGAGGGACTCCAGGAGAATTTTCCAACCCGACACCAAAAAAAAGGCCTAAAAACCAATAAGAAGTTCAAAAACAAACTTTATTTATTATCATGAGACACTGCCATTATCTTAATATATAAAATCCTTGCGTTACTGACTGACTGACAGACACGCTACAGCCGAAACTATTGGGCGCAGGAAGCTGAAATTTGGCATGTATGTTCCTTGGAGACCGAAAGGGTGCACTAAGAAGGGATTTCCCGAAATTCCCACGGGGTCGGGCAAAACGGGCAATTCGACAATATGTGGGTGCGAAGCCGCTGGCGTCGACTAGTATTTGCTAAATTAATACAAAGTTTACAAATTAAAACCAAACTTTGGGTGTGGAAACCCGACCTTAAGAAGTATCGTAATCATTTATTATGCCACAAGATATAAAATCAGAGGGTACCATGCATTGCTTTTAATAACTGGGAATTTACAATTGATACAGTACAAAACCTTACATGGAAAGTAAAGTTATTTGCAAAGCGTCTGAGTCGGCGAGCCTAATGATCACTAGATTGATTTATTGCCTTTCCGTGCGGGAAATTGTCGGGACGCGGCGAGGATTAAAAATAAAGGACTGCGGAGGCCAAAAAACGAGCGATGTTTTATAGATCTTTAAGTGATTGAATGTGATATATTATTCATAGCGAAAAGCTCAGATCGTTGTTATGGGCTTTTATAACAAGTCCTATATATTCATCATATCTGTATATTATACAAAGAGGGGGAGTATGTTTGTTTGAATGCGTTATATTTTTTGTAAACTAGCTTTCTCTTCAGTTCAAAGAAACAAATGTTGTCTTCAAATGAATAACTAACTTCTGTGATAGATGCCCTAAAATAGTATAATTCTACGACTAAGTCTGGTGTCACATTTAGCCCCTGTTTTATTATTGCCTTTAAACTTTTATGCTTTGTTACCGTAAAAGCGAAGCAGTAACTGTTTAAATGTGCATAAGGATCCGATTTATCTCACATGCATCTCAAGTATATGTTGAACATCACTTTATTAATAGAGCCCTTCCAAAAATCCTCCTACTATATTATTATAAACTACTTCCCTGCCAAATTCCATATATATACGTCCAGCAGTTTTCGAGATTTCGAGATCTTTCGCTTTTATATACAATATATTATTCGACCATTCAACATCCGCATCAGTATTAAACCACAATTACCGTGGACACAGATCGATTCCCGTGGTTCTGACAAGTCTGATAGATTACTAACCAGCGTCGCGTCGCTGCCGCTCGCCCCGAAATAAACACCTTTTCAGTATCCGCTCGTATTTCCGTGACGTTTTCAATACTGATCATATTTACTTGAGCACCGCGTTTTAAAAAGTTTTGAATTTATATAATAAGCCTTTGCCTTTGACTTCGCACGCGGTTCAAGGGAATAATTAAAGCAAAGAACCAAATACAGGGTATAACTAAATCATCCTATTTCCTGTCAACGCAATAAGTACATGCCGCCATTGTAGATTAGTTTTTTTTTTATATAAGTTTTTCGCCTCTTTACTAACCACTCGTTTAATTTCCGAACTAATTTCCGCAACGTTCCGATCGCCGATTACTTTAGTACCATATTTCAAAAAGATGTATTTGTATACATTTTATATGTATTTATCAAGATATTATTTTAATCATAAAAAGATGTCTCTTTTTCGTCCTGTCTGACCTGACCTGTCCGAACAGATTTTTGCTAGGTTTTTACCAATACCACAATTTTTTCTTAGCGTTAACTCAGTTTCAACCTGGTTTCCGCTTACTAGTCTAATCGGATTAGGCCGTCTGACCTCCGCAACCCGAAGTTTTAGCGATATTCAATGCTTTAGACTAGTGTCATTTTATTTAGAAGGCACTGACGCCTAATAACGACTGTGAAAGATCTTCATGACAGCCGGGACCGACGGCTTAACGTGCTCCCCGAGGCACGGGGCATGCGATAATAACCTTCAGTTTTCACCAAAAATAGTGTTATTCCCTGTTTTTTTTTATATCCATTGGCTTGATTGATTTTGTTGTTTTGGTCTCCAGATGAAAAATATGGAAAATATCTTTCCAACGAACCGATTAGTCTAGTTGCACCAAAAAAGTAAAAAGTCTGCAATCAATAAATGTCTGTTGACAGGGGAGAACTTGGTAGACAAAACAAAGATTTTTTTTAATTTTCTCCTTGAAAACTACTAAAATGAATAATGAATAACTCGTTTGGGGCATATAGCTACCGATAGGGTAGCTATAACCCTCTTAATTAGTAATACATAAATTCCTAGATAGCTCACAGCAAAAACGAAAATAGTGCCTACATTTGCGTGGATAAAGGCAATTTATTTTTATCCTTTTGTATAATATTATTATAATGATGTTAAAATTTTCTTAAAGAAATATACAAACAGATAACTCGTCTTATTTATTTACTTGTACTGCGGCTTTGAGAATTATAATTCCTCATTACAATACCTCTGTAGGTTTCCACGCAACTTGGATAAATTCTTCATAATGGTGTATTGTATTACATAGATGTTTTCGTCTTTGCTTATATATTATCTGAGGATTTCAACATGATATACGTTGAATTATGTTTAAGAATACTGTTACGCTCTTATTTTTTATATTAGCTAAGTTGATAGTGCGTCGCGCGTCGTCCGGCGACCACGTACCGGACGACGCAGCAGGGGTAGGCCTCCCGCGATCTGGTTAAGATCGCGGGAAGCGGTTGGATGCGGGCGGCACAAAATTGGTCTGTGTGGAGAACCTTGGGGGAGGCCTATGACCAGCAGTGGACGTTTCTAGGCTGACATGATGATGATAATAAATTTGGGAGTGAGCTGTATCGGTTCATTAGTTTTCCTTTAAAATAACATAATGCCTGCACTAGGGATACATTTTGTATCGTGAAAACCTTTTCAAAAATTAAAAATCCTCGTAACAATGTAACATCCAAACATCTCTAACCACGATTTGTGGATCGCAAGCGTTGTTCTTTGGTGAGGATAGAACCCACAACACTCGGCGCAGCGTAAAGCGGCGATGCAGTCATTTAAACCGATAAGCCTTGGTACAGCCATTTCTATACAAATTATTGAGTACTCATAAGCTAGATATTTTCTAGATATCATAGATAGATAGATATCTGCTAGATATTATTTATGAAGGTATTTTCGTCACTCGTTTAAACAAAACGAACAACTTGCTACTCAATATAGAAGGCACGAATGCCCGTAGTTTCGATGTGTTGGCAGTTTTTAACCCCCGTGTGTTTGCTAAGGTCGCAGTTGCTCCGAACTGCTAGTTAAAGAGTATATTTATTTGGTGTTACCCAAATGTATTGGCAATAGGCGGCAAACGAGCAGACGGATCGCCTGATGGTAAGCAATTACCGCCGCCCATGGACACAAGCAACACCACAGGAGTCACAAGTGCGTTGCCGCCCCTTGGGCTTGGGAAAAGGGATAGGATGAGGAGTGGGATGAGGGAGAAGGAATAGGGGATAGGCCCTCCGGCACTCTCACTCACCGAATGAAACGCAACAGTTTAGGTACTGTTATTTTACGTCGATCTTCTGTGAGAGGGTAGTACTTATCCGGTCGAGCCGGCCCATTCATTCTGAAATCAGCTTTCTAATTTGTTATGGAAGAAAGATGCAGTATTTGGTTTGCTTATTGAGAATGTGGTGATGGGGTTTTCCTCATACCGGCATACTACACAAGTTTGATAAAATTCTGTGTATGCGTTTGTCATTGCGACACATATACGATAGTTATGACATCGAAACATATAGTTATATAGGAGCTAGTAAGCTTTAACTTCATTCATGAGTATATAGCTCCCCTTGGATTCAATTTGAGTGTTGGCATCCGAATAGATATTTGCAGATCAGTTGGTCATGCGGAATCTTTGACCAGTTGATTGTCCACCATATCACAACTGTGTCGGGTTCCAACCACTGGTTGACACCTGATTGGTCACCTCAGTTAAGCTTTTTTAATTGGTCGATCTTACCCATACATTCGACACGTCCAAACTTAGACGTCTTATCCAAATAGATTTAAGACTTTTGTGTCGCCAGCTATGACATCAATATTAAAACAAGAAATGCAAATCCCTCTAATAAGTCAGAGAAATCTGCCGAATGTAAAACAAAGAACGTTTGATTATTATTCACGTTGTCGCCTCGGTCTGTCCGTGACTACAAGTGAAGTAATTAGTTCGAAACTTCGGGCACGCTTCTGTTTAAAGTATTACAATTACCTAATATTAAACCATGCAAAAGTTTTACTTAATTTAGTTCAGATGTACAATAATGGAGAAAATTACATTCAAAACGTTTATTTATTTTTGTTTAATATTTGTATTGAAGGGGATTTTCTCAAAGTTACCAAACCGTTTGATTAGTACCTGCTGTTACATATATGCTCATTTACATACAAATAATCATTTTGCTTATTCCATCTAAGAGAATAAAAACTAAAATCGCTAAATGCCGTTTAGAGTCATACTCTCGACCTTTGCCACTTGCAATACATTGTTTATGGTGTACTATTGTCAGGCAAATGTTCAAGTCAATCATGCGTTTTTTTGCTGCAAACTCTATAACACATTTCTCCACCTGGAAAATCTCGTCAGACAATAAGACAATCAATGAGACATTAGCTGCCTAGAGACGCTTATAAAATTGTGTATTTCTAAAATAATAAAATACTTTATTACGCAAGAATAAAGTAGAAACAAAACAGCCATCTCGAAAACTTTTATAAGAAAACAGTAAATATTATAAACAAAAAAGTTGTGATTATTTATAGTCAGCGATTAAAGTAGCTCAGCATCAGACGATTTATATCGAGGATGTTATCCAATAGTTTATAGTAGCCGGATTATTATACAAACGTCTCCAGTAAATCTAGATTGACGTCGCTAAATACTAGGATATAATCGGCCTTGGAGGATACGTTGTGTCGAGACTGAACTTCGATAAATGGCACACATATTTGGATACATAGAGTAATATCGGCTAGGTATTATTCGAAATTCGCACAATAAAATTCTATAGAAGACTGCAAATATTAAAAACATCGTGTACACCCTAGTGTAATAAATTCTTAAATCCAGAAAGCGTGCAAAGCTATAAAGATACTATATACCTCGCCCAATTTGGCTATATACCTCGCTAAGATCGATCTCTTCAATTTGACCTTAGGTTTGGAAGAATTGATGTTAGCAACCTTAAGCAGCGATACTACTCACTGTAGGTAGTATATATATTCCAAATCCATATTGCCCTCACAGAAAATAGTAACAAGTGAAATGTTTCAGTTTTGTAAATAATATCGTCTGAAAGGTCAGATACTCGCTCTAGGGAAATACCAAGAAATTTCTCGTCTACGACAACCAATATTTGAAATTTCGATCGTTTTATTCAAAATAAACTATTGGTACATTGAAATTAGCAATCAGAATACATATAACATATAATAACCTTATGCTTTAAATATATTTGTAGAATGAATATATGAACTTGTGTATATTAGATATTGTCATATGCGTGTATACGTATATTGTCAATAGTTCTAGGCTGCAGTTGATAATGTGTGAGGTCGTTTCTATTTATGATTTTCACCCTAATGTTAAATTATCACAGTCATTCTTTTAGTTTTGGCTTATTGTGAGTGCAGTTACTCAACCACAAATTGAATTGCTGCTTAAATAGCATTTTTTTTTAATTTTTATTTTTTTTATAGACTCACACCTATATCCCCGAAGGGGTATCCAGAGGTGTAATATTACACCCACATTTCGCCATGAATTTTAGGTCCCACGTAATAGCGAGCTTATTGCCGTACCGGGCACATTAGCAGACTCCGTGCTGCTACTGAGAATTTCCTAACGGAAAAACCTAATAACACTTTGCACGACCCGGGAATTGAACCCGAGACCTCCCAATCCCACGCGCACATTTATACCACGAGACCAACGAGGCAGTCTTGCCGGTACAGCAGCGATCTTGCAGCTATTTTATCTTGCCAAAAAAAGCACCATATGCATAATTATGCATAATGAAACATTGCAGGCTGCGCGAGTCTGCTTGTGACCACGTCCAGTGCTAATCAGGCCAAAAACACCAAGTATTCAAGTTTTTCATGGTGCGCACTTAAATAGCCAGATACAATGCTACATACGTAAATATCAAAACACGATCGAGTTAAAAATGTTTTCTCAGAAAGTACAAAGATTTTTACAGCATAGCTATCCGTTTTATAGTCAAAATTGTTTCACTTTTAAGACAACAATGTATTACTGACTATACAACGGCACAACATTGTGTTGTAAATAAACGTTTGCGTAACAATAATACTGGCACAAAGGTAAACTTGGCGTGAGACGGCTCTGGACGACCCACATTAAATATCATTTATTTAGGGCCATATCACGGCAAATACTCTAAGGATTTCACTTTATTGGAGGAGTAATGAAACCGAGCGTACTCTGTTTGACTCAAGTGCGTAGGTTACAAGTTAAAGGAGGTAGCGGATAATTTAATTTGGAACAAACTGAACATGTACCTTTCAAAACAAATCGCCCGCACTAGGAAGAAATCTTCTATCGCGAGAGGATTGTGGCCATTCAATGTTCAGTTAATTTGCACATTTTGTTAACGTGATTTTCTTTGTAACACAAAGTATGCTCCTGTACTTATACACTACTATTTTTAATTAGTACAAAAACTTTAAGGACATATTAGCGCAGACATTATTATCACATATGTGACATGAGAATTTCATAATATCTATAAATAGCCAAGTTATAATCATTTGTTTTTTGTAGGAAATCTCACCTAAATCATAGACATATTTTACAATCCATTCACTACTTCATTGATAGTACTTACTTTCCGTCCTACTCTTACGCATTCTTTCCGTCGCACTTATTAATGTAGGTAGCCTTAGACAATAAAATAATCAGTATAGGTAGTTACCTTTTAATTTTCTTAATTCTACCCTCTCCTTCATAGTTTATCCGGGCTTAGGACCGGCAAAATGTACCGTTTTACAAGTAATTAAATACGAAGGTATGTAATTAGAAAGCAAACACATATCAAAATAAAAGAAGGTATTCTGTAATAAAAGCAAAGAGTAATTTTGGCGTATTTATGAAGTTAGAATCATCTGCTATTTACAAATTATTTTATCATCATCATGTCAGCCTAGAGACGGCCACTGCTGGACATAGGCCTCCCTCAAGGTTCTCCACACAGACCGATTTTGAGCCGCCCGCCTCAAATTATTATGTACTTAAGTAGGTATTATTTACTAAACTTACAAGTATTTCCGTTGTCCTGTTTCCATTGTCAATAGACAGATCACAGTCTTTTCACTACACCGACTTACACTAACCGGCTTACTTTTGTACACTATCAAAATGATGTCCATGGGTACACAGCTGCACTCGCGATTCCTCAACTCAAAAAGTACGTACGAAGCATAACTACACACTCCCGTGATATTATGAACTGATAAGCCATCGCGTCGGGACGTAGACAAACAATTAACTGTTGCAGCGAAAACAATCAATACGCTCACGACCGCTAGCGATTTAGTACTGTTTGTAGCATCGAAGCGCGGCGCGCGCGCAGAGGCACAGTGGGGAATTTATCAATGGAATAGTTTACAACTGTTACTAGTTATGCATTAACCAATTATTACGTATTTTTGTGGACAGTTTTGAGACAGTTTCGGGACTTAGTGTTTTTATTTTTTAACTACATAAATATGATCAGTTAAAAATACTTAGTGCCCCGTTAATTTTTTTGTACTAATTAAAAATAATGGTGTATTATACAGATGTAAACATTTTCAACCTGTTCGTCGTCAATCGTTGATAAAAATGGCTTATTCTTTCTTGAAATGTAAACCAAGAATCGACGTTTACAACGATTAATACTTATGTTGATATCGCGACGGTACATTACAAACGACAAACACGAATAACATCCAGTCTAGAAACAGCTTTGTTTGAATCAGACAAAGCTGTTTCTGTATGCTATCATTGGCGACGCTATAGTGAACAAACCATTACGCCATACGTACAACAATTTCTTTTTAGCTCTTGGAACCCACCCTTGAACTTTCATAACAACATCCCCATAAAACCATAACTCATTTTGCAAAATTCCGTCATAAAAGAACAATAAATTCACCCGTAGCACAACTTAAATCTGATTCTTACGTGTTTATTGTGTGTCAAGATGCCAAAACCGCCATAATCTCATAAGTCGGGGCACACATTTACTAGGCGCTTGGACCGGGTCCAAGGTCAACCTGGCAATGTCAAGGACACTATTTGTGGCCTTGTAGAAGCATGCTCGGAATAATCAAACACTTAGAGAGTACTAGCGTAGAGTTTTTGTTGTAACACTACGTAGTACGAGTATGTCTGAAAAGTGTTTGACACGCGATGTTTTTGTTCTAGTTACAGTACACTGGGCTTTACCGTAGTTTTGGTTTATTACAAAGTTCTTGCGTTTGCGTTTTGTTTGCTTGTTCTATGAAAGGATTGCAAGTTGTATATTTTGTTAAAAATTAGTTGCAAATGAATTTGTAAATATAGATTCAATACGAATGGTATTTTGTGATTCTAACACAGTTAATCTGTGGGCAGTGTAGAGATAAGTCTAGGTAAGTAAATGTAAGTAGGCCAATTCCTCCTTTCAAAGGAGTGGCCTAGTCCAGCAGTGGACTGTTAAAGGCTGATGATGATGAATCGACAATTTAAACCAATTGGCTACGACATACTTGAAGTCTTTGCATCCAACTTTAGCATAGTAACTGCATTCAATTCAATTTTACAAATGTTTTGACATTTATAATTAACATAAACAGTAGACCGAATGCGCTGAGTCGTTGTTTGTTGATATTTCCATTAGCGATATATCTCATAGCAAATAAGTAAATAAACATCACATGTGTTTGCCCAAATCATGCTACTAGAATATTATTTGTGTGTATTTTTGTAACCGCAGCAAACTGCGAATACCATTGCCAACGACAAAAAGCTACATAAAGGACGAGAAAGCATAAACGACGACGAAAGAGACGCATAGATGTCTTTAATAAGTAAACACTTATTAAGGACATCTATGCGTCTCTTAAATAGTTTCTAGATCAGCAGACTTGAAACTGTTTAAGAGACACGCCACGATATCCTTTAAGCGTTTTGCATTACAATCTCCGATTTGTATCAAGTTGGCAAGGTATGGTTTGAACAAGATAATGAGCTTTTGTAGCTCCTGAGATACTACTCGTTGCTGGAGCTCAAAATACCAATAACAACATCGATAGACTTTTAACAAAGTCTAGAAAAAAAAGTGTAGAAATCCTCACACCCAAAATTGTGAGTTTGATTGTTCTTTTCTGCAAAGTAGGTAAGTAAAAAGTAATTCCATATCTAAAGTAACATTTAACATTTGCAACGTACTTTAAAAAATTTACACCTAATATGCGTTACATTCTTCCGTCTTAATCCATACCGGCACAATAAAATCAGCTTCACCACCATCGCTGAACATCGACAGAGCCGTCTGTCAAAGTGTCATTCAAAAATGCAAAATCCCTCCTAGGAATTCTCGCAAGCTCGTTGGTAACAATTAAATTTGCGTCGCACAAAGCTATTAAAGAGGACACTGGGCGTCGCACGTCGGGTGTGTTCGGTGCGGACACGTCACACATAGGTATTGTTTATTGTCACACATCGCATGATTGTCACACGCGGTAAGGTCTGATGCACAGCAAATGAATGCTAGTCAAAATTTTACAAAAAGTATATCGATAGGCAAAAGAACGACCGTTTCACGGCTTCAGAATCGTCATTGTTTAAAATGCTGTCATCATCTAGCTTTTTTTTTTTTCTTTCTTTCATTTAATAGCCTCTTATCGGTGGAGCAAATGCTATTGCTTTCGGTTTTCTGCCTTTTCCATGACCGAAGGCAAAGTAAAAGGTTGAGTTTGGGTCCCTCGACCTTTTCCTGTTTCCTATATAAAGATGTACAGTATATTTTTTTAGATGTTTCCCTCTCACATTTTACCACATTCGAATTGTCTGACACCCCACACCAGACAATAGTTCGTATAATCCATAAATTGTTTCATGTGTGCTATCCATGATTGTTTCGACTCGTGAACCTTGTGTTGTTGTGGTTAATAACGCGACACAGCATTCATAAACACATCGAGAATAGGCTAGTTGACAAAAACTAATTTATAGTTGACAAAAAATAATCTAAAGGACGGACGTCCTTTAGATTATTCAAAAATAAGCGATACGTATTTTTTTATTTGAAAATTAAAACAAAAATGACCAAGATATAGCTCATTAAAGTTACGTATAACGTCACGCCGTGCTGCATTTTTTCGCACTACATGACGTCACACGTAACTTTAATGGGCTATATGTTTGTTATTTTTTATTTAATCGAAAAAGAAAAAAAAAATACGTGCCCAATATTTTTTTATAATCTAAAATACGGACTAAGTAAAATGTAAATATTTTGACACTGGAAACTACCCTATTGGCTTTAAAAAAATATGACGTCGCCTGATATTTTTACCGAAAATGGTTAGATCAGCAAGCTTCTTGCTACGCAGTATCGTGGTCATATGAACGTTACATTATAGCATTGCACCTCTTTGCTGTGTGTTGGTCCTTACAAAGGTAGCACAATTGGATCACCTTACTGGCGGCTGGCGCGTGAACATGTTCTACTCTGTAGTCAGACTAAGAGCCATTAACGGAAATAATCTATGCTTTTGTTACTCCTTAGGTTGAGAATTTTTAGCTCAAGTAAAAAGGTTTTCTGACATTGGTTGAAGAGTAACTACACTATACCCAAAACTTATTTGAGTAGAACTTAGATTCAATTTTAGTTTGAAGAAGTTTTATATATGTATCTATTTTTAATATTCCTGATTAAATAAAGCACAGAAGGCTGCTAAATTGCTGTTGATTGAGTGTAGAATAGAATATTCTTTATTGTACACCATAAAGCATTTTAAGACATAATGACTACAAAAAATTGTAAACTGTACAAAAGGCGGCCTTATCGCTAAGAGCAATCTCTTCCAGGCAACCTTTGGGTAGACAGGAACGATGTAAGCATTTAATTTAATTGTGTAGTGCAATTAAAAGACAACCAAAGTAATCGGTTAATCAGACTAATTAATAAACTTTCATATAAAGTATAATATATACATACATAAACATGATACAAACATATACATACATAAATATGATACATACATATACATAATTCAATATACCTACACATATACAATGTATATATAATACATACTATAACCACATTCTATGATATCAAATGGATGAATGGTAGTGTGATTTTATCATAGCTTTAAATAATTATGTTGAGTGATTTTGTGCTACGAATTTCTAAAGGTAGTCCATTCCACAGGCGCACAGCTTGGACAGTGAAAGACTTACCGAAGTAATTAGTGGCATGCATTGGCATTTCCAGCGTCAAATCTTGAACAGCAATTCAACTATTTAATATCCTATTATTATTATTATTATTTAACAAACTATATTAAACAGCCATATTTATGACATGACATTATTATTACAGTAATAAGGGAGATATATATATATATATATATATATACACTTTTAATAAAATAAGATATGAAGAGTACTTAGAAACATAAATGGGACTCATTTTTGTTTGTATTTTCTCTTCCGAATCTAACCTTACCACAAAAAATTCGTCGATTAAAAGATAACAATTTTAAATTACAATCTTATTCGTTGTTCTTTTAATATAACAGAAAACTTAGCAACTATAGAATAGCTAACCCAAAGAACTCCCTGATGCCAAACAAATAAGTCCAAACGAATCAGTGGGTCACACCAACTTTGCTTTTTTTTCACCGCAACACGGGATCGTGGCATCGAAGTGATCAACTAACTCATTATTCCCACCCAAATACCATAAATTATTCAAAGAAAAAGTTTACTTTAAAAAACTTTTCAAATAAGCTATCGGGCCTGTAACACTGGATCTCATTGCCATAACAAGATTAAATATGCATCTCATTACACTAAAGTTGTCCGACAAGTTGGAACAACAGCCGAAGTTGGACAAGTTATTGGTTTCGTATAATCCTTAATTATACTGACAGGTCGCTTTTAGCGAACTGCCGACGACTTTATCTTGAGTTCAAACTTCACGCCAGGTCGTGGCAAATTGGACATATCGAGAAGATTTGTGTCTGTAATATTATATTGGTTGCCAAAAGTCATATCTTAATATCAAATGGCGATACGAAGAAGCTTATTTACGGGTACGCGGCAGCCCCAACGCCATCCTAGCCGCGTGTGCCGAACGATGGGACTCAGTGTTGTATCGGCGCTGGATGGGCCTACACGCGAGACCTATCTATAATAAAATATGATATGCCTAAATTGATTAATTATTTGTACTTTACTAACACTAGGTTAAGACAATGTTACTAACAAACTATGGATGATATCCGAAATAAACTATTATTATTATTATTATTATGTGTCTCTGTTACACGGCTATTCTTCTAACTTTTAGTGTCAAAAGAATAACCGGACCTTTGGGAGGCTTACACGGGGATATGGATCCAACGTGCAGAGGCCCGTAGAGAGCTTTAATCTAAAATGGGATGGGACACATGCCGCGGAGCCTCCACAACAGCACTATTGAGTACAGCTATGGACTAGCCGCAACACATGTAAGACTATTGTAATATGTGGAGCCTTATTTAATTGGTTTATGGGATTGGGTGTTTGATGGACTTGTAATTATTATGATTCTATGGATGAAAAACGGCACCTGCCTGTAATACTCTAATAGTATCCGTCCGCATGGCAGGTGTTGACTCGCCAACTCACTGGATGGGCCCTCTCTTAACAGCCGCCCAAAGCAAACAAACTCTGCCATAGAGGTAGCCAGAGGGCAACACCGGTGCGAGTGGCTAGGGGTGTCGAGCGGTGCGGCACCGGTTTCGCCATCGCGGGCCTCGTGACAACGGAGGCCCGGAGCGGGTTTCCCCGTAGTTACGCCCTTGAGAATGACACTTCCACCCCCGAGCCAGTAGCTCTTGCGGCTTCCCTCTGGCCGGCCGACCAAGGCAAGCCAGAGTTGAGAGTCCTGCGGGCGCTCTTTGAAATCCACCCCGACCAGCCAGTAAAGGCAAGCTGGAGACGAGGCCCTGACCGACTCTCTGAAGCATTCGGGACCGCAGTGTCGCCACACACATTCAGCTCGCCACAAAGCTGCCCTGCGGTTGTAAGCTTTCTTTTCATCTTGTAATACATTTTTTGTTTATATTACTCGATGAAGGTGATGTTTGAAAGCTGTTACTCTGCCCTCTGAGATTGCGTTAGTCTCATGGTGAGGTAACGACTGCCCCAGAGGGGTTTATTATTATTATTATTATTATTTCTTTCTGGTAGTTGTACCTATTACATTGCAATCATGGCAGTAAATGTAAATGTAGACTCATTAATTAACTTAAATTTCCTTGACGTTCATAAGCGTCACTTTGTGGTCTAAATTAATAAATTATTTTGCCTTTGTCTTTTCAAAGACAAAGGCAAAATAATAAAAAAAAAGACTTTACCAGTATACTCGGAATTGGCTTTACATATCTTCAAGATTTCAAATACGTATTTTGATAAGCACCTACAAATAATCGTAGACAGGCTAGAGTTAGAATTCAGAACAATTTACTAGTTCATCGCGCTTTTCATGCTTCTATTGTGTAATATACACCAATGTATCAAGAATTAAAAAATAAAGTTTCAAAATTTTTCTCGTTGTGTTTAAACATAGCTTGGTACAATTTTCATACCGCGCGTAGATACAATAAGTCATACAACATACTAGAGCAAAACTTAAATCATAGTAAAATAAACTATGCTTGAATCCTCAAATCTCCAATCCTCAAATCCGTAAACACAATTACAGCATAAACTGCGCGCCCAGAGAAGCACATACAGTTTATTACAATACACAAATTACTCTCACACGCTCTAAATCTTATTAACTAGTATTGTAAAACTTTACAACGCACATAATTCCATCAAAACAGGAACAAATTGTAGAATAAATCACAACATGAAATATAATTTAACTTTGCACAACTAGTTTGAAACGTCCAAGTTCAGAAATACAAGTTATAATCTGTGCCAAGGCACGACTGAGAACTTCTCACAAAGTAAGCAAAACTGCGAAACATACTGAATAATATTTATAGTTAGTTGACTATGGAAATAGATTAAACTACAAAGTTTACAATGCACTTTCGATGGCAACACTGTCGCAAAAAGTAAGCAGTAGTTGTTTCTGTTGCGTAAAGTTCGGTCGGAAGCCACGAACATAATGGTACTTTTTGCTTTTATAGTGCTAAGTTGAATAACATGCTATGACTGGTCGATTTTATGCGCATCTTTAGACAATTGCAGTATCAAATACAGCCAAAGCAAACGCCCTTACCTATTGCTTAATTTCTACTACGAGGGTCAAACTGAAAGTTCTTAGAAAATCAAAAACTGATTACATTAGCCAGTTATTAGTTTTATTATATCTTTTCAAAATATTGTCCATTGACGTCAATACACCGCTGCATGCGATGGAACCACTGGGAAAAGCACTTTGCCCACTCGTCCTTAGGGGTCTCTTCAATGGCATCGCGATACGCAGCCACCGCTTCTTCAGCATTCATAAACCGCTTTCCTTTAAGTTTTTCTTTAATTTTTGGAAATAAATAAAAATCACAAGGCGCGAGGTCGGGGCTATACGGCGGGTGACCCAGTAATTCAACGTTTGATGTCGCCAAATAGTCGATCGTTCGCTTGGCGGTGTGCGACGAGGCGTTGTCGTGGTGAAGGAGGATCCTACTGCGAGGTCGTTTCTCTCGAACTTTTTCCAAGACAAGTGGCAAACAATTGGTAGTGTACCATTCTGCAGAAACTGTTTTTTGATCCTCTAACACAATTGTTGCGAAATGACCTATCCTTCCAAAGAACGAGGCCACCATTTTTTTTCCCGCACTTCGATCTCTCTTCACTTTAGTTGGCAACTCCTCGAAAGGAAACATGGAGTTGCAGTCTCGCTGGAATACGATAGATAGCCTGCACTGGGAGATCTATATGGAAACTGACGGGGAGGACGAAGAGTACGAGTACATCTTCACAAAACACGAGACAACCTTCAACAGTCTCAAAAAAGCAGTGAATCAGAAGCTTTGGTCAGTATCTCATAGGGAAAAATCTGTACCTAAAATAGATATTCCTATATTTAACGGTAATTATCAGCTGTGGACATCGTTTAAAGACCTCTTCAATGAGGCTATCCACAACAATCCATCATTATCTTTAGCGCAGAAGATGCAGTTTCTAAAGGGTAAATTACGCGGTGAACCCGAGAGACTCATACAGCATCTTCATATAGGCGCAGATAATTATAAAGCTTGCTGGGAAATTCTTACAAATCGCTATGATAATAAGAAATTAATATTTACAGCTCATATGAACACGTTATTAGGGCTTCCTAGCATAAATCAGCAATCATTAGCACAGATTAAAAAGATGCATGACGTCACCCTAGAGACGCTTCATGCCATCGAAAACTTAGGAGTGGATGTGTCCACTTGGGACCCTTTTTTGGTCCATATACTATCGCAAAAACTCGATAGCGATATCTATAGCGATTATTTAGAATCGTTAAAATCTCCACGTGAATTACCTATTCTCAAAGACTTTTTATCTTTCCTCGAGAGTAAATTCACTAGCCTCGAGTCCGCGCGGAGAAAGCAAGATCAAGTTAACACAAAATCTTTGCACGGCAATCAATCTAAATCGCAAGATTCAGTAAAGAAACAAAATAATAATCATTCGTATTATAAAAATATGAATAAATCATTTCCTGTGACCTCGATTAAGTGCCCTTTGTGCAATGACGATCATAGCCTTTATCATTGTAAAGATTTCAACTCTTTGTCTACTGACTTAAAGTTGAAAAAAGCAAAAGAATTAAAAACATGCATTAACTGCCTATTTAGTCATAATGGCAAGCCATGCATTTCTACAAAACGATGTCGCAAATGCAGTGGAAAACATAATTCACTGTTACATGATGCCAGCATTAAATTGAAATCAACACCTTGTAGTCACGAACCAATTGCGAAATCAACCGAGCACGTTGGAAATAACCTTCATGTCACACCTGCAAACTCAGCAGAAATATTATTAGCAACGGCTTTGGTCAAAGTCGTATCGGCAGATGGATCATATCATATATTAAGAGCACTAATCGATCAAGGGTCTCAGGTCTCTTTAATATCAGAACACGCCGCGCAAAGATTAGGTGTAAAACGAACGTTCTGTAGAGGTGTAGTTTACGGAATAGGTGAAAACGCTAGCAGTGCTAAAGGTATGATTAACATAACGTGCATGTCGACGTACAACGACTTCACGTTCAGTACAGATGTACTTATCATGAGCAATTTAATGAAACGTTTACCTAACATTACTTTTGCAAAACCGTCGTGGCCGTTTATTCAAAACATTAATTTAGCAGATCCAGAATTTTACGTAAGCCGACCAGTAGACTTACTTTTGGGTTCAGACATTTACGCATTGATCAAAATGGGTGGTATCAGCAGAGGTGATGAGCCATCCCAGCCATTAGCAGAACAGACACAACTCGGCTGGATTTTATTTGGTAGAATGCAGTCCTATCATTGTAACGTTGTGTTAAATAACATTAGTGATATACAGCAGTTTTGGGAGGTGGAGGATATTGAGCATGAATCCGCTTTATCCTCCGAAGATCAGACATGCATCGATTTTTATCTAGCTACTACAAAGCGCCGTGAGGACGGTCGCTACGTGGTTAAATTACCTATCAAACAGGGTGTTGAGGACAAATTAGGATTGTCAAAAGGGATAGCAATAGCACAGTTTCGTAACTTAGAAAGGAAGTTCGAAAAACAAGCAGCTTTAGCAGAGCAGTATAAAGCATTTATTAGCGAATATCAGACGTTACAGCATATGATACCATCAACGATGGGTCATAATAGGGATCAAAAATCAACAACATCGTGTTTCCTTCCTCACCATGCTGTGCAGCGTGCTGAATCAGACACTACAAAGCTCAGAGTAGTGTTCAACGCGTCGGCTAAAACATCGAGTGGTTATAGCTTAAATGACATCATGTATAGAGGCCCTAACTTACAAAAGGACTTGCAGTCGTTGATATTAAAATGGCGGTTATATCGATATGCTTTCACAGCTGACATCGAAAAGATGTACAGGCAAATTATGGTGAGCGAGGATGACCAGCATTATCAGCAGATCGTATGGAGAGAAACACGAGATCAGCCTATAAAACCTTATCAGCTGACCACTCTAAGTTACGGCCTTAAGCCCGCCCCCTTCCTAGCCATTATGACATTGAAAAAACTGGCAGCTGATGAAAGCAGAACCTATCCGGAAGCAGCTAAAGTGATAGAAGAAGCTATGTATATGGATGATCTCGTCCACTCATTTCAGGACCTTGAGAGCGGTCAACAGCTAATAGCAGATATCAATCATGTCCTAAAGTTAGGCGGTTTTACACTTAGGAAGTGGATCGCTAACGAGCCAACGTTATTAGACAATATAGATAAAAACACGAGCCAGCAAAAACTAACGTTTATTTTTAAAACAGACAGTACGTCGAAAACTTTAGGTTTGCGGTGGGATTCTCAAAGCGACAAATTTATCTTTCAGTTTAATATCGCTGATCATCCGATAGTTCATACAAAAAGGACTATCTTATCAGAGATATCGAAATTATTCGATCCTCTCGGATGGTTAGCTCCTTTATCAACTAAGCTAAAGCTACTTTTTCAAAAGGTATGGTCTGAAAAGTTAGAGTGGGATGACCGTATACCGGATGAAATTAACAACGAGTGGTTAAAAATTAAATCAAACATCTCTAGCTTAGCGCAATGTGCAATTCCTAGATGGATTAGATATCAGCAGGGTGACGTTATTGAGTTGCACGGGTTCTGCGATGCATCCCTAAAAGCGTATGCTGGGGTCATCTATGCCCGCATCGTGAGAAATGGGCAAATAACTGTGATCCTAGTAGGATCCAAAACTAGGCTAGTCCCGTGTAACAAAACAATATCATTGCCAAGGTTAGAGATATGCGGTGCCCATTTATTATCAAAATGGATGGACAAAGTAGTGCACTGCTTAGGTAAACACAGAGTACAGGTGTATGGTTGGACCGACTCCATGGTCGTCTTGGGTTGGCTGCAAGGCGACCCGGGTCGATGGAAGACGTTCGTGGCAAATCGTGTCAAAAGGATAACAGAAATCATTGAACATAGTCGCTGGCGATACGTGAAATCCGCTGAGAATCCCGCAGACGCCGCAAGTAGAGGACTTTTAGCAAACCAATTAGCAAATTCAGCACTTTGGTGGCACGGACCCGAGTGGCTACAATCATTGGAACTGACACAGGCAGATCCAGCCACTTATACCACTAACGAGGAGTGCTTAAAGAAACACGTACATGTTACGCAAAAGGGCAAAGTAGGGGAAAATATTATTTCATCCCTATTACAGCAATATAGTTCATTTAATAAGATTGTAAGAGTATTAGCTAGAACATTAAGAGCGATCGAATCGTTTAAAAACAAAGGCGTATGTAAACAGAAACAGCTGTATCTCACGTTACGAGAGCTTAAGTTCGCAAAATTACTTATAATAAAACATGTACAGCAACAGGAATTCGAAGAGGACATTGTTTATTATCAGCAAAATAACAGCTGGAGTAAGAAAGGCCGGTTATTGAACTTGAATCCTTTCTTTGATTCGGACGGAGTTTTAAGAGTCGGGGGGCGTTTGAAAAACGCACAAATAACTAACAGCATGAAGTACCCTATTGTCATACCCTACAAGAGTACTCTAACTAATTTATTAATTGAACAAGCACATCAGCTAACCTATCATGGTGGTCCTCGCCTTACGTTAGCAAATTTGAGACAACGGTATTGGATCATATCAGGGAATCGAGCAGTTAAGCAAGTAGTAGGAAGGTGCGTCAAATGCCGGAAACACGATCCTAAACCGCAGACTCAGTTGATGGGGAACTTACCATCAGAGAGAATAAACCCAGCATCCCCATTCTATCATACAGGCGTAGACTACACTGGCTATGTGGAGGTCAAGGCCAGCAAAGGAAGGGGAATAAAAACTACTAAGGGCTACGTCGCTCTATTTATTTGTATGGTGACGAAAGCCATACATCTTGAGCTTGTCTCAGATCTAAGCAGCACAGCATTTTTAGCAGCTCTCCGCAGAATGGCTGCGAGGCGAGGTGCGCCTCGCCATGTATATAGCGACAATGGGACGAACTTTGTCGGAGCAAATCGTGTCTTGCAAGCAGAATTTTATGACCTCAAGAGTAGGCTCGATGAAAGCTTCTTTAGAGAAATAGCAGATCTAAATATTGAGTGGCATTTTAATGCGCCATCTTGGCCACGCGCAGGTGGATTATGGGAGAGAGCGGTACGAAGCGTGAAACATCATTTAAAAAGAGTAGTCGGAGATCAAAAGTTAACGTTTGAGGAGTTTAGCACCATGTTAGCTCAAATTGAAAGCTGTTTAAACTCTCGACCCTTGTGCCCTTTAACAGAAGATGTAGAAGATTTAGATTATTTAACTCCCGCGCACTTTTTAACTGGAAGAGTAGGATCAAACATCATAGAAACGGAGCAAGACGCGAGAAGCAGATGGTACTTAGCAGACAAACTAGCACGCGATATCTGGAAGAGATTCAAGTCAGAATATCTTACCCAACTGTCGGTTCGCAGCAAATGGCGCAAACAGCAAGACAATCTGAAGGTAGGAGACTTGGTGACTATTCAGGATGACAATTTACCTCCCGGGAAATGGATGATGGGACGAGTAATAGATCTACATCCTGGATCAGATGGTTTAGTCCGGGTAGTGTCACTGAAGACAAAAAACGGTATTTTGAAGAGACCGATTGTCAAATTATCGGTGCTACCTGTATCAGCATTTTCCAACGAAAAGACATCAGAAGAAAGCGCGCCTGAGCAACCTACAAAGAGGAGAACAACCACGACTAATAGATTCTTATCACTAGCGTTATCTTTTACTTTATTTATGTCTTTAATTGGTAACTCATTTGCTTCTTATAACATAACAAAATTAAACGTTTCTCAAGGTTTATATTTCGATAAAATCGGTAATATGAAATTAACGCGTGATCAATGGAAACTTGTGGTCTATTATAACATGAATCCATATTGGGAAGGCATGACAGCATTACAAAAATATCAATCTTATCTAGAAACCATGTGTACGTCTATAAGTACGACGTCACATTGTGACGTTGTGTTATCACAACTACGTCACAGTTTCTCAGAAGTAGAGTTCGCCAACCGCATTCTACTTGGTCATCAAAACAGCACTAGTATTCGTAAACGACGCGGTATTGTTAATGGAATAGGATACCTTGCGAATACATTGTTCGGAGTACTAGACGATCGCTTTGCCGAACAATATCAAAAAGATATTTCACTTATTAGGAGTAATCAGCAGCATTTAGTTAATTTGTGGAAAAATCAAACATCAGTAATTGAAGGAGAATATAATGTTCTTCAAAGAATTGAAGATACTATAAATAAACAGCACAAAGTTATCAATCAGCGTTTAAATGAATTAAATAAGGCAGCGAACACATTGACTCAGGAAGTCAAAAGCATTGGAATTATGAATGAGTTTGCTTTATCGGCTATGATAGCAAATAATTTGATTTTAAATATACAAAATGTTCAAGAAAAGTTAGTGGATATGCTCACTGATATTCATCATCATAAATTTAATACGCACATTCTTTCAGCTCAGCAATTACAACATGAATTAAACATTATAGCAGGGCAGTTGACGAACGACTTGTCACTTCCTATCGAACATATTCATAACGAAATGGCTAAAATCTATCAGTTGCTGAAGGTCAAGGCGCGATTAACTAGCAATTATTTTATTTTTGAGATTAGGATACCTCTGATTACGAGAGATAACTATGAGCTTTATAAAATATTACCCATTCCATTTAAGCGAGCGGACAATATTTTAGTAATTACTCCAATAGCAGAGTATGTAGCTATTAACTTACAGAAAGATATTTATTTACCTTTAAAAGATAACGAAATACAGCAGTGTGTTGATGTGGGGTCTTTAAACTATGTCTGCGATATGCATACAACTATCTATCATTTAAATATTGACCATGGTTTGTGCATTCATGATGCTGCCACTAAGAGATGTCAAGCAACCATTGCTACTTGTAGTACCCAATTGATACAGTTGAGTAAAATAAATCAATATTTATTTTACTGTTGTGAACAATGTGCGCTACGCTTTATGTGTGGAGATCATGTTACCGTCGAACAGGTGAATGATACTCGTATAATTAACCTTGCGCCAGACTGTATTGTGAAAGAACAGCATTTTACTGCTTATGCTCATAACTCGCAACTATCTACGACGATACAAATTGGATCAGCTGATGTTTATAGTCCACAGATCGCACCGATTAATCATATTCTTAACATTTCCTCGAGCATGTATGGAAACGAAACCGCTGACTTGAACATCCACTTGAAAATACAAGAACTGGGTGAGAAGATCAAGCATTTGAAAAATGCTACGCTCATAGAAGATGAATCTGATTTCTATCACCACATACACCACTACGCCATCAGCTATGGCTTAGTGTTAGCAGCAGCAGTAGCAGCCGCCTGGTTGTTGTGGAGACGCAGACGCCAAGAGATCCCGCGGGAGGGCGCTCGACGAGAGCTGCCCGCGCCCGCTACGCCCACTAGCAGTATCAGTGCAGTGAGTGCGCGTAAGCATAAGCAAAGAAGGGCACCTCGCCCACCGCAAGTGCAGTGTTTAAGTGCAAGTGCGTTAAAAAGCATCAACATTGAAATGACTGACTCAGCCACTTCACCTATACCCCGTAGGGTGTTTAGCATCTCAGATGCAAGTGTTTAAAAATTAAAAATCGTCTTACAAACGTTATATTTTTATTGTAAAGCAATAGCAACTTATATTTTATCTTATTTTGTATTACTTTCCGGTCGGGAGCATGTACGGTGCAAGGCACGTACAAGGAGCAGCGTAAGCATATTACTCTATTGCGCGTTATACACGCCGTATTAATCAGTTCGCGATCTGTACGAATCGAGTAAAGACACGGGCTCCACCAAACGTGCTCCGCGGTCACTGTGTTACTTTGAATATATCAACTTTTTACCGAACAACTAATTCTTTCATTTGTTAACCTCATCGTAAGATTAACACCCACTGAGCAGATTGTCTTTTGGTTTCAGGATCATAACAGTAAATCCAGCTTTCGTCACCTGTTAGTATGTCGAACACAGCATTTGAGTCACCTCCGTTAAATCTTTCAATCATTTTACAGCACCAATCCACACGATGGAGTTTTTGAGCCTTAGTCAAATTATGAGGTATCCACCGGGCGCAAAGCTTCCTGGCCGCTAAATGTTCGTGGAGGATTTTGTGCACTTGACTCATACCGATGCCTAAGCTTGTCCGAATCTGCTGATAGGTCACTCTTTTGTCAGTCTCTATCATACGCCGCACAACACAGATGTTATTTTCAGTCGTCGCCGTAGAAGGCCGTCCCTCACGTACATCATCAGTGAGATTAGTGCGACCACGTTTAAACTCATTAAACCAGTTGTAAACAGTCGCACGAGATTGGGCTTCATCGTGAAAGGCCAATCGTAGTCTATCATAACTTTCTTGTTGACTTAAATGACATCGAAAGTCATAAAAATCATTGCACGAAAATTTGCTCGTGTTAAATTCATGTTGACGTGACACAGACAATTTTCAATTTGCCGCCAAATCGTAAAACAAATGACAAATGAATGAAATATATACTCAGTAATATTGGCAAAGAGTTCTATTTTCAAATTTTAGAATATTTTTTTTATTATATTGTTTATAAGTGGCCAGTTCTAAGAACTTTCAGTTTGACACTCGTAGCAATCAAATAGTTTGTCTTTCTCATATTATGTATCGTGCCTCTGATGAAATCATCTGGCGACCACGGCTGATGTAGGTAAATCATGCTGAAACGCCGGGGAAAATACAGGTTGTTTCAAATTTACTTTCGAATAGTTGCGCGACTTAAACCCGTTACATATTATGAGCAAGAAACGTGAAAGTTTATAACTTATCTTTGCGTTGTACACATTAAGCCTGTTATGTGCATGTTACATGATACCACAGCATCTTCTAATACGCTTGAAATTCTACTCCCCGTGAGAAATACCACCAAGTTCTTCAGTTGTGCATACACAAGTTCTTGATGAGCCGAACTTTTATATCGACCTCGTGCTAAGCTTGCAACAGGTTGTAGCGCGCACACACTTATAGGATCTCAGAAAATTGCACCTTAAAATAAACTTACACCTACAGCTTTTCTCATGTTGAAAACACTAAGCTCACATTACACTTCAAGACGTAGATACTCATTACGATATTTTTGTTCGTCATTTAAAAGTATTCTTCTAAATGGACATTTCTTCTCATGAATACACAATTATAAAACTAAGTCTAAATTATACTTATGTCAAAATCAATCTACAAAGTTCGATCTCAGTTCCTAACTCTTTGTACTCTTAAATAAAACGTGTTTATTACTAAAATAACACATTCCTTCAAATAAGTGAATACGTATATTACAGCCTAACAAGTCCAATTAGCTGATATAAACTTCAAAACTAAACGTTGTAAATGGGCTTACATCACACAAGTTTATACAGTGAATAGTTAGGTAATTAGGTATATTTTACACGTATACAGGGCCGACGCCTCAAGCTGGTATTAATTTAACATGAAATTCGGAAAGAAACACATCTACATGTGTGGTCCCTAAGTGAGCGGGTAGCGATTTGTAACGAGATTATTATTATGATTCTGTCGCTGCTAGTATGACCTATTGTTCGAATCGAACATAATTTTCTTTAAAAAATTAAATGCATAAATGTTGGGTACCATATTTAATGCACTTCATTTGCCTATGTGATATATTCGATTACAATCGGTTTATTTGTGCCAATATACATTGACAACATGTCCTAGCTACGAGTATCGAACAAATTAACAGTCATATTATAAAAAAAAGAGTTACCAATTCGCCAATGCTTTTCTTACCGAGGATTTTCTTACCATAACGCTACTACTATATTCACAATATCTTAAATATAAGCCTTCACTTACCGCTTACACTAAGACCCCATCCGAACTGCCATTAAAACAAACATTATGAGAAAAAATCCCGCTATTACGCACGGACTACAAGACATGAATTTCACTCGTGAAATTTAATTATAAATAAATACAACAAAGGGCAGAGGTGAGGGTTCCAAGATGGCGGCCTTTTTAGCGGACACGCTAATTAATGGTCTCTGTCTCTACAAACTGATTGTTATAAATTTTCTTTTAATTTTGTAAGGCTTCCTCTTCGGGAGGTTAAGTTGGGCCATTTTTTAACGAAGTTACGGGAGTCGGCTTTGATCACATGTAAAATGTTTGTACTCTGTCACTTAGGGCAGACAGACTTGATACCACTTTATGAGTCTATTTTTTATATTATTTTAAGAAAAGCGATACATCACTCAGTTGTCTATCTCTACGCCTGCTTTTCTTTTATAAAATTATATACTTAAATATTTACCTATTAACAAATATATCCAGTAATGTTCCTTTTATATTTGGGAAAACCAGGTAAGGAGAGTGATGGATAGCTCGAACCTTATAAGAAACGCCGAGGTAAGTCAACAAGTACTGACTTGCCGAATATTGATACGTTGAGTGATTTGTACGCCTTAGATATTACAATACTTCTACGATACATATTTTTTCGAGTGTTAACATCAGAATCTTTTGTACAGGCAGTACAGCGTAGAAATAAAAACAAAATGTGTAAGTATATGATCGCTTTGTATTCAACAAAATAAAAATAAACAAAATATGAAAAACATACTATTACTTTTATAATGAACATTGCAAACAATGAACCATTCCTTTTGTATTGGAATTTTTTTTCTATATTATAACCCGTTTTAATGAAAATCTTTTATAGTATGAAAATTAATTGTACTTTCATTTTTATGCTGCATCTACGAGATGTTGCTATGTGAGTTTTTTTATTAATAAACAGTTCTGTTTGTTTGCTTTTTCGCCTTTTGTTGCTATTTAAGATAATGGTATTATTATTATCAGTTTATCCGTGTATGAAGTCCTCTTGTCGTCCTGTATGAATGAATAAACTCAAAAACTATTATACGAATATTTGTACGGTTTTCACCAATGGATAGTGTGATTCCTGAGCAAGGTTAAAGAGTCTAGTAGAAGTCTAGTAATTCTATATAAATAAGTCCTAAGAGATAACTGATTAATCATTTTTCAATGACTTTTAATTTACAAAACCACAAAATCTTCAGTCTTGGGACCTAAACAAACAATCAACAATGATAATTCAATGAAGATAATTTCTTAAACGCGGCCTCCAATTTGTTTGAATTCGATTATAAATTTAGTCAAGACAAAAGCGATTTAGATCTTAGGCCAACAACACACGAGCAGATGACCGAGATACGGCCTAAATAGACCCAACAATACGGTAAAACTCCGGTAACTCGTCATGGTTCTATTATTCCCCTTAGGGATAGTCAGTGATTCTAAACATATTACAGAACATAATTAATTGAATATGCTTTTGAATTTATTTATATTTTCGTAAAAAACGTCTTTATAAAGATAAAAGACACGACTCGGCTAAGAAAATGCCTCGCGGCGATCCCGCAGCCTCATCATCATCATTGTGTTAGCCCGGTTGCATCCAATACTTACGCCCAGGAGCGCGGGATCTCCTCACTACTCTCTCGATCTTACCACATATCTGAGAACGCCGATCCCTCAGCCTAGCAGGTGTCCCTGCTGACCACGCATTGTCATGCGTGGAGGTAATATGATACACTCTGCCGCAGCCAGAACGCAGCCGGAGCAGCGGTGATATATTAAATTCGACGTACTCTCTACGCAAAAAGCTGTCCACTACTGCGTAAGCCGTACGCTTTTTATACCCATTAGACCTTATTACTAAACAAGACCAAGTATTTTCCGAAGTTTAGTTAGAGCCTCAACCATATAAAAGTTTGAGACAAACGTTAAATATTTGTAGAGCATCTGTCTCTAAAATTCGTTTGAACAACTTGAACATAAAATATAGCAAGGAGATTTTTACCTTAGTACGAGTATAAAGCATAAGACTGGTATAGAAAAATCTACACCTACTCATCTTTTTTTATATAAAAAGGTATTGTTACGTCATATTTCGTGCATACCGACCATAATTTCGTCTACATTATCGCCCAAGAAAGTGTGAGTACTACATAAATTTGAATGAACTCACTGGAATATTTTGTGACTACATTACTCTTATTCTTATTTTCTTTGTTATGTTTAGCATTATGATTTTTATAAAAAACTAGCTTTTGCCCGCGGCTTCGCGCGCGTTAAATTCGGGGTAACACATATCCACTTTCAGTCTTAAGTTGTGTGAAGACACTCCTGATTATTTTATGGAGTCAGAAACTCTAGGCAATGAATACAAATTTTTACATAATATCTATGCTATATGCTCTAGGGTACAAAGTAACTCGGTCAGTATCCCTGTCAAATGTCAAAGCCATATTTCATTACATGTCCAATATATATAGGTATATCTATAAACACTTTTGCATCTATAATTTTAGTAGATAGAGAAAATCGTTTCAGCCGTTTGAGTTTGTTATAATTATTAGTTCAGATATGCGAACAATTTAATCGCCGTGCATAATATGACAATAATTATGTATGATGTGACAGTACTGACAGATAGCACATGCGCAGTACTCAATTATTCGCGCATGCATTCTCACTTCCAAGAGGAATATTTCTGCCGTAAAAACTTCTATCCTCCCTACAATCCCTCCCAGTTTAATTTTTGCAACTGATGGTAGCCTATGTCCGTCTCCATGGTCCAATATATCTCTATATTAAATTTTAACAAAATTGGTTCAGCCGTTTTAGCGTAAAAACATACATACATACATACATACACACTTTCAAATTTATAATATTAGTAGGGACTAGACGACGCCAGCAGCTACGCCTGCAATTTTTTAAATTTAACCATTTTGGCCGATCCCGTGGGAACTTCGGGAAATGCCTTCTTATTGCACTCTTACGGTCCCCAAGGAACATGCATGCCAAATTTCAGCTTCCTGCGCCTAATAGTTTCGGCTGTAGCGTGTCTGTCAGTCAGTCAGTAACGCAAGGTTTTTATATATTAAGATAGGTTTCATAAGGCTGGTTTTAGTCTTACGCTGACGGCACGCGCACCGTCAGCGCTGATGACCGAGATATATGAACTTCTAGGAAGCGTTTTTGAATGACGCGTAGCTATCAGTGCGCACGGTGGTCAGCGCTGATAGCTACGCAGCCGTACGCGTCGCGCGTCGGCCCCGCGTAGCTGTCAGCGCTGACGATCGCTCGAGCGCCTCTGCTTTCAGTGAGCGTTTTAGTGTCGAGCGGAGCGGATGTCATCGCGCGTACAGTCATGGCGAATCGCTAAGTGGATACAGGTCGAATTATTGATGAGTCGTTCAATCGGTGGTACAGGCACGATTCGTAGGCTGTAATGGACCAGTTTATCCTGCATCTTTGCCAGTAATTCGTCAAAAGTTCTATTTGACATTCGAAAGTAATTAAAGAATTTACTTTTGTCAGCCCTCAAAGTGCCATAAAACAAGACAAATTCTCCTGCAACGGCCCTCTGCTCAATCAATGGATGAACATGGAGTCTTCGTCGTCGCCAATTTTTATTTTTTTGGGATAGATAGTACAAAGCAGCAATAATTAATACACTCCGCATTTTGATCGTCGACTGTACAGTAAGGCGGTCAGTACGATGTTAAAACGAGCCACGCTGAGCCTCAGCGCTGACAAACTACGCGCTGAGCTATGAGCGCTGACGGTCAGCGTGAGACTAAAATCAGCCTTAGACTTGATGACTGTTGTAAGTACATACAGAAATCAGCCTACGCTGATTTATGTATGACCGAAACAACGCTTTGTATGCATTTTTCTAAATTGCCACATTCTTATACAGTGTATTAGGTTTTTTTTTATATAAGGTACATAAGTATCGTAATATCTTCTTCGGTTTACGCGAATGTTACACATTGAAATTAAACTACAGTTTACGGTGGTATATTCAAGAAAAAAACAAATATCACCTCAGTCTGCCGTGACCATGAATCCTATTAAGAATTCGAAACGTCGGCTAGTAATAAATTAAATTTAACGTAGTTTCTAGATCATTGGCTTTACATATCGTGTTAGAATATCGCATTAATTTTCGGATATTTTTTAAAATTACTATTTTCCGTCCCTAGTAAAAATTAAAACAACGGCAGCACGTCACTCTTAGGCGGGTTTTCCTGTCACGCCGACGGTCCGCGCTGGTGGTTCAATGGCTGGTTTTAGTCTTACGCTGACGGCACGCGTAGTGTCAGCGCTGATGGCCGAGATATATGAACTTCTAGGAAACGTTTTTGAATGACGCGTAGCTATAAGCGCGCATGGTGGTCAGCGCTGATAGCTACGCAGCCGTACGCGTTGCGCGTCGGCCCCGCGTAGCTGTCGGCGCTGGCGATCGCACGAGCGCCTCTGCTTTCAGTGAGCGTTCTAGTGTCGAGCGGAGCGGATGTCGTCAGCGCGTACAGTCATGGCGAATCGCGAAGTGGATACAGGTCGAGTTAGCCCTCAAAGTGCCATATTACAAGACAAATTCACCTGCAACGGCTCTCTACTCAATCAATGGATGAACATGGAGTCTTCGTCGTCGCCTATTTTTATTTTTTGGGATAGATAGTACAAAGCAGCAATAAGTGTATTAAACACTCCGCATTTTGATCGTCGACTGTACAGTAAGGCGGTCAGTACGATACTAAAACGAGCCACGCTAAGCCTCAGCGCTGACAAACTACGCGCTGAGCTATGAGCGCTGACGGTGAGCGTGAGACTAAAATCAGCCTATGAAGTACTTCGGCCGACAGCGCTGAGCGGCCAGCGCGACTCATAAACGCTAGAAGTACTTCATGCATATCCCCGTCAGCGCGGACCGTCGGCGTGCGATCAGCGTGACAGGAAAACCCGCCTTAAACAACTATTCAGCTAAAACAAATACTGCATTAACTAACAAATTCACCCATTTTCGACTCCACAGCGCGCACCACTGCGTGCAACATATGACGCAATGTCTTAATTGAATTTTGTTGCATTATAGTGAATATATAAATTTCGATTTTCTGCCTCGTTGGTCTCGCGGCATAAATGTGCGCGTGGGATCGGGAGGTTCCGGGTTCGATTCCTGGGTCGGGCAGTGTTATTGAGTTTTTCTGTCACGAAATTCTCAGTAGCAGCACGGAGTCTGGAAATGTGACCGGTACGGCAATAGGCTCGCCCCTTATTACATGGGAATAAAGTATATCTGGCGAAAAGTGGGTGTAGAAATACAGTTCTGCCTACCCCTTCGGGGATAAAAGGCATGACGTTATGTATGTGTATGTATGTATAAATTTCGACGAACATTTAACAAACAGAATGATAATAGAGCGTATAACTACTAGTTCTCCTAAAATTTAAATGGCATGCCAAAAAAACAAATTGTATTGTCAAAGATAAACTCACTCATTTGTACCCTGTCCTTGGAGTCCCAAAAGGTTCGCTATCTCGTCGGTCCTTTAATGTAGGCTGAATTAGGGTACAGAGTAGTTTTGTTGTCTGCGCCAAAAATGACCCTTCACGTATTGCTTGTCAAGGGAACAATTAGATACATGGTCATTGACGACATTATTTATATGTATGCCTCTGTCTACTAGCCTAGAGGGTAAATTGAAACCAAAAATTTACACTTTGTTAGAGATCTGATAATAAAACAGCGGCAGCTTAGTAAACAAGATCAACAGATTGCTCAAGTAGAATCGAAACAATGAACAATATATGCCTAAAAATATAGCAAAATAGAATGGCACAATGATACATGCAAATTAGCCTAACGTATAAAATAAGCTCGACCGTACCCGAGATTGACCGGACTCAAATCTAAACAAGTACAATAACTACAGCATGCTTCAATTAAATACTTTAGTTTTCCAAACATGTATTAACATTTAACATACACCATAAACACTACATTTGATATTAAACCAATATCCATTTAATTTGTAAAATAAGGGAAATACCCTTGTATGTTTCAAACTTGTTAAAAACTCATGCTCAACATAAAAGGTATCCCATCGTTTCCTTTGCTAATATCAGCATCAGCTGTAGATAAGACTGGACAAAAAACTTTAAACAAAAGTGTATAAAGTTGTTTCAAGTGTTATCTTGGTCCGCTTCGGTGAATTGGCCCGCAAAGTGGTGCCCGGGAAATCGTGATAATCGGGTAAACCTTGACTTATTGTATTCAATATGAATAAGTCCTTTTAAATATAATTATTTTATTTTTTGAAAGTTTGCGGTATTTTATACATACTATACGTATGGTGTAGCGGTTTAATGATTGCGTATAACTGTCAGTACGTCAGGTGTTTTATGTTCGACAAAGCGTTTTCCACACGGGAAAACGCTTTGTCTGATTAACAATTTGTTGTCCAAATCTAACAGGTGTTGGTTGAATTTACTCTGAAATATAGTTTGTGAACTGTACAAAGTGTGTCGCATCAAGGGATTGAATCCACAACACTCAACGCAACGCTAAACGGTGAAGCTCTTAAATCACTACACTATCTGTGCAACAACTTTCACAACTAATTTTAAGCCATACCTACACTTTCAAAGTAGGTACAAGAATCCAACCGAATCTCGATATGAATTAAAAGCATAACAAAAGTCGTACCCAACATTAATAGATCAGCGTCGTCATAACATCGCCGCAATTAAACTATCGTTCGTTCTAGAACATTCGACGAACAAAGTGAAACAAGCCTGATATCTAAACTTTGAACAACTGCGCGAACGAAGTCGATTTGCCAATGTTGTGCACAAGGGACTTGCCACATTAGCACTTCCGATGCACGTTTTTCAAAAATGAAAACAATGTTAAGACTGACCTGATATGGCAGAATCCTAAGAAAAATAAAACAATAATTGATTTCAGTTTATATTATTTTACCTAAAGAAGTCTAAAAAAAACTGAGAAATAATTAATAAATTCTCAGTAATTTAATGACAATATAATATAGATATATTATTAACGTGTAAAAGCAACTATGGATTACGGAAAGATGCGATACATAAATATAAGTTAGTATGCTTGTCGCTACAATTTAAAAATATTTAATAAATATCCTGATCCTATTTAAAAATATACCCTTGTTAGGCAAGAGTTATAATTCTTAAGTGACAACTAAAATCCATAACTGAATCCATACAAAGCAAACATGTTTACTTCAAAGGCGTGAAACATGAACACGCGTGGACACAAAAGCTTTATGAAAACACTGCGTTGTTTCAGAAGCAGTGTGTTGCACCCCTAATAATACAAGGTTCAGTGTTCATGCATGAATAGCAATGTGCAACAAAGTCTTAACTTTGCCCGAGGTGAATCAATTGGAATAGTTAGAAAGGGTAGCTATTATGCGCCTGTATAGTGTGAAGTTGCAGCTTAACGTGGCTACACTTTATGTATTATTGATAACTGTTGAGTAGGCACCGTATCATGAGGTCTTGCGTGCAATTCCCGGGTTGGGCGATTGCTAGCTGCATTGAAAAATATCTTACTTCAAAGAAAATTTGATTACCTACCTATTCCTATATATATTCTTATAAAATATATTACTTCAAAGAAAAAATTATTACCTACCTATTATTTATTAAGCACAACTAACTTATTTTTTAAGAATTTCTGGTAATGTTTGGTAATAGTTTCTGTGAGACTGATAAAGTAATGACTTTTTCTATAACTGGGTCTTTCAATGATCAGCCCTACCCCAGTGGAGGTAGTTTCGTGCAACTCCTCGGATGAAACCTGTAGGGCTTCATCCGATTGGACTTCACTGATGATATGCACAGAAAGTAAAGGCATGTAGAATAAAGAAAGGACACTTACATGAGTATAATAATGACACACACATACAGAAATAACATATTTTTTGGTAAATGGACAAAAATCCTTTAGAAAAGTTATCTTAAGCAATCTGAACCAAAAATATGCAGTCAAGCTGGAAATCCAGATTCGAAATATTAGGAAATTATCAATGTAGAAGCAAAAAAAGGTTTAGGATTATATCAGCTTTTATTACGGAATATCATCAAAGTAAAAGTATAATTTACATAAGTATACGTAATGAAGTAACATAAACATAAAGCTCACAAATACAAAAGGATAAAAAAAGTATAAAATATACAAATATTATAAATTATCTATGTACCATATAAAATAAAACTAACATCTAATTACATGGATAAATTACTTAAAAAATGCCAAAACATTATGTCACTTAGGATGACTTCACCAAAGTATTGTCGAAGCTAACCGTCTATAACAGGGACTTTATCTACATCAACAACAAATGAAAAATTATCATCAATACACTGCCAGTTCAAGTCATACCAGTCGATGTCAGTACCGATATTCTGAAAATAAAGAGAAAATTATACAACAAACGTACGAAATACCAAAGACAACAAACCGCCCAACTGCAGCAGCTGCTTTCAGCACCCTTTATTGTCAAAGAGCGAGGAGTGTTTAGTACGTAACGTTCCCATCACGTCACACAAGATCAAAATACAATTCAGGAACAAGACTCTTCTTCCTCTTAGCGTTATCCCAGTTTCAGTCTGGGATCCGCTTTCTAGAATAACCGGATTTGGCTGAATATTAGCTTTTCCACGGAGCGACTGCCTGTCTGACCTCCGCAACCCGAAGGGATAGCGATATTCCATGGTTTAGACTAGTGTCAGTTTATTTAGAAAGCAGGTACTGACGCCCTGTAACGACTGTCAAAGATCTTCATGACAACCGGGACCGACGGCTTAACGTGCTCTCCGAGGCACGGGACAAGCGATAATTAACAATTCAATACGCACATAACTCCGAAAAGTCATTGGTGCGCGCCGTGGATTCGAACCTGATGCCCTCTGCATGGCAGTCTGTTGGTGTATCCACTCGGCTATCGCTGCCCAAGACAACAATAACAAGACTATAAACTTTATAAACCTTATTATAAAAGCTGTTCTCTTCCTATCACTATAGAGGACACAAGTTCTGAAAATAAATGTTTAATCTGATTCCACATCAAACACTAACTTATAAGATCTATCGACGGGATCAACACATCTTAGTATGTTCGCTTCGTCACCTTTGAACAGCTTGGTAGCAGCAGCACCTATCATATGAGCCATTGATTTAACAAAACTGTTGCTTCTATTTGTATGTATCTCGTTCCAGTTCTTCATTACTTTTACTTTATACCAACATAAGACGGCATTACACTCTCCGTCTTTTAAAACAGACACTTTGATGACATCTGATCTCAATTCGTCACAAGATGCAACCTCGAAGACATCAGACAACGCATCATATTGTAACCGAGTGATGTCCAAGTGCATAATCTGAGAAACTCGGTACCGGTTGACATGCTTCGCCATACTACACTCGACATTATCATCTTGCAGTTGATTATTAATATCTAAGTAATCGCTTGATATTAGTTGACCCATCACGGTTACTGATACTGGAAGACAAACACCCCCAGAAATCAGATGAAAGCGCTGTAACTGATGGAATATCCATAGATTTGTGACACTTAAATCACCTTTGAAATCGATGTGTTTATTAAATATGACATGGAATTTTTTATCTTCAAAAATTTCAAAAGACCAACGATTACTCATTAAAATTGTAACTTTGTTAAATGGTATGTTGTTAGCCATTAGAACTGACAGCAGGAATAGTCGCTAGAATTTTGTACACAACAAATTAGAGAGTTGGCTCCTCTCCTCAACATAAGAACGCCGTACAAAGGAAATGAGCTTAAGTCTACGATATCCACTTCTTCTATGGGTACAATTTGTCCCAAATAAACGTTAACTGCACTAACAGATTTTATTATCATACTGGTATACTCCGCGTCGTTCAAAAATGCCACTGACTCTGGTAAAATTCTTGTTATTTTTGTGTTATCTTCTGGTAATGTAGCCAGTCTGCCGTCAGTCATAAAAGATATGCTCATAGTCTCGTTTTGACGAACATACTTTGATGGAACGTCGTAAAATATAGCTTGCTGGTAACTGTCTGCCTTGTTTAGTGACCTCGGGTCGCTTGTCAAGATAATGTCATCAGTTAGGTGAAGATTGAACCAACCCATAACAACATTTACTTCACCATTTTCGATTGCAGTCAAGTCTACTTTGTAGGGTTTCTGTCTAGTTAGCTTCTCCTCGATATCTTGATAACAGTTAAAATCTATTGTAAACAGCGATCTCGGTTCACAAACATATTTCACAGTTTTGTACAAGAACACATCTTCACTGTAATATGTATCGCCGAAGGACTTGGTTGTGTGGACGTTCATGTTTGCTATGTTTAAAATTATCTTCATGTCGTGACATAGCCTATACTTCTTTTCAATTTCACCACAATTCACGCCAGCGATGAAATATTCAGCTTTGCCCGGAATTATGATACTGTTCCAGTCAAGTAAATCTTCCCAAGCGTGAAAAAGAGATTGTAAAATATATTCGCCGAACAAGCCGGCGTCAAACGCGTCGGTCAACAGCACTGATTTTCTGTTAGCCCTAGAATACCGATTGATTGTGTTCTCCAAGAGGACTGAAGGCCGAGTCACTATGACGACTTCTTGTGCACCGTGGTCTTGCAACACGACATCTGTAAGCTCTGCCAATGGTTTTGATGACTCACATGCAGTTATCGTTTTTGGGTTGCATTCGCTAGCGTACACAGCCAACAGTCCAGTACCCGCATCTATGTCGATCACACTATCCACGTGAGTTACAGAACTTCTGATGGCTGCTCTGTACGCACTGTTGCGTTTTCGATCATTTAAAATTCTGTAAAAACTTCTCGGGAATATGAAGGTCTTAATATTGTTCAAAGTCTTCTCGACACTAACGAAACTGCTGTCTATCTTCAAAGACTTTTCGAAGTGGCATAGCGCTTCGTACATATGACCATACTTGTACAGATACTTTCCAGTATCGTTAAGTAAAGCCGCGTTACCTGGGAATAATTCCATGGCTTTCTCCAAATTAGCAAAAACGGCAGCTTCGTTTTTGACGGCGGCGAATTCTGCGTTCATTTTGGCGAGCACTGCGAGGAACTCATTGGCGAATAGTTGCTTGCACCGCTGTTCTTTGGTGAACGCACACATGTACATGTTTAGTGCACTGATGTAGTTTTTATTGGAGGCTAGACTACGAGCTAGTACTATGAAGTCGTTAGCTACGTTCGCCATTTTTTAAAGTTCACTTCTCACTTCACTACACAAAATAAAATTGATATATGATATTAGATCTGCGATTGTAACGAACGTAATGAACGTCTGGATAGTTTGGAAGATAACTTTAAACTAACTAATACTTGATTAGTTCCCAACTGGTAATCTATGGAGAGGGCAGGTAGTGGTCATGAAACAATAGTGGTGCACGGGAGCGGACCCGTATTTGGCTTAAGTATTATTACTTTGAAAACTAATCTGCAACTTTTTATTCCTCCGTCGTGCAGGTAGCCTTTGACTAAAACAATAGATTTTTAAAAGGATTATAAATACATTTTTAGTTTTTTATTATATTTTATGAGAATTTTATCTGTTAATTGTAAAACAATAGGTAAGGATATAATAGCAACTCTGAGGTTTGAGTAAATATTAATAGATAATTATTCCTTTTGTTAAGGACAACAAAGCATGTAGTATAACTTAAAGGATATATTTGAAGTTTTCGGCAAAATGTTTGTTCCGATATTTCGGTAATGTTCTTGTGTAGTACAAAAAAATTCGTATTAGTGTTTACAATCTATGAGGTTACCGGTATACAAAAATAAATTAGTATTATTTAACTAATTATAAGTTCAAAGCAGCGCTAGACCGGTGGCAATACCAAAGAACTGCGATAGCCTAGTATAGAGATACCGACGGACTGTCTTGCAGCCGTTATCGGTTTTAAGCCCACGGCGCGCACCACTTTTCAAAGTCATTAGTGTATAAATAAATTGTAAAATATTTAATTTTGTCTCAAATGACAAAATTATTCTCTTTAGTCAACTCAACAACACAACAATTAAACTATGTTAAGATTATTTTTATGCCTTGGTGTAAAAACTGTTTTTTTGTATTTATGTATTTAACGAAACATATTTATTTTGCAATCACAGATAGACACTTTAATTGTATTTATATGTAGATATCTCTATTACTATGTTGAGTGACGTAAGTAGGCGTGTGCCGGTCGGTGTAATCAAGCAGAAGACGCCGCCGCCGTGTCGAACATCTCCAGCTGTTGACTCGACCGCTTGCCTCTTGACGGAGTAATTAACTGAATTAGACAGCAAATACTTAATGTGTTACAGTCGAAGGATCTTACATTAGTTAATTGACATTAGCATATGGGAGTCTGGCGTTTTAATAATATTAAACCCAGCTTCCTCTAATTATTTTTTGAAGTTGTAAAAAACTCGATTTGACTGCAATTTCTGGTTTAGGTAAATTCGGAAATTACAGTTCCGTACCTAAATAGGCAAAACACGATACCCTCATAGGATCACTTTCTTGCCCATCTGTCTGTATATCAAGATCCTTTATTTCATACTTATTAAGTTGAAATAGAAACCATATATTTAGGTCTATAGCCCCTCGATGCTGTGAATAAATAAAACTTCTACACTTACGTAAAAAAATGGTACGGCCGTTTATGTCGCAAAAAAACTCATATTTCGACACTCTTAAGAGAACCAAAATTGATAAGGTATTTCCCTACTATGAATTTAGTAGTTAGTAGTACTATGAATTTTAACAAGTAACATTTTTATACAGTACAAATACGAAGAAATCTAAAGACAATACATATTTATACTTAAATCGTATAAAATATAGTGTAAAATTTGTGTTGTATCAAATGAACGGGCTTGATTGATGAATTTTTGTCTTAATTAATCTCAAAATTTAACAAAGCATCATGTTCAGAATTATGTACGATATGTAGTCATTGACATTTATTATTGTATAACTGACTAATTTAACTTTGTATCTTACTTTTTACTACTTCTTTACTATCCCTGTTGGAGGGCTTGCGCCATAATGTAGCATACGACTGCGGTGTTGCAAATTATAATAATAATAATAATAATAAGCTTTATTCATAATATTAACAAATTTGTTCACATATAAATACATCTGCCAAACTGTAAAACAGTTTGTTGGCAGCTGTAGCTCCCGTTTAATAATTTAGGTGACAAACACGCAGCCTATTATTACATACTAAAACTAAACCTATCTTACCCTCCACCAATATACATAGTAGGTTTACAAAAGATCATACATTGACATTACAATTTAATTTAATTCCCAATATTATTTATAAAATTTTGTAGAAGATACATTTTTAATCGTCTTTTAAATAACCCTTTTGTTACTCCTAATTTAGTTTTGCTCATTGATATTTCATTATAAATTTTTGGCACTAAATATTTTCTACTTCTTTCACCGAAATAATTACTAAAGGTAGGCACTTCTAGAAATGTATCCCTTCTGTTTGTCCTATTGCTATTTATGTATGTTTTAAATTCATCACTGCCGTATTGTTCTAATGCTATTAACATCACTACCTTCTCATGGACTGGAAGCATTTTACACTCCTTAAATAGGTATTCATAGTTGCTATTTTTACAGCGCTGTTTCGTGCTTTTATCTACTAATAGTTTTATGAATCTTATTTGTAGTGTTTTCAACTTATCTAAATACGTTTTGAATGTCCTACCGTAGCTTACCAGACCATAAGCAAGTAGTGAGTCCACCAGTGCATAATACACAGTGTACGTAGTTGCCCTATCCAATACAAAACTAAGGTGGTGGAATTTTACAAGTACTGATCGCAGCTTATTACATAATTGAGATATATATAACCCAAGTACTTGTATTCTCCCACCACCTCGATACTTGCACAGTCGCACGTTATATTTGCGCTGTGCATACACTCGAAACTATGTCCGACTATGCGTGGCGTGTTAAGTATATTTCTAAGATAAGGAGACTTTATATGCATATATATTATTATTTGCTGTTAAGTTATAATATTCATTCGAGGAATTTAGCCTCGTAATATATAGGCTCTACGTCGTAGCCGCTACGCCGTAGCATTTTCGTAGAACAGCTACGCAGTCCTAGAATTAACACTATAAATTGATCCCTTCACTAGCATACTTTATACGTAAAGGAATTATGTGCAATAACAAGTACAATAAAGTAACCATGTTGTTACTCAGTCGCGTAGAAATAGCCATTACGAGGGTTAACTGGGCGTAGTGGCACGTCGGTGGCAGTGTGGCGATTTTAAGGGCGAGAGTACAGTAAAAGTGAGATGCAGATGTGAACATATAGCTACACATATTTTCCCTCTTTTACTCCCTTTTGGTTTGACTTAGAACTTTGTTTAGAGAAAGACTTCTTAATTATCATCATACAAGTGGTGTTTGCTTATAATTGGATGTAACTATTTCTTTAGAATGTAAGATGTGCATAATAGTTAGGTACTTGTGTTACTGTTACATTTTTAACCAAACCAAAGTAAAGAAATAAATTCTGTAGTTATTGCGGCTGTGTTCTCCTTGATGCGCAGTTTCTGTTTTCTTATGTAACCAGATTTGAAGAAAAATTTGGTGAAATTTTGGACCACTTTGGTACTGATTATAGTTATTATATATATTAAAAGTTATTTGAGATTACTTGATGTGATTTTAACTTAAAACATTTCATATATTTGTTGCCAATTTTTGTTTCTTTTGCTCGAGAATGTAAAGAGTAATAGTGTACGTCCGAATTGTTGTGTTTTTAATGTTGAGTCTTAAAGGTTTATGTGTGAGTTTTATCCAGTGGTTCATCGATATGTAGTTTCAAGATTTAAGAAATATTTATTCATAGATACCAAGTACCATAAAAATAGTAATTCTAAGGTTTCTACTTATTTTTCTCTTTACCCATCAAACCACTTTTGCATTGTACCCATAAAATACCAGATAGCAAAACTACATTAATTACAATTATCAACACACTCACAAATGTATGGACTACCAAACACACAACCACCCACGCGAATGTATAAGCCTACCATACACACAGAGTTACAAAACTTACAAATCTCCCTTCAAGGAAGCGTAACCTCAAAACGCTTGACACACATACAACATACAAAGTGAAGTGGAGCACCGACCTTATAAAAACCGCGGCACTGATTCTCCCACAAACATTTGTATACACACTTCGCGATATTGATTCTGGCAAATTGAAATTGCGTATCTAGGAATCATGTCACTTGTTGTCAACTTGGCGTGATTGTAAGTGATCTGTGCAATCATATATATGACGTTATGTTTTGATTGTTAAAATATAAAAATAGAATAACTAGTCTTTACCCACGACTGCACCCGCGTAGGACTCGGTTTCCGCGGTAAAAAGTAGCCTTTATCACCTATATCGCTGCGTTGCGACGTGTAAGAAGGACAATTAGTCTAACATCCCACGACAAATTAGTGCACTCATCAAGTTTTCGCTAAAAACCATTTTTTTATATAAATTTATGATGAGCAGAATATATATTTATTAGGTTGCGTGTAAAGATGTGGCCGCATGTTTTAACAAATTTTTTGGTAAGTGATTTTTGGGAAAAAGTTTCGTTCACTTGTTTTTTAAATAAAATATCGTCTACATCACGGCAATGTATATGAAGATTCTGAAAAAGTAAAAAAAAATACTTGCGGCCACATTTTAATGGGCAACCTAGTAAATATATATTCTCCTAATCATAAATATACATAAAAAAATGGTTTTTAGCGAAAACTCGATGAGTGCACTAATTTGTCGCGGGATCTCGTACTAGGAGACAATAGAAGATATTAATACACAACTTGTAGTATAATGTATTCTATATCGGTACAGTACTGGAATATATTAATCCGAATAACGAGGAAGATAGTATGTATCCCGATCAACATTTTAATTTTACTACATACTTTGAAATTATACTACATTTTACGGATATTATCGCGATATATTTGGTTTCACTGAGTTATTACATTTAAAACGAATGATCTAGAAAGCAAGCTAAACTAGGCTTGTAATAAATAAACAAATGTAGTTTAATTTTAATGATATACCTAACATACGCCTAAACCCAAGAAGATATTACTATATACTTTGTTATTTTTAATTGCATTTAAAGACAAACAAGCAAGCATTACTAAAATCTTTTATTCAACTTACCTTGTTAGTCAGTATGCGTCGGAACTGCATTATAAGTAGAACGACTTCCTATCATCCCACGGAGTTGCAATTTTGCATGTTGCCTCAGTTGGAATGATTGCATTTTTATGTTAATCTGACCTGATTCTGCACAGCGGATTGACTATGGAGCAGGGAACATAAACAGCGCATACTTTAAAATGTCGTTTTATAAAATATTTTTGTTACTTATTTATTTTTAAGAAATAGTAATCTCTATAACCTTGACTTGAAATATGCCTTAATTAGTAAGTCTGTCATTTTTTATAGCACAATAGTCATTTATTTTTAAGACAAATTAATCTCTTCAATAATATCTCTTTGTAAGTTTCACATTTTTAAGGCCGAAAGAATTATCTTTAAATCATTGTACTTAAAGGATTACAGGAATTTATCTTCTGTTGAAACTGGTTCGCCAAGTGTGCGGACCTCGAACTACAAAATGGAAAATCTTAAATGCAACCGGGATTACGTTAGGACGATAATGATGAAGGGATTGGAGAATAATGTTAACTATGATGTATCTGCTAGACTCTACGGTTTCTTTAACTTTTAACAAGTTTTAGCCGAAGCAAATAACAGCCATCTTTCCTATTCATCTGACTATGGAAGGTTATGATTTCAGTTGCATTGTACGTATGTTTATCGGCTTTAAAATTATGTATGTATAATAATATCATAACTTAGCATAAACTATTCAACATAATTTGAATAATGAGGTATCGTAAGAATTATTTTTAATGTAAGCAGATTTTCGAGTAATCTGTGACGCCTCACAAATTAAACGTGTACAATTCACTTTCCGTTCATAAACAAACAATAGAATAACAATAGAGCACGTTCTACTTACTTTTCACTATTGCATTGTGATATGAATAAGTACAGCAGCAACGTACATTTATGTATACGAACAATAAAATGGAAAATCCACCACTGTAAACTAGCTCCGGAAATACATGACTTTTATTTATTATTAAGGGACAAAACAACAGTTATATGTTTAAATGTTGCAAATAATAACTTAATCTAAGTTATTCAACATGTAACCCACAATGTTGTCCTAGCCACACTGTTGTACGAATTAATAATTGAAAAAGTTAGAAAGTAGAACGAAACTGACTTAAGTCTTGGCTTAGTTACGGCACAAGTATCAGAACCTTTTGTGAAATAACATTATAAAATTATTTTTTCAGCAGAAACGATGTGAATATTTCTTAGTGATAATAAATATTTAGTAGTACTAATTATTCTAAGTAACAAGCAAAGTTAAATAAATGATTCTTAAAACGGTATCCTTCATTAAAACATATACGTATGAATATATTCTTTTGTAGCCATTACGGCGAGCCGACTTCGTGTGATTAATAGTGTTGACGCAAAGATTGATGGCCGCCGCCCTACAAAGCAGTTTAACATATTTTAACTGGCGAGTTATGTATGATGTGTGTCACACACTCGTTTCAGGCGAGCAACGAGTGTGTGACATATATATATTTGTTTAACTTGTGGAACTGATCGGGGATGATGACTTAGCTTTTATAAAGTTTAAGGTTAGTGACCAATTTATAATATAACATGAAGTTCGTTTTAATGAAGCAGAGGTGGAAAGACTTCATTATATTTGGTACTTTGGTCATGATGTCCATGTCCATGTCATGTTTATAATAATATATTTTCTTCATACAAATTTTCAACCACTTAGAGAGTTAATTAAATTATCTAATTGGTTCAAAACGGTCGCTTTGACTAAATTTTATTTATTTATTTATAGTCTCACGCCTGTATCCCCGGAGGGGTAGGCAGAGGTGTTATATTACACCCACATTTCGCCATGAATTTTTTAGGTCCCACGTAATAGGGGGCGAGCCTATTCCCGTACCGGGCACATTTGACTAAATATTCTAAGGATTTGACGGCCCTTTGACTTCGTCGTCTTTAACGTTGGCATGTACAAAATTTCAATTCTCTTGTAATCATGGTTTTCACTATTCATTGATACGCTCGAGTTACATATCTAGAATTCTACTAAAGAACTTGGTACAATTATTAATCTTTACATGCAAAAGTTATATTTTTTGTGCAAGGATGTTATTATAAATCATTTGGAAATAAATATTTCCATATTTTGTTTAGTTATCAAAAAGCTCAAACTCTCATCATATGCAACAGCACTTCGAAACTAATTGCTCTCGCTGGTCTAGTGTGTCATCCGTCTAGCACAACACTTCTGCTAACACAACTTTAATTATGCTTTAAATTTATCTGAAAATTGATGATGTATAAAAATTATGTATATAGCAGCGTATGTGGTCGCCAGATCTCAGCACAATTGGCTAGTATGTATAAAACTCAAAGTTACGTACTTGTCACATCAATTTAATAATTGGACAGCAATAAACGTTGGGCAGTAATTTAACTGTAGACCTTATATAGCTACATGAGCTGAGACTGCGGTTACACCCAAGTTTAAGGCTGCGGTTCCACTGAGGCGGAGCGGACACGAGCTGTGCCGCGATTCACCAATCACATGGCTTAAAATAGCTGAGATGTGGATTTCAAGCCAAGTGATTGATGAATCGCGGCACAGCTCGTCTCCGCTCTGCTCCGCTCCGCCTCAGTGGAACCGCAGCCTTATAGGGCTACTGTTCCGCATTCGTGGCCCTCATCCCACCCCCTCGCCCCCATGATGTTAAAATGTATAGACTTTCTCAATAAATTAGCTATTCAATAAAAAATATTCTTCATATCGGACGGTCTTAGATTAACGTGCATTCAACCAAACAAACAAACTCTTCAGCTTTATAATATTAATTCAGAAGTATAGATAAACCTATCTACAAAACACATATACCTTGTCATATGTAACTTCAAGAGTGAGACTTCAGGGGCGATTGCCCCTGACCTCGTTCACGAGGATATTAAAAGTTAATCCTTCCATCCTTCCTTTCATAAAAATAATAATTATACTAAGCCGCTTATGAAAAATATACCTCGAACTTAATATAAGAAGATTTAATATAAAATTCCATGCTTGCATGAAGTTATTTCTAAAGTAACGAACTTCCAATATAAACTTATAACCCAAAATTCACCCTCTTAAGGTAATTTTAGCCAAAATAATTTATGGTATGGTACTAAATAACATAGCACAGCGGTTTGTTGCGTTAAGCCCGTATTTTGTGAGTACATTATGTAATAATATAATTTGTGATATTTTAAATGCTCGAAAAATATTTGAACGTTATTAAAAGTATGTTAATTTTTTGTATATATTTTCTTTCATAGATTTTAATTATAGCAAGTCTCTGAAATAAGTAGTCAGTCAGTCAGTCAGTCAGTATTTTCTTCAAAATAATTATTTTGATTAAAAAAAGTTTTCAATACGTTTGACATTTTGAAACTTTTTACCAAGATGTGTTCCGAGTCTCAGTCTTGATAATTTTGCCTACTGTTTCAATGTTTATTAAAGCTTGCCTGATGTCGAATTCATTCCAAAACGACAAACAGTAAAAGACAAAGTGGCACACAATTCAATGGTCGTGTAATAAAACAAACCAAAAACGATATTTATTAATTCGTAGAGAGGAAATACAAACGATTTGAATAAAAAACAAACCTAAATAAAAAAATATAAACCTTACAAACTGAAACAAGTCCGCCAATACATACGACTACATATTATTTATAATACGAGCTGCCACTAACTTTCTAGCGAAACTTGCAGATTACCTAACCTCTCGAGCGCCAAGCCACCGTTTTACGGTGGACACTTTTACCCCCGATAAGCGCCCGCCGACCGTTATACGGTGGTCTCGTACTTGTTCCATTCATTGTTCAAATGAAACGCAAAAAAAATGTTTGTCTCTTTTCAATGTATACCATTTTGAAGCGTATGAAACGATTGACAGATCTATGCAATAAAAATGCTTATTTTCAACGTCAGTAAAAACAAACAGTCAGCTAAACTCATCAGCTGTTAGTACACTTCGAGGCGTGCTTACACTATTTCGCTTCCAAATCAATTTTTTTTCATATATTTCTTATTTTACGTATTTCAATTAATAGAATAGCTGATAAATAATATTATTAGAATTTTTCTACCGCTATGAATGCCTCTAATTGGTCAATACATTCATTTTTCTACAATAACATGTATTTTACACATTTGTTTGATAAAACCGTTTGAATTACTTACGCTTGTTCACAAAGTTAGTTAATTCTATATACACAATAAAGAAAATTTCATGTAGATTCTAAACATATATGTATTGATTAGTGTTCTGAAGTAAATAAACGTCGAAATCGGCATTTAAACGCTGCGCGCCAACTTTCATGCTTACGCTAAATTTGACGTGGGCGCTTATCGCTTATATGACATTTGACGTTTGGGCGCTCGAGAGGCTAATTGCTTATTGCCTGGCAGCCGCCCAGTTTGCCCCACATATCCTTCCCCTTTCGCCGATGGGAGTTACATTAACCCAGTTAAAGTTTCGATGGACTTGCGACTAGATGCCCGAAGTCCGAAATAGTTCATTAATTTTATGATATTGGTTGGATAAAGCGTGTGTATATTCTAAGAAATAGCCACAGTATTCACTTGCTTCGCGTATGTTCGAGTTTTGGATAAAAGAAAGTAATACTATTTAGGCCAGCTTCACATTGGACGCGCATGCCCGATGTGAGGGAGGCCTTACTGTTTACTAGTAAATTTGCTAAATAAAACACTATCTCTCTCGAAATCGAACCCGAGACGACTTATAAACTTATGCGCGATAAGACACTGCCCCGCCATTCATGCCTTCCAGTTTACTTAGAACTACTAATATAGTTTGGATATAATACATACAAATCAAATTGATTTGCTACTATATTCAAAGGTGTTAGTTAAAATCCAACATCATTGTAAAGAAAGCATATCTTCAACTATGTCAAATTACAATGTAGAGTTGCACTCCCGTAGCAATTAGAACATTCAGATTATTTATAGAGACGCTGTGCTGTGGACAATAGAATGTTAGTCTTTGCATTTTGGCAAGGCTTGTTATACGGTCTGTTTAAAAATTACTAGATAAGCCTGGAGTAACACCCGCATTATTTAAGGCTACTGCTCCGCTCCCGTGGTTCATAGCGTGATATTATATAGCCTATAGCCTTCCTGGATAAATGGGCTACCTAACACTGAAAGAAGTTTTCAAATGGGACCAGTAGTTCCTGAGACTAGAGCGTTCAACCAAAAAAAAAATAAACTCTTCAGCTTTATATATCAGTATCAGGGGGCCAATTCTGCTATTTTTATATGACATTGATATTATATTTTGAATGGATTTAAAAGCGGTATTCTGATAATCTAATGTCATTATCGTATAATTTAAAATAAACAGTTCGTCGTTGACACATACGATCTCGTTACAATTTCATTCAAATATCAGATAATTTAGAAGAATACGCTTTTTGTGACGTAAGTATGACACTGACATGATATCGAGACTATATTTATTTAGAAGAATTGGGCCCAAGATGAGATAAGATTCCTCTGGGTTCGCAGGCGACTATACATAAGTTGGAATAACATCTCTGTTTTTGTTACTTTTCCATTATAAAATATAATGTCGGTTCCACATTTTTTGTGTCGCAAACCTTCACAAATAAGCATGAACGTTATCGTTTTCGTTGAATCACAAACGATCCCACCTGTTACTCGATTTGAATCTTATTTTTTCTGCAAAAACATAGAGTATGCGCGACGTAACTGCTACTGAAAAATCCACATTTACGCCATTTATGGAGCGCTAGGCCACTTAGTGTTGCTTTGTATTTTACTACCTATAGCAGCAGTTTCGACGTCCATTTTGCAGCATATTAGACTCCGGTTGTGTGAACCATGTATATCTCTATATATCCGTGAATGAATTCAGCCTATAATTTCACTGCAGTGCCACCATAACAGAGCAAAGAAGGCTGAGGCCACACCAATCTAATTTGCAATTTGCTATCCATATCGCACAAGACTCTTCTCTATCAGTCCTTCAACACTCAAGATCCTTTCGTCCATAAACCTTGGCTAACCACACTGAATATGACAAGCATCGCATAAACTCATGTTTTTATATTGCACTTTGACAGTACAGGACCTTGTTATTCTGCTCTTCACGACCTCAGTGGGAACGTACAAGGACTAGAGTGATGTATATGCGAACTAAGTACATGCAATTTCGAACGTTCCACTTTTCGCTGGCGACCCCTAGGCGTTAGGAAATCACTGTAATATTTCACAGCTGTAGGTTGTTCACCTGTGTCCCTTACTCTGGGGTTAGCTACATAACTATTGTGGATGTAGTTTTGATTGCTTTCTGGTAGTGAATAAACAGGGTGGCATTTAACGGCAATCAATTCAATTGTCTGTTCAATTTGCACCGATGTTGTAGTTTAAACTGCATCACAGCTTGGCTCAGCATCACTTAGCATTATCCAAAAATTGCTTTTCTTAAAGACAAAGCATTTAGCAGAACCTAAAGGATATGTTTGAAGTTTCGATAATGTTTTTTGTAGTAAAAAAAAATCGATTCAGTGTTTACAATCTAAGAGAGTACCGGTATACTAAAATAAATTTGTATTATTTAGCTAATTATAAGTTCAAAGAAGCGATAGCCCGGTGGAAATACCAAAGATCTGCGATATCCTAGTATAGAGATACCGACGGACTGCCTTGCAGCCGTTATTGGTTTTAAACCCACGGCGCGCACCACTTTTCAAAGTCATGAGTGTATAAATAAATTGTAAAATATTTAATTTAGTCTCAAATGACAAACATTATTCTCTTTGATCAACTCAACAACAGAACAATTAAATATGCTAAGATTATTTTTATGCCTTGGTGTAAAAAATTAATGTATTTATGTATTTAACAAAACATATTTATTTTGCAATCACAGATAGACACTTTAATTGTATTTATATGTAGAGATCTCTATAACTGTTGAGTGACGTATGTAAGGGTGTTCCGGTCGGTGTAATCAAGCAGAAGACGCCGCCGTGTCGAACATCTCCAGTTGTTGACTCTACGCTTGCCTCTTGACGGAGTAATTAACTGAAGTAATCTGCAAATACTTAATATGTTACAGTCGAAGGATCTTACATTAGTTGATTGACATTAACATATGGAAGTCTGGCGTTTTAATTATATTAAACCCAGCTTCCTCTAATTGTTTTTTGAAGTTGTAAAAAAATCAATTTTACTGCAATTTTTGGTTCAGGTAAATTCGGAAATTACAGTTCCGTGCCTAAATAGGCAAAATACGATACCCTAATAGGATCACTTTGTTGCCCATCTGTCTGTCTATCAAGATCCTTTATTTCATACATATTCAGTTGAAATAGAAACCAAATATTTAGGTCTTATAGCCCTTCGATGCTGTGAATAAATAAAACTTCTACACTTACGTAAAAAAATGGTACGGCCGTTTATGTCGCAAAAAAACTCATATTTCGACACTCTTAAGAGAACCAAAATTGATAAGGTATTTCCCGTTGACGTAGTACTATGAATTTTAACAAGTAACATTTTTATACAGTACAAATACGAAGAAATCTAAAGACAATACATATTTATACTTAAATCGTATAAAATATAGTGTAAAATTCGTGTTGTATCAAATGAACGGCCTTGATCTGCATATTTCAAAAAATATTTTTTTTAGTATTTGCGCATGAATTTTTGTCTTTCAGAATTATTTTGGATTAATCTCAAAATATTACAAAACATCATGTACAGAATGATGTACGATTTGTAGTCATTGACATTTATTATTGTATAACTGACTGATTTAACTTTGTATCTTACTTATTACTTACTATTTCTTTATTACCCCTGTTGGAGGGCTCACGCCATAATGTAGCATACGACTGGGGTGTTGCAAATTATTATTATTTGCTGTTAAGTTATAATATTCATTCGAGAAATTTAGCCTCGTAATATATAGGCTTTACGTCGCAGCCGCTACGCCGTAGCATTTTCGTAGAACAGCTACGCAGTCCTAGAATTAACACTATAAATTGATCCTTTCACTAGCATACTTTATACGTAAAGGAATTATGTGCAATAACAAGTACAATAAAGTAACCATGTCGTTACTCAGTCGCGTAGAAAAAGCCATTACGAGGGTTAACTGGGCGTAGTGGCACGTCGATGGCAAAGAGCGAGAGTACAGTAAAAGCGAGATGCAGATATGAAAATATAGCTACTTATATTTTTCCTCTTTTACTCCCTTTTGGTTTGACTTAGAACTTTGTTTAGAGAAATACTTCTTAATTATCATCATGCAAGTGGTGTTTGCTTATAATTGGATGTAACTATTTATTTAGAATGTAAGATGTGCATAATATGTACTTGTGTTACTGTTACATTTATAACCAAACCTAAATAAATAAATAAATTCTGTAGTTATCGCGGCTGTGTTCTCCTTGATGCTCAGGTTCTGTTTTTTTATGTAACCAGATTTGAAGAAAAATTTGGTGAAGTTTTGGATCACACTGTGGTACTTTTTATAGTTATTATATATTTTAAAAGTTATTTTAGATTATTTGATGTGATTTTAATTAAAACATTTCGCATATTTGTTGCCAATTTTTGTTCCTTTTTTCTCGAGAATGTAAAGACTTAATGGTGTAAGTCCGAATTGTCGTGTCTTTAATTTTGAGTCTCAAAGATTTATGTGTGAGTTTTATCCAGTGGTTCATCGATATGTTGTTTCAAGATTTAAGAAATATTTATTCATAGATACCAAGCAGGCATGTGTCGTTCGTGATTGAACGAATCAAATGAACCGGTTCGTACGGATCGCGTGACCCGTTGGATCTTAGCGTTGAAAATGATTCGTTCGTTCGCCGTGAGCTAGATGTGACTGTGGCGATTGCACCGGTTCGCACGAATCGCGATCCAACCCGATTTCCGATTAGGTACGAACGAGGCGAGTAGTCCCGAACCGTTCTCAATTGAGTCGAAAGTCGAAACCACATTCGAAATATTTATTATGAGTTATTTTATTCTTTAGTATTAACAATTGGAGGTATAGTTAGACTGAGACTTAAAATAATTAAATAAAACTAATTAATATATACAAGAAGTGAAAATTAAAAAACTTAGAAATTAAAATTTAGAAGGCGTCATGAAACTCATCCGCATCGCAGTCAATTGGAAGCGTGCCCAGAAGACTGGCAGCATTACCTCGTTGAATGGCTATGCTTATCTTTTGAGCCAAATACGTGCCAGCCCTCTGGTCACGAGAGGCGTCCATGAGTCTCTTTGCGAGATCTCTAAAAAGTGACCTCGCACTTGGACCCCATATTTAATTTTATATTTTATTTAAGATAGGTAGTGATAAAAATAAAAAAGTAATATTCCATTTTCGTTTGGAATTTGAACCGAATCAAAAACATTTTTAGTTCGTTCGTCTTCGTAAAACTGATTGCCGTGTTTTTCATTTTTTTAAAATTCCAAAAAAGAAGATTTTGCTTACGTTAATTATGAATAGCTTTTTAAAAACATATCTCAGCCAATCTTTATTACATCAACCAGTTTGCAATGAACTAATCAAGCAATATTAGTGTTAATAGAGTTGTGAACCAAGAAGAGAGCACCTACGTAAATACTGAGCTGATTGAATGATCTTTATGTTGAGAATTGTAACCAGCGACCCATACTGAACCAATAGCTCAATCGAACGGATCATTTGAACCGGGTCATTTTATAAAAGGCTCAGTAATGAACTGGTTCACTAAAATCGAACGAACGTCACATACTTAATACCAAGTACCATAAAAAATAGTAATTCTAAGGTTTCTACTTATTTTTATTCTCTTTACCCAGCAAACCACTTTTGCATTGTACCCATAAAATACCAGGGGCCCAATTCTCCTAAATATATTTGTTCAAAATACAGTTTCGATATAATGTCAGTGTCACAGATGGTATTCTTGTAAATTATCTGATATTTGAATGAAATTTTAATGAGATCGTAAATTGAAACAAGTGTCAAAATATGTGTCAACGACGAACAATTATACGATAATGACATTAGGTTAGTAGAATACCGATTCTCAGTCAATTCAAAATATAATCTCATTTCGTTCAAAATATAATCTAATTTCGTTCAATACATAATTTCAATGTCATATAAAATAGCAGAATTGGGCCCCAGATAGCAAAACTACATTGATTACAATTATCAACACAGTCACAAATGTATGGACTACCAGACACACAGCCACCCACGCGAATGTATAAGCCTACTATACACACAGAGTTACAAAACTTACATATCTCCCTTCAAGGAAGCGTAACCTGAAAACGCTTGACACACATACAATATACAAAGTGAAGTGGGGCACCGACATTATAAAAACCGCGGCACTGATTCTCCTACAAACATTTGTATACACACTTCGCGATATTGATTCTGGCAAATTGAAATTGTGTATCTAGGAATCATGTCACATGTTGTCAACTTGGCGTGATTGTAAGTGATCTCTGCAATCATATAGATGACGCTTAGACTATATATATTAAGTAAATAGACGGAGGAATCCCCTCACTCAAAGGTCTGGGACTGGGCTCCGGTGTGGACCCCATTACCCGTCAAAATTTAATAGAACTTCATTTGAAACTTTGATACTTCGTTCATAGTCATTTTGATTTATTTGTATAAAAATGTGACGCATAAACATAGTGACGTTATAACTTTATCGATACTTTTATTTTAAAGACTAGCTTCGGCCCACGTATTCGCCGATGTGGGTGACAGTTATTGCAAAAAAAAGGTAGCCTTTGCACTATTGTGATATAGAAGCTATACTGCAATATTTCTTAGAAAAATGAGTATACTTCAATATAATTATATATCTCAAGAAAAGTATTTTCATTGATCATCACAAACTTTCGTGTTTATAAAAGTTCAAATAAAACCATCTGCTGCTTACATTAAGTTTAAAGCTTGTGTAATTAAACGCAAGACTTCACATGTAGGACGATACTATTAACTGTACTAAGTACTGAGTAGTCATTGACTACTTTTTTGCAATGGCGACAGATTGCCAAAAAACGATAAATTACCATGATGCTAATCGTGTGAGTCATTATCATGATTATATAATCGTAGCCATGATAAAGCTGTCGTCATGCAAATGACAAGTAAACTGCTGTGAACCCTTAAAATATTTGTTCTCAGTTCTCGAAAAAATGGTCGTACGTTGTTGTCCTGGGAAAGGTCTATCATTACAGACAGGTTTATTGTAGCCAATAAGCTTGATATTGTAGTGATCGTCCGGGCAGAGCGATTAGCATTGATAGACTTTATTACCACATCGTATGACAGCAATCTCGTAAAAGCAGAAAAAGAGAAGGAGATCAAATATTTGGTCCCAGCTCATGAGATTGTCGATATGTGGGATGTGAACTCGGCGATCATTGTGCCGATAGTTGTGTCAGTAAATGGACTAATCGCCAAGAGCCTTTACCAACATCTAAAGATGCTCGCACTAGGCAGCAGAAAAACTAATATTTTTAACAACAACACTTTTTAACACTTTGAAGGACAGTAAACGCCTATAAACGTGATAACAATAAAACTTCAATTGTGTCTTGTTTACTGTCCGTGAAAGTGTTAAGTTCGGTGCCAGTTAGAAGTACGCACACAATTTTATTTTCTTTCTTACTCACCATGCGGGCTCCTGGTTTATTTCTTGTAAATTATTTTATTTCTCACTTATTTTAGACCTAGGCGTATCTATAAGGGTGTAATTAATTTGACCTGTATATATAATATGATTTTGTAAAGATTTGAATTTTTTTTCTAAGCCAATGACATTATCAGAGACTTTTTCTATTTTAAATTCAATAAATGTGATTCATTATGTGTGAAATATTTTATTTTAAATTGACCCTGAAGTTAAATTTTATTTCTAATCTACGTATTAGTTAACTCACTTACTACTGCAGCCTGCTCTCGATTGGTGATTTAATATAATTATGTAACCGAGCATACTGGGATCGTGCCTCCCTTCAATTTCAGAAGGCCTAATTTAGTTTGGAAGCTTTTAGACAAACATTTGACGATCGTGATAATTTGCTTAATAATAAGCATATAACTTCCAAAAGTCTGAAATACATAACGTGGTTTTGTATTCGGAAACCATTACGTGGTAATGATCTCGTCATTGACCTTATCATTGCATATAGGTAGTGATTATCTATTAGTGATATTATGTAGGTATATCAATTGCTTTATTCACCTTAAAAAGGTAATTTAAAAATATATTTTTTATCGTAACTTATTGACTAGTGTTTAAATATAAGCTGTATTTATTCACATATTTTACTTTATCTGAGGATTTATCAACATTCAATTGATATTCATTCTGAGTAAACCAAATCTAAGGATTTATTGCAAACATTATCGATATTTTATCGAAATTCATTTTGAGTAAGCACATCACTAGTCTAGTTAATATTTACGACAATTTCGAAGAATGTTCGGAGATTCGAAATGACATTTGTGTATTTATCTTTCTCTTACATGGGAAAAAAATCATAAGTCAGAGTGAAGTGCATATATTGGGTAAGGTTGCTATTTTAATGCGGTCTCTATTACTAGTCCAACCTCTCTCAGATGACGTTATGTTTTGATTGTTGAAATATAAAAATAGAATAACTAGTCTTTACCCACGACACCACCCGCGTAGGACTCGGTTTTCGCGGTAAAAAGTAGCCTTTATCACCTATATCGCTCCGTTGCGACGTGTAAGAAGGACAATTAGTCTAAGATCCCGCGACAAATTAGTGCACTCATCGAGTTTTCGCTAAAACCAAACGTTTATATAAATTTATGATTAGGAGAATATACAGGGTGTCACAAGACCCATCTCCAAGCCGAAGTCAACTAGTTTTGGACATCATGCCAAGTCATACTAAGCAAAAATAAAACTTGGGAAATGATTTTTTTTTAAATAATCACAATTTTGAAACCGCGATTAAAAGTGTGCGCGTGCAATTTTCGAAAAACCTTCTTATCCAAGAGTGCATAGGTCATCTATGAAACAGGTTGGCGTGGTAATTGCATCGATTTTGTACCTAATTACAGAAATTCTATAGTAACTTTGAGCCTCAATATCTCCTGAACCCGTCATTTCCCAGGTATGGTGCCGAAGTAAAAAATGTTCGTAATTATTGGTACAATATGGGGTTTCAGTTTTCGTTAAGGGTCTTGTTACAGCCTGTATATTTATTAGGTTGCCTATTAAAATGTGGCCGCAAGTAGATATGTTTAAACAAATTTTTTGGTAAGTGATTTTTGAAAAAGTTTCGCTCACGTGTTTTTTAAATAAAATATCGCCGACATCACGGCAATGTATATGAAGATTCTGAAAAAAATAAAATAAAATACTTGCGGCCACATTTTAATGAACCTAGTAAATATATATTCTCCTAATCATAAATATACATAAAAATTTGGTTTTTAGCGAAAACTCGATGAGTGCACAAATTTTTCGCGGGATCTCGTACTAGGAGACAATAGAAGGTATTAATACACAACTTATAGTATAATGTATTCTATATCGGTACAGTACTGGAATATATTAATCCGAATAACGAGGAAGATGGTATGTATCTCGATCAACATTTTAATTTTACTACATACTTTGAAATTAAACTATATTTTACGGATATTATCGCGATATATTTTGGTTTCACTGAGTTATTACATTTAAAACGAATGATCTAGAAACTAAGCTAAACTAGGCTTGTAATAAATAAACAAATGTAGTTTAATTTCAGTGTATAACATTTGCCTACACCCAAGAAGATATTATTATATACTTTATTATTTTTATTGCATTTAAAGACAAACAAGCAAGCATTACCAAAATCTTTTATTCAACTTATCGTGTTAGTCAGTATGCGTCGGAACTGCATTATAAGTAGAACGACTTCCTATCATCCCACAAAGTTGCAATTTCGCATGTTGCCTCAGTTGGAATGATTGCATTTTTATGTTAATGTGACCTGATTCTCCACTTTGGATGGAGCAGGGAACATAAACAGCGCATACTTTAAAATATCGTTTTACAAAATATTTTTGTTAGGTACTTATTTATTTTAAGAAATAGTAATCTCTATAATCTTGGCTTGAAATATGCCTTAGTAAGTCTGTCATTAGCACAATAGTTATTTATTTTTAAGACAAAGTAATCTCTTCAATAATATGCCTTTGTAAGTTTCACATATAATATGCCTTTGTAAGTTTCACATTTTTAAGGCCGCAACAACTTGAAATTGTACTTAAAGGATTAAAGGAATTTATCTTCTCTCGAAACTGGTTCGCAAAGTGTGCGGACCCCGAACTCCAAAATGGAAAATCTTAAATGCAACCGGGATTACGTAAGGAAGATAATGATGAAGGGATTAGAGAATAATGTTAACTATGATGTGTCTGTTAGACTCTACGGTTTCTTTAACTTTTAACAAGTTTTAGCCGAAGCAAATAACAGCCATCTTTCCTATTCATCTGACCATGAAAGGTTAAAAATGAAATTTTATTTTATTGAAATCATCAGTTGCATTGTACGTATATTTATCGGCTTCAAAAGTATGTATGTATATCATAACTTAGCATAAACTACTCAACCTAATTGGACTAATGAGGTATCGTAGGAATTATTTTTAATGTAAGCAGATTTTCGAGCGATCTGTGACGTCTCACAAATTAAAGGTGTACAATGCACTTTCCGTTCATAAACAAACAATACAATAACAATAGAGCACGTTTTACTTACCTTTCACTATTGCATTGTGATATGATTAATTACAGCAGCAACGTACATTTATATATACGAACAATAAAATGGAAAATCCACCACTGTAAACTAGCTCCCGAAATACATGACTTTTATTTATTACTAGAGGACGCCAGCAGCTACGCCTGCACTTTTTTTTAATTTACCCGTTTTGGCCGATCCCGTGGGAATTTCGGGAAATCCCTTCTTAGTGCACTCCTACGGTCCTCAAGGAACATACATGCCAAATTTCAGCTTCCTGCGCCCAATAGTTTCGGCTGTAGCGTGTCTGTCAGTCAGTCAGTAAAGCAATGATTTTATATATTAAGATTAAGGGACAAAACAACAGTTACATGTTTAAATGTTGCAAATAATAACTTAATCTAAGTTATTCAATATGTAACCCACAATGTTGTCCTAGCCACACGAATGTTGTACGAATTAATAATTGAAAAAGTTAGAAAGTAGAACGAAACTGACTTAAGACTTGGCTTAGTTACGGCACAAGTATCAGAACCTTTTGTGAAATAACATTATAACATTTTAAGCAGAAACAATGTGAATATTTCTTAGTGATAATAAATATTTAGTAGTACCTACTAATTATTCTAAGTAACAAGGCAAGGTAAATAAATGATTCTAAAAACAGTCTTCATTAAAACATATGCGAATGTATATATTATTTTGTAGCCATTACGGCGACCCGACTTCGTGTGATTAATAGTGGCGACGCAAAGATTGATGGTCGCCGCACTGCACAGCAGTTTTACATATTTTAACTGGCGAGTTATGTATGATGTGTGTCACACACTCGTTTCAGGCGAGCAACGAGTGTGTGACATACATATATTTGTTTAACTTGTGGAACTGGTCGGCGATGATGACTTTCCTTTTATAAAGTTTAAGGTTAGTGACCAATTTATATATAATATTAAGTTCGTTTTAATGAGGCAGAGGTGTAAAGGTTTTATTATATTTGGTACTTGTTTTGGTCATGACGTCCATGTAACCTACAATATTTTTTTTTCATACAAATTTTGAACCAATTAGAGAGTTAATTGGTTTAAGACGGTCGCTTTGACTAAATATTCTAAGGCTTTGACGGCCCTTTGACTTCGTTGTCTTTAACGTTGACTAATACCAAATTTCAATTCTCGTGTTATCATGGTTTTCACTATTAATTGATACGTTCGAGTTATTTCGTATATCTTGATATTTAACATTAAACTTGGTACAACTGTTTATCTTTACATGCAAAAGTTAAAATTTTTGTGCAAGGATGTTAATATAAATCATTTGAATATAAATATTACCATATAACATTTACAATATTCATCGTGAACTCTATGCTAACTAATCACCATCGTAAAATATGAAAACTAATATGATATATGCAAGATAGATTAGATATGATATATGCAATGCAACAGGACTTCGTAACTGTATACCTTCGCTAGTCTAGTTTGTCATCTGTCTGGCAAATGGTTTCTAGTACTGTATTATCCATCCTCTTGCTGAACTCTAGAACTTTTTGTCGATAAACCTTGTGAAACGTCACTAGATATAGTATATTCTTGGGTTTATGCGAATGTTACACATTGAAATTAAACTACGGTTTACGGATTCTATCCCGATATATTGATTTTAGTTAATTTACATTCAAACCAAATGATCTAGAACTAAAACTAAATGTAAATTAACTAAAACCAAAAAAATTCAACCAAATTCATCCAAATTGCAATGTCACTAAATATTATGACAAACAGCACATGAACTCATGTTGTTACTGCACTTTGACAATACAGAACCTTGTTGCATCTACACTTAAGGTCGTTTTTTGGGTAAACAAGCACAGAATGAATGATCTTTATGTAGTTTTCCACGTTCCAGTTTTAGCCAACGACCGCTTGGCGGTAGGAATTAGCGAAAATATTTTACAGATATGCTGCCGTCTAATTACTAAAAGGCCACTAAGTGAAAATACCACTTTGACTTTGAGAAAAGATGATTCAAATGTTAATATCTCTACTCTATAAAGCCTTACAGTTATGATTTATTTAGGTTTGTTTAGACTTTTATTTTAACACTAGAGGATGCCAGCAGCTACGCCTTAATTTTTTTTTAATTTACCCGTTTTGGCCGATCCCGTGGGAATTTCGGGAAATCCCTTCTTAGTGCACCCCAACTGTCCCCAAGGAACATACATGCAAAATTTCAGCTTCCTGCGCCCAATAGTTTCGGCTGTAGCGTGTCTGTCAGTCAGTCAGTAACGCAAGGATTTTATATATTAAGATTATGCCTGAACACAACTTTAATCTATCTATCTATATCGTCACGCCTGTCTCCCATTGGGGTAGGCAGAGACTATAGAACGCCACATGCTTCGGTTCAAACATACCTCTTTCGCTTCCTCGACATTCATTATCCTCATCAAGCATGCGCATTTCCATTCATTCTCGCACGATACAGTCCTTTTGTATTCCTTCTTTCATCCATCCGTTCCAAATTTAATCATGCTTTAAATTTATGTGAGAATTGAAGATGTATAAAAGTAATGCATGTAAAAATTATGTCGATAATATGTGATCAAATATCACCCAACTTTAACAATCAGACAGTGTAGTGAATAATTGTAGCCATTATAACTACATGGTGAACAAGACACATATATCTTGTGACATATTACAGCAAGCAATTGCCTCCGGCTTCGTTCATATTCGTTCACATAAAAAGTTAATCCTTCCGTATAAGAAAACTTTAGTGAACTTAATATAAGAGGATTTAATATTAAATTCCTTGCATGAAGTTATTTCTAAAGTAACGAACTTCCTGTATAAACTTATAACCCAAAATTCACCCTCTTAAGGTAATTTACAAACCAAAATAATTTATGGTATGGTAATAAATAACATAGTACAGCGGTTTGTTGCGTTAAGCCCGTATTCTGGGAGTACATTATGTACTATTATGATTTGTGATATTTTAAATGCTTGAAGAATATATTGTGAATTGAAGAATATAATATTATGAACGATGTTATAAGTGAGTATAACATTATGGAAAAGCAATAAAGTATTAAAGCAGGTTTATTTGATTGTATATATTTTTTAAGTTATTTAGCCGTGTGGTTGACGGCATAGAATACAAGTGTCACCACCCCCTATCTTTCCGTGGGTGTCGTAAGAGGCGACTAAGGGATAACACGATACGAGACGGAAAACTCGACATCAAACCCTTTACGCCTGCCTCGTTGGTCTCGCGGCATAAATATGCGCGTGGGATTAGGAGGTCCCGGGTTCGATTCCTGGGTCGGGCAGTGTTATTGAGTTTTTCTGTCACGAAATTCTCAGTAGCAGCACGGAGTCTGGAAATGTGCCCGGTACGGCAATAGGCTCGCCCCTTATTACGTGGGACTAAAGTATATCTGGCGAAAAGTGGGTGTAGAAATACACCTCTGCCTACCTCTTCGGGGTTATAGGCGTGAGACTATGTATGTATGTATATTTTTTAAATTTTAACTATAGTAAGTATCTAAAATAGTAGTAGTAGTAGTCATATTTTCTTCAAAATAATTATTGGATTAAAAAACTGTTTGGCATGTTTAAACTCTTTATGGGTCACCAAGATATGTTCCGAGTTTTGATAATATTTGTGCCTATTGTTTCAAGGTTTGTTAAAGCTTTTGTACAAGTGATAAAAAAATATTACGCTTTTACGAACTGATATATATATATATATATATGATGATGATATGAAAGACAGTAAAAGACTAATGCACAATATAAAAGTCGTGAAATACGAAAAACAAAAAACGACAATTATTAATTTGTAGAGAGGATATATGAACGATTTGAAAAATCAAACCTAAATAAAAAAATATATAAACCTTACAAACTGAAACACTTCGCCAATATATATGACTACATATTATTTATAATACGAGCCGCAACTAACTTTCTAGCGAAACTTGCAGATTACCTAATTGCTTATTGTCTGGCAGCCGCCCAGTTTGCCCCACATATCCTTCCCCTTTCGCCGATGGGAGTTACATTAACCCAGTTAAAGTTTCGATGGACTTGCGACTAGATGTCCGAAGTCCGAAATAGTTCATTAATTTTATGATATTGGTTGGATGAAGTGTGTATATATTCTAATAAATAGCCACAGAATTCACGTATGTTCGATTTTTGGATAAAAGGAAGTAATTCTATTAAACCCAGCCTCAAATTGGACGCGCATGCCCGATGTGAGGAACGCCTTACTGTTAATTAGTAAATTTGCTAAATAAAGTACTATCTCTCTCGAAAATCGACCCCGAGACGACTTATAAACTTATGCGCGATAAGACACTGCCCCGCCATTCATGCTTTCCAGTTTAGTTAGCACTTCTAATATAGTTTGGATATAATACATACAAATCAAATTGATCTGCTACTATATCCAAAGGTGTTAGTCAAAATCCAACATCAATGTAAAGAGGCATATCTTCAACTTTGTCAAATTACAATGTAGAGTTGCGTTCCCGTAGCAATTAGAACATTCAGATTATTTATAGAGACGCTGTGCTGTGGACAATAGAATTTTACTCTTTGTATTTTGACAAGTGGCTTGTTATACGTTCTGTTTAAAAATTACCAGATAAGCCTGCAGTTACACCTACTGCTCCGCTCCCGTGGCTCATAGCGTGATATTATATAGCCTATAGCTTTCCTTGATAAATGGGCTATCTAACACTGAAATAAGTTTTCAAATCGGACCAGTAGTTCCTGAGACTGGCGCGTTCAAGATAAGATTCCTCTGGGTTCGCAGGCGACTATACATAAGTTGGAATAACATCTCTGTTTTTTGTTAGTTTTCCATTATAAAATATAATGTCGGTTCCACATTTTTTGTGTCGCAAACATTCACAAATAAGCATGAACGTTATCGTTTTCGTTGAATCACAAACGATCCCATCTGTTACTCGATTTGAAACTTATTTTTTCTGCAACAACATAGAGTATGCGCGACGTAACTGCGGAAAAATCCACATTTACGCCATTTATGGAGCGCTAGGCCACTTAGTGTTGCTTTGTATTTTACTATAGCATCAGTTTCAACATCCGTTTTGCAGCATATTAGACTCCGGTTGTGTGAACCACGTATATCTCTATATATCCGTGAATGAATTCAGGCTATAATTTTACTGCAGTGCCACCATAACAGAGCAAAGAAAGCTGAGGCCACACCAATCTATTTTGCTATCCATATTGCACAAGGCTCTTCTCTATCTGTCCTTCAACACTCAAGATCTTTTCGTCCATAAACCTTGGCTAACCACACTGAATATGACAAACATCGCAAAAACTCATGTTTTTATATTGCACTTTGACAATACAGGACCTTGTCATTCTGCTCTTCACGACCTCAGTGGGAACGTACAAGGACTAGGTGATGTATATGCGAACTACATGCAACTTTGAACGTTCCATCTTTTCGTTGGCGACCCCTTGGCGTTAGGAAGTCACTGTAGTATTTTACAGCTGTAGATTGTTCACCTGTGTCCCTTATTTTGGGGATAGCTACATAACTATCGTGGATGTAGTTTTAATCGCTGACTGGTAGTGAGTAAACAGAGTGGCATTTAACGGCAATCAATTCAATTGTCTGTTCAATTTGTACCGATGTTGTAGTTTAAACTGCATCGCAGCTTGGCTCAGCATCACTTAGCGTTATTCACAAATTGCTCTGCTACGTTTGGATTATTTGTTTTGTGTGTCCGTTGGTTGTGAGTTTTTAAAGTTTCGCACCATAAAGGATACATTCATAGTGCTCATGTTGACTATAAAAAATAATATTGGTCAGTAATTGCTTCATCATCATCAGCCTTTAACAGTCCACTGCTGGACTAGGCCTCTCCTTTGAAAGGAGGAATTGGCCTACTATACCACGCTGCCAAACGGGTTGGTATAGGACTTGTATCAAGTTTTCCTTCTCTTACAGTGCTGTTCTCTGCATAATATGCTCTCCCTCTGTCGGCTCTTACGACACCCATGGGATGATATGGGGTGGTGACAATCCGTATTCTAAATCCGTCACCACACGGACAAGTAAATGCTTAGTGCGATCCAAACATAGCCGTTTAGGGCCTTAGTATTATTTCACACATAAAGCATTAGGTTTTTACAAATAATAACTATTAAATCAATTTGAAAGAATATAGTACATTTTGTACTTTTGTCAACATCTTTATCGTATATGTTTCACGAAATAAATACATTGTTTTAAATTGAATGTTTTGATGAAATACAATTATTATTTAAGTTCTTTTGTAATTTGATATAAAACGTTATTTTTCTGATTGCTTACATGTGAATAATAACCACATTTGCGCCGCTTTTTATGAGAGTCATTGTAATAATACACCTTACAAAACTTGTGTTAAACTCATCACTACAGCTTCTATCGATAGTTAACTACAATATCCATGGTACGGCACCGGCACCGGTACTTGTACCTAAATAACACCCTGAAGTTGTTTGTCACTTTTAAGCCATATTTGTGCGAGGAAATTAGGACACCTAGGATGTCGCTTTGATATATGGCGTTGTGTTCGGCGCTTGATCGATATTTGCGCGGTTGTAATTTAAGTAGGTACATTTGGAGTTACTATACATACATACATAGTCTCACGCCTATATCCCCAAAGAGGTGCACAGAGGTATACTGCTACACCCACTTTTCGCCAGATTTATTTTAATCCCACGTAATAGGGGACGAGCCTATTGCCATACCGGGCACATACCATACTCCGTGCTGCTACTGAGAATTTCCTAATGGAAAAACGCAATAACACTTTGAACGACCCGGGAATTGAACCCAAGACCAAACCCACGCGCACATTTCTGCCGCAAGACCAACGAGGCAGTTACCATTTGGCTATATATGTTGATATATAGTGTTGACAATATTTTTTAGTATTAATTTTCTTTTTCGTTATCAAGTATTGATGTAACTACATGGATAACAGACATTAATGATATTTAGTATAATTATGTAAGTGTACGAGGGCAGCGATAGCCTAGTGGAGATACCAACGGACTGCAGAAGTTATCGGGTTCGAATCCACGGCGCGCATCAATGACTTTGCGAAGTTATGTGCGTATTAAATTGTTAATTATCGCTTGCACCGTGCCTCGGAGAGCACGTTAAACCGTCGGTCCCGGCTGTCATGAAGATGTTTGACAGTCGTTACGGGGAGTCAGTACCCACAAATAAAATGATACTGGTCTAAACCATGGAATATCGCTATCCCTTTGGGTTGCAGAGGTCAGACGGCAGTCGCTCTGTGGAAAAGTTGATATTCTATCATATCTGGTTAGACCAGTAAGAGGACCCCGGGCTCCAAGGCGAGTAAAGCTTGGATAGGATAACGCTAGGGTGATGATGATGATGATGTAAGTGTATATCGCTGATCGTAATCAGTATAATTATGTTACTTATACAATTTTAGTCGATTACAGGCAAGTCGTTGCTTGCAGTAAATATGTTCTACTATTTTTCTTAAATACCTCATTAACGCAGGTTTTTGATGCGGCATAAATGCACAGCGAAGCGCTGATTAAAAACCTCACTGCAGTGAAATATAAAAAATGTTCTGCAGAGTTATTATTAATACAGGTAATCACATCTTTCTTTTAATATTTTTGTTAACTACCTTCAAAGTTTCAATCACAATACAATACTCCAAAATGACAGAAAGAAGGTATTAAGGACGGCGACGTAAAATAAATAATTATTTAGATTTAAATAGATTATAGTTATTTACAATCTGCACAAAAGCGTAGCCGACACTGGTAACTCGAATGTCGTGCGACAAAGTCGTGCTCTTTAGAAAATATGCAAAATCTATGCATCTGGCCTTAGTCTGCACATAAATACTTGAATTTATTATTAATACGGTAAGTTACTACTTCAAGTTTCTTGCGATACTTGAAGATTTGCCGATTGCTTATTGCATGGCAAGTAGCCAGATTGATCCAGGCTTCCATTCCCTACCGTCGTCCGATAGTTACACTAGACGTGTTTAAAGATAACATGACCTTGCGATTATATTTCCTAAATAATTTGTGATGCACTGCCCTACCCTTGAATATTATATCTTCAAAGAAACAATTTAAAACTACGTTAGTTTTGTTTAGCTTTTGAATATTAGGAAGCATAACTTTGGAATGACTCATGATTACGAATTTTTCACTAACTTTTATTTAACTTGCACTTTCGAATATCCTCAAAAGAGACGCCGCGTGAATTCTGATCAGCTGTGAGAAATACTACGATATATTTTATTGCACTTTTGTCTTTTTATTTTTGTGATAAATGCTGCTACGCGACTTGGAGATGCCTGGAGCTTTGATATTTATATACAAATATTCTTAGTATTTAATTACTTTTTATAGACTCACCTGTATTCCCGAAGGGGTTGGCAGAGGTGAAATATTATTACACCCACATTTTGCTATGTTATGAATTATTAGGTCCCACGTAATGGGGCGCGAGCCTATTGCCGTTACCGGCCACATTGCTAGACTCCGTGCTAGTCAGGAATTGACCCGGGACCTCTCGAACAGCAGACGCATACGCTAGTCACTGGACCACGAAGGCAGTTGTAGTAGTGTTTAATGCCTCTTTATTTCTGTCTTAACATATATAAAATAGCATAATAAAAATAAAGTCGTCATTTATAAGACTACGAGCACGTTTGGTATAAAGTGGTTGAAACGTCATCAAATAAAGACTTTTACTTATGTTGGTACTTTCAACACTCTAGCTTACGGATATACACCCGTATATAAAACGTGTATGTAATACGTACATACATAGGTACATAGACTCATGCCTGTTTCCCGGAGGAGTAGGCAGAGACTACGGAACGCCATGCGCCATTTGCAACGACATCCTGACATATCTCTCTTGCTTCATTCGCTCCCATCAAATTTCTCATGTATACTCTTCGATTAAGGTATAAGGTTGTATGAAATAAATCACGGAAAAACGTTCTTATTGATAAAAGTTTATTGCTCTTTAATTATTTATTTGTACACTGCAACTTCTCAATAGGAGTTTTATGTATTATCATCGCTAAATAAGTCTACTCCAAGTTTTCTGTTTCCAAGGAATAACGTTAGTTTTATACACACACTCTGCGTATCTTTATCACCCGTGTATTTCTGTCTGCTATAAACGTAAACACACAATGTTAAAGTTCGTTTTTATTTTGAGGAAGGTTGGGAACCGAATACTTTGTCACTTGTTTTTGTACGTGTTACAAAGGTCAATCGCAATCCTTTTGGGTTACGGATTAGGAGATTGGCGGAGCGTACCTGACTGAAGTCAATGAAATCCGTGATTTAGGCGTCATAATGGATACGAAACTGTATTTTAAAACACCAAACTGTCAAAAAGGCTGCGCAAATGCTAGGTTTCCTGAGAAGAAATACGATAGGGTTTAAAAATCTTGACACCAAATTGTTTCTGTATAACGCTCTTGTCCGTAGCACTCTAGAATATGCTAGTGCTGTCTGGTCACCATACTATGCTGTTAGTTCGCAACGGATTGAAAGCATTCAAATATCCTTTACAAGAGGTCTTGCATTTTCTTGCAGTGGTTATTCCCATCGAAACCCATACGATCAACGAATATCTAAATTTAATATGATCACCCTGAACAATCGTAGACGTATCATTGACCTTTGCTTTCTTCATAAATTAATAAATAATAAAATACAGTGCAGCAACCCCTTAGATAAAGTATCTCTAGCTATTCCTCATTCATATCCCAGGCATAAAATCCCAAAAAAAAAAACATTTACCTTTTTGTAGAACCAATTTGGGTCTGCAATCACCAATGCATAGAATTCTCAATCAGTACAATACTATCCAAACTCGCGATGACAACATTGACATCTTTAATGACTCCTACAGTAAATTTAAAATTAAATTGTCAAAATTATTTACTTCAAGTTGAACTCAAGATTCTAAGTATACTTTTATCACATTTTATTATATTTAGTTTTCTGCTATTTGCATAACTGTAAAATAACTGAGTAGATATGAAATAGTTTTACTACATTATTATTGTCAGTGCTATGCATACCGTAATTGTCATATATATCAGATGCAATGCCTTGTAAATGTTTACCTTAAATGTATAAATATATATGATGTGGTTGTGCTAATTTTGCTTCCTACATTTAAATTGGTTATTTACATGCATGAGATTTTTTTAAATTAATATGTATACATTATATTATAGTCTTTATGTATATATCATTTTATTGTATCGTTCTGTAAAACTCTTACACGGTAACTAACCTGTATTATTTTCTTTACAGGTAAGTTATTTAATCAACATTATTCATCAACATTTACAAAGTAAGTATAATATGTCCGAGTGAAGAATGCTTAAATAGTATTCTATAAAAATAAATCGAAGCAACTGATGCGTACCGTAACTATTTAATACCAGAAATAAATTTTCAAGTTGTCGATCACAAGGACAAAGATTTGATACCCAAGTTGGCGATTGTATCTTGCTTTTTGAGTATCCTGAGAATAAGACTCAGCTTTAATATGACTATCTATATTTAGTAAATTTCGCATAGTAAAACGGTGTTAGTAACAAGTACATGATGGATGAATTCAGGGCAGTACCACTTGACACAGAAGATCAGTGTCAAATTATATTCATGCTGTTGCTGTTTATTCAGTTAGTGACTAGAACGGATACGCGTCATCTTCACGCCGTCTGTTCCTTTCCTATGGGAGAAAGGCAAAAAAATAGAGAGGCATAAATTACCTTCATCTTACTACTTTTTCCCTTAGCTTAGCAACACGTCAAGGACTTCAGTTGCCATAAATATCACCCAAGGCCCAAGAATATCCCTTTAATATCGGGGCCTGTTCAAATACAAAGTCTAGATAGATTTTGGTGTAATTTATTTCTGGTTACAACATCAAATATGTACACATGAATTTCGCTGAACAATTATTGCTTTGGGTTCATTGCCGATATAACATTGCAGTCCATTTTCTGCGCCGCTGAGTTTCTTACATATGATATTGGGTACTGTTTCCAGCAAGTCTATCTTTTCTGTTGTATACAAACATCATTTGAATTAGTTCTACAATGGCTTTAAGATTAACATTCACATATCCACTACCTACATTGCTGCCTTCTTTTAAATTTTTGCAAAAGGGATATTGCCTCTTACTGGTTAAAACACAAGAACTAAGAAAAAGGATAAATACCTGATACGGTTCTGCTGCTAAAATTGTTAATTATCGATTTATCATGAAGATCTTTGACAGTCGTTAAAGGGCTTCAGCACATCTGAATAAACTGACTCTTGTCTAAACCATGGAATATCGATATCCCTTCGGGTTGCGAAGGTCAGGCAGGCGGTCGCTCTGTGGAAAAGCTCACTTTCAGCCAAATTTGGTTAGACTGGTAAGTGGATCCCGGGTTGAAACTGGGATAAAGCTAGGAGGACGATGATGACGGTTCTGTTGCTAACGTTTTCTAACAAAAAATCTTAGTTACTTAGCCTCACTCCAGTTTTGAACCCAGTATTATTTTCTCAATCTTTATTAATATAATAAAGTTGAATCATGCATACGTTTGAACGCGCTAATACTAAAAACGACTTATTGGATATAATTTTGCATTTAACAATTCAATCAATAAGAAACAGTATTAGAAAGGTATTTTATATGACATTAGGCGACGAGTAAAAAGAAAATAGGACGCTTAGTGAGAAGAATCGAACTTAATGAAAAACAACTTCAAAATAAAAAACGTGATTGAAAGCTGGCTCACTCACTTACACACACTCGTTAATATGGAAATTGTCCTTCAAAACCATCATTAGTATATCACTTTAACAAAAAAATCACAAACCTACACCAAAACATTTGGGTTAGTTTTACTTAATTTTTCAGGCCTAAAAACCACCCCCCCCCGTAAGATCTCCACCTTGTCGTGGTGGGGGGCTCAGTAACTGTGGGTTTGAGGTACAACCAACGGTGAAGCCAAGCGGGATCCCGGGAGGGGACGCTCAACGTGGGCTTGCGTGAGGCCTGCGTAGGATGCTTCCCAAGGTGCGCGTGCGGTGGACAGCTCTGTCTGTCCCTCGCAGTCGGGTGCGGGTGCAGACGGAGCCCAATACCTTCATCCGCCGCCAAGGGGGTTTCGTTCGCGGCCCGCATGACCATCTGGCGGGCTGGCGGGCCAATACCCGCCGGGGGGTAGCGAAGAATGCTTACATGAGGAGCACGGGTTGGTTTTTAGTCAGTAAGAGTCTGACAGTCCCCTTCGTCCTTCTCCCCCAGGGTGGAGGGACTCCAGGAGAATTTTCCAACCCGACACCAAAAAAAAGGCCTAAAAACCAATAAGAAGTTCAAAAACAAACTTTATTTATTATCATGAGACACTGCCATTATCTTAATATATAAAATCCTTGCGTTACTGACTGACTGACAGACACGCTACAGCCGAAACTATTGGGCGCAGGAAGCTGAAATTTGGCATGTATGTTCCTTGGAGACCGAAAGGGTGCACTAAGAAGGGATTTCCCGAAATTCCCACGGGGTCGGGCAAAACGGGCAATTCGACAATATGTGGGTGCGAAGCCGCTGGCGTCGACTAGTATTTGCTAAATTAATACAAAGTTTACAAATTAAAACCAAACTTTGGGTGTGGAAACCCGACCTTAAGAAGTATCGTAATCATTTATTATGCCACAAGATATAAAATCAGAGGGTACCATGCATTGCTTTTAATAACTGGGAATTTACAATTGATACAGTACAAAACCTTACATGGAAAGTAAAGTTATTTGCAAAGCGTCTGAGTCGGCGAGCCTAATGATCACTAGATTGATTTATTGCCTTTCCGTGCGGGAAATTGTCGGGACGCGGCGAGGATTAAAAATAAAGGACTGCGGAGGCCAAAAAACGAGCGATGTTTTATAGATCTTTAAGTGATTGAATGTGATATATTATTCATAGCGAAAAGCTCAGATCGTTGTTATGGGCTTTTATAACAAGTCCTATATATTCATCATATCTGTATATTATACAAAGAGGGGGAGTATGTTTGTTTGAATGCGTTATATTTTTTGTAAACTAGCTTTCTCTTCAGTTCAAAGAAACAAATGTTGTCTTCAAATGAATAACTAACTTCTGTGATAGATGCCCTAAAATAGTATAATTCTACGACTAAGTCTGGTGTCACATTTAGCCCCTGTTTTATTATTGCCTTTAAACTTTTATGCTTTGTTACCGTAAAAGCGAAGCAGTAACTGTTTAAATGTGCATAAGGATCCGATTTATCTCACATGCATCTCAAGTATATGTTGAACATCACTTTATTAATAGAGCCCTTCCAAAAATCCTCCTACTATATTATTATAAACTACTTCCCTGCCAAATTCCATATATATACGTCCAGCAGTTTTCGAGATTTCGAGATCTTTCGCTTTTATATACAATATATTATTCGACCATTCAACATCCGCATCAGTATTAAACCACAATTACCGTGGACACAGATCGATTCCCGTGGTTCTGACAAGTCTGATAGATTACTAACCAGCGTCGCGTCGCTGCCGCTCGCCCCGAAATAAACACCTTTTCAGTATCCGCTCGTATTTCCGTGACGTTTTCAATACTGATCATATTTACTTGAGCACCGCGTTTTAAAAAGTTTTGAATTTATATAATAAGCCTTTGCCTTTGACTTCGCACGCGGTTCAAGGGAATAATTAAAGCAAAGAACCAAATACAGGGTATAACTAAATCATCCTATTTCCTGTCAACGCAATAAGTACATGCCGCCATTGTAGATTAGTTTTTTTTTTATATAAGTTTTTCGCCTCTTTACTAACCACTCGTTTAATTTCCGAACTAATTTCCGCAACGTTCCGATCGCCGATTACTTTAGTACCATATTTCAAAAAGATGTATTTGTATACATTTTATATGTATTTATCAAGATATTATTTTAATCATAAAAAGATGTCTCTTTTTCGTCCTGTCTGACCTGACCTGTCCGAACAGATTTTTGCTAGGTTTTTACCAATACCACAATTTTTTCTTAGCGTTAACTCAGTTTCAACCTGGTTTCCGCTTACTAGTCTAATCGGATTAGGCCGTCTGACCTCCGCAACCCGAAGTTTTAGCGATATTCAATGCTTTAGACTAGTGTCATTTTATTTAGAAGGCACTGACGCCTAATAACGACTGTGAAAGATCTTCATGACAGCCGGGACCGACGGCTTAACGTGCTCCCCGAGGCACGGGGCATGCGATAATAACCTTCAGTTTTCACCAAAAATAGTGTTATTCCCTGTTTTTTTTTATATCCATTGGCTTGATTGATTTTGTTGTTTTGGTCTCCAGATGAAAAATATGGAAAATATCTTTCCAACGAACCGATTAGTCTAGTTGCACCAAAAAAGTAAAAAGTCTGCAATCAATAAATGTCTGTTGACAGGGGAGAACTTGGTAGACAAAACAAAGATTTTTTTTAATTTTCTCCTTGAAAACTACTAAAATGAATAATGAATAACTCGTTTGGGGCATATAGCTACCGATAGGGTAGCTATAACCCTCTTAATTAGTAATACATAAATTCCTAGATAGCTCACAGCAAAAACGAAAATAGTGCCTACATTTGCGTGGATAAAGGCAATTTATTTTTATCCTTTTGTATAATATTATTATAATGATGTTAAAATTTTCTTAAAGAAATATACAAACAGATAACTCGTCTTATTTATTTACTTGTACTGCGGCTTTGAGAATTATAATTCCTCATTACAATACCTCTGTAGGTTTCCACGCAACTTGGATAAATTCTTCATAATGGTGTATTGTATTACATAGATGTTTTCGTCTTTGCTTATATATTATCTGAGGATTTCAACATGATATACGTTGAATTATGTTTAAGAATACTGTTACGCTCTTATTTTTTATATTAGCTAAGTTGATAGTGCGTCGCGCGTCGTCCGGCGACCACGTACCGGACGACGCAGCAGGGGTAGGCCTCCCGCGATCTGGTTAAGATCGCGGGAAGCGGTTGGATGCGGGCGGCACAAAATTGGTCTGTGTGGAGAACCTTGGGGGAGGCCTATGACCAGCAGTGGACGTTTCTAGGCTGACATGATGATGATAATAAATTTGGGAGTGAGCTGTATCGGTTCATTAGTTTTCCTTTAAAATAACATAATGCCTGCACTAGGGATACATTTTGTATCGTGAAAACCTTTTCAAAAATTAAAAATCCTCGTAACAATGTAACATCCAAACATCTCTAACCACGATTTGTGGATCGCAAGCGTTGTTCTTTGGTGAGGATAGAACCCACAACACTCGGCGCAGCGTAAAGCGGCGATGCAGTCATTTAAACCGATAAGCCTTGGTACAGCCATTTCTATACAAATTATTGAGTACTCATAAGCTAGATATTTTCTAGATATCATAGATAGATAGATATCTGCTAGATATTATTTATGAAGGTATTTTCGTCACTCGTTTAAACAAAACGAACAACTTGCTACTCAATATAGAAGGCACGAATGCCCGTAGTTTCGATGTGTTGGCAGTTTTTAACCCCCGTGTGTTTGCTAAGGTCGCAGTTGCTCCGAACTGCTAGTTAAAGAGTATATTTATTTGGTGTTACCCAAATGTATTGGCAATAGGCGGCAAACGAGCAGACGGATCGCCTGATGGTAAGCAATTACCGCCGCCCATGGACACAAGCAACACCACAGGAGTCACAAGTGCGTTGCCGCCCCTTGGGCTTGGGAAAAGGGATAGGATGAGGAGTGGGATGAGGGAGAAGGAATAGGGGATAGGCCCTCCGGCACTCTCACTCACCGAATGAAACGCAACAGTTTAGGTACTGTTATTTTACGTCGATCTTCTGTGAGAGGGTAGTACTTATCCGGTCGAGCCGGCCCATTCATTCTGAAATCAGCTTTCTAATTTGTTATGGAAGAAAGATGCAGTATTTGGTTTGCTTATTGAGAATGTGGTGATGGGGTTTTCCTCATACCGGCATACTACACAAGTTTGATAAAATTCTGTGTATGCGTTTGTCATTGCGACACATATACGATAGTTATGACATCGAAACATATAGTTATATAGGAGCTAGTAAGCTTTAACTTCATTCATGAGTATATAGCTCCCCTTGGATTCAATTTGAGTGTTGGCATCCGAATAGATATTTGCAGATCAGTTGGTCATGCGGAATCTTTGACCAGTTGATTGTCCACCATATCACAACTGTGTCGGGTTCCAACCACTGGTTGACACCTGATTGGTCACCTCAGTTAAGCTTTTTTAATTGGTCGATCTTACCCATACATTCGACACGTCCAAACTTAGACGTCTTATCCAAATAGATTTAAGACTTTTGTGTCGCCAGCTATGACATCAATATTAAAACAAGAAATGCAAATCCCTCTAATAAGTCAGAGAAATCTGCCGAATGTAAAACAAAGAACGTTTGATTATTATTCACGTTGTCGCCTCGGTCTGTCCGTGACTACAAGTGAAGTAATTAGTTCGAAACTTCGGGCACGCTTCTGTTTAAAGTATTACAATTACCTAATATTAAACCATGCAAAAGTTTTACTTAATTTAGTTCAGATGTACAATAATGGAGAAAATTACATTCAAAACGTTTATTTATTTTTGTTTAATATTTGTATTGAAGGGGATTTTCTCAAAGTTACCAAACCGTTTGATTAGTACCTGCTGTTACATATATGCTCATTTACATACAAATAATCATTTTGCTTATTCCATCTAAGAGAATAAAAACTAAAATCGCTAAATGCCGTTTAGAGTCATACTCTCGACCTTTGCCACTTGCAATACATTGTTTATGGTGTACTATTGTCAGGCAAATGTTCAAGTCAATCATGCGTTTTTTTGCTGCAAACTCTATAACACATTTCTCCACCTGGAAAATCTCGTCAGACAATAAGACAATCAATGAGACATTAGCTGCCTAGAGACGCTTATAAAATTGTGTATTTCTAAAATAATAAAATACTTTATTACGCAAGAATAAAGTAGAAACAAAACAGCCATCTCGAAAACTTTTATAAGAAAACAGTAAATATTATAAACAAAAAAGTTGTGATTATTTATAGTCAGCGATTAAAGTAGCTCAGCATCAGACGATTTATATCGAGGATGTTATCCAATAGTTTATAGTAGCCGGATTATTATACAAACGTCTCCAGTAAATCTAGATTGACGTCGCTAAATACTAGGATATAATCGGCCTTGGAGGATACGTTGTGTCGAGACTGAACTTCGATAAATGGCACACATATTTGGATACATAGAGTAATATCGGCTAGGTATTATTCGAAATTCGCACAATAAAATTCTATAGAAGACTGCAAATATTAAAAACATCGTGTACACCCTAGTGTAATAAATTCTTAAATCCAGAAAGCGTGCAAAGCTATAAAGATACTATATACCTCGCCCAATTTGGCTATATACCTCGCTAAGATCGATCTCTTCAATTTGACCTTAGGTTTGGAAGAATTGATGTTAGCAACCTTAAGCAGCGATACTACTCACTGTAGGTAGTATATATATTCCAAATCCATATTGCCCTCACAGAAAATAGTAACAAGTGAAATGTTTCAGTTTTGTAAATAATATCGTCTGAAAGGTCAGATACTCGCTCTAGGGAAATACCAAGAAATTTCTCGTCTACGACAACCAATATTTGAAATTTCGATCGTTTTATTCAAAATAAACTATTGGTACATTGAAATTAGCAATCAGAATACATATAACATATAATAACCTTATGCTTTAAATATATTTGTAGAATGAATATATGAACTTGTGTATATTAGATATTGTCATATGCGTGTATACGTATATTGTCAATAGTTCTAGGCTGCAGTTGATAATGTGTGAGGTCGTTTCTATTTATGATTTTCACCCTAATGTTAAATTATCACAGTCATTCTTTTAGTTTTGGCTTATTGTGAGTGCAGTTACTCAACCACAAATTGAATTGCTGCTTAAATAGCATTTTTTTTTAATTTTTATTTTTTTTATAGACTCACACCTATATCCCCGAAGGGGTATCCAGAGGTGTAATATTACACCCACATTTCGCCATGAATTTTAGGTCCCACGTAATAGCGAGCTTATTGCCGTACCGGGCACATTAGCAGACTCCGTGCTGCTACTGAGAATTTCCTAACGGAAAAACCTAATAACACTTTGCACGACCCGGGAATTGAACCCGAGACCTCCCAATCCCACGCGCACATTTATACCACGAGACCAACGAGGCAGTCTTGCCGGTACAGCAGCGATCTTGCAGCTATTTTATCTTGCCAAAAAAAGCACCATATGCATAATTATGCATAATGAAACATTGCAGGCTGCGCGAGTCTGCTTGTGACCACGTCCAGTGCTAATCAGGCCAAAAACACCAAGTATTCAAGTTTTTCATGGTGCGCACTTAAATAGCCAGATACAATGCTACATACGTAAATATCAAAACACGATCGAGTTAAAAATGTTTTCTCAGAAAGTACAAAGATTTTTACAGCATAGCTATCCGTTTTATAGTCAAAATTGTTTCACTTTTAAGACAACAATGTATTACTGACTATACAACGGCACAACATTGTGTTGTAAATAAACGTTTGCGTAACAATAATACTGGCACAAAGGTAAACTTGGCGTGAGACGGCTCTGGACGACCCACATTAAATATCATTTATTTAGGGCCATATCACGGCAAATACTCTAAGGATTTCACTTTATTGGAGGAGTAATGAAACCGAGCGTACTCTGTTTGACTCAAGTGCGTAGGTTACAAGTTAAAGGAGGTAGCGGATAATTTAATTTGGAACAAACTGAACATGTACCTTTCAAAACAAATCGCCCGCACTAGGAAGAAATCTTCTATCGCGAGAGGATTGTGGCCATTCAATGTTCAGTTAATTTGCACATTTTGTTAACGTGATTTTCTTTGTAACACAAAGTATGCTCCTGTACTTATACACTACTATTTTTAATTAGTACAAAAACTTTAAGGACATATTAGCGCAGACATTATTATCACATATGTGACATGAGAATTTCATAATATCTATAAATAGCCAAGTTATAATCATTTGTTTTTTGTAGGAAATCTCACCTAAATCATAGACATATTTTACAATCCATTCACTACTTCATTGATAGTACTTACTTTCCGTCCTACTCTTACGCATTCTTTCCGTCGCACTTATTAATGTAGGTAGCCTTAGACAATAAAATAATCAGTATAGGTAGTTACCTTTTAATTTTCTTAATTCTACCCTCTCCTTCATAGTTTATCCGGGCTTAGGACCGGCAAAATGTACCGTTTTACAAGTAATTAAATACGAAGGTATGTAATTAGAAAGCAAACACATATCAAAATAAAAGAAGGTATTCTGTAATAAAAGCAAAGAGTAATTTTGGCGTATTTATGAAGTTAGAATCATCTGCTATTTACAAATTATTTTATCATCATCATGTCAGCCTAGAGACGGCCACTGCTGGACATAGGCCTCCCTCAAGGTTCTCCACACAGACCGATTTTGAGCCGCCCGCCTCAAATTATTATGTACTTAAGTAGGTATTATTTACTAAACTTACAAGTATTTCCGTTGTCCTGTTTCCATTGTCAATAGACAGATCACAGTCTTTTCACTACACCGACTTACACTAACCGGCTTACTTTTGTACACTATCAAAATGATGTCCATGGGTACACAGCTGCACTCGCGATTCCTCAACTCAAAAAGTACGTACGAAGCATAACTACACACTCCCGTGATATTATGAACTGATAAGCCATCGCGTCGGGACGTAGACAAACAATTAACTGTTGCAGCGAAAACAATCAATACGCTCACGACCGCTAGCGATTTAGTACTGTTTGTAGCATCGAAGCGCGGCGCGCGCGCAGAGGCACAGTGGGGAATTTATCAATGGAATAGTTTACAACTGTTACTAGTTATGCATTAACCAATTATTACGTATTTTTGTGGACAGTTTTGAGACAGTTTCGGGACTTAGTGTTTTTATTTTTTAACTACATAAATATGATCAGTTAAAAATACTTAGTGCCCCGTTAATTTTTTTGTACTAATTAAAAATAATGGTGTATTATACAGATGTAAACATTTTCAACCTGTTCGTCGTCAATCGTTGATAAAAATGGCTTATTCTTTCTTGAAATGTAAACCAAGAATCGACGTTTACAACGATTAATACTTATGTTGATATCGCGACGGTACATTACAAACGACAAACACGAATAACATCCAGTCTAGAAACAGCTTTGTTTGAATCAGACAAAGCTGTTTCTGTATGCTATCATTGGCGACGCTATAGTGAACAAACCATTACGCCATACGTACAACAATTTCTTTTTAGCTCTTGGAACCCACCCTTGAACTTTCATAACAACATCCCCATAAAACCATAACTCATTTTGCAAAATTCCGTCATAAAAGAACAATAAATTCACCCGTAGCACAACTTAAATCTGATTCTTACGTGTTTATTGTGTGTCAAGATGCCAAAACCGCCATAATCTCATAAGTCGGGGCACACATTTACTAGGCGCTTGGACCGGGTCCAAGGTCAACCTGGCAATGTCAAGGACACTATTTGTGGCCTTGTAGAAGCATGCTCGGAATAATCAAACACTTAGAGAGTACTAGCGTAGAGTTTTTGTTGTAACACTACGTAGTACGAGTATGTCTGAAAAGTGTTTGACACGCGATGTTTTTGTTCTAGTTACAGTACACTGGGCTTTACCGTAGTTTTGGTTTATTACAAAGTTCTTGCGTTTGCGTTTTGTTTGCTTGTTCTATGAAAGGATTGCAAGTTGTATATTTTGTTAAAAATTAGTTGCAAATGAATTTGTAAATATAGATTCAATACGAATGGTATTTTGTGATTCTAACACAGTTAATCTGTGGGCAGTGTAGAGATAAGTCTAGGTAAGTAAATGTAAGTAGGCCAATTCCTCCTTTCAAAGGAGTGGCCTAGTCCAGCAGTGGACTGTTAAAGGCTGATGATGATGAATCGACAATTTAAACCAATTGGCTACGACATACTTGAAGTCTTTGCATCCAACTTTAGCATAGTAACTGCATTCAATTCAATTTTACAAATGTTTTGACATTTATAATTAACATAAACAGTAGACCGAATGCGCTGAGTCGTTGTTTGTTGATATTTCCATTAGCGATATATCTCATAGCAAATAAGTAAATAAACATCACATGTGTTTGCCCAAATCATGCTACTAGAATATTATTTGTGTGTATTTTTGTAACCGCAGCAAACTGCGAATACCATTGCCAACGACAAAAAGCTACATAAAGGACGAGAAAGCATAAACGACGACGAAAGAGACGCATAGATGTCTTTAATAAGTAAACACTTATTAAGGACATCTATGCGTCTCTTAAATAGTTTCTAGATCAGCAGACTTGAAACTGTTTAAGAGACACGCCACGATATCCTTTAAGCGTTTTGCATTACAATCTCCGATTTGTATCAAGTTGGCAAGGTATGGTTTGAACAAGATAATGAGCTTTTGTAGCTCCTGAGATACTACTCGTTGCTGGAGCTCAAAATACCAATAACAACATCGATAGACTTTTAACAAAGTCTAGAAAAAAAAGTGTAGAAATCCTCACACCCAAAATTGTGAGTTTGATTGTTCTTTTCTGCAAAGTAGGTAAGTAAAAAGTAATTCCATATCTAAAGTAACATTTAACATTTGCAACGTACTTTAAAAAATTTACACCTAATATGCGTTACATTCTTCCGTCTTAATCCATACCGGCACAATAAAATCAGCTTCACCACCATCGCTGAACATCGACAGAGCCGTCTGTCAAAGTGTCATTCAAAAATGCAAAATCCCTCCTAGGAATTCTCGCAAGCTCGTTGGTAACAATTAAATTTGCGTCGCACAAAGCTATTAAAGAGGACACTGGGCGTCGCACGTCGGGTGTGTTCGGTGCGGACACGTCACACATAGGTATTGTTTATTGTCACACATCGCATGATTGTCACACGCGGTAAGGTCTGATGCACAGCAAATGAATGCTAGTCAAAATTTTACAAAAAGTATATCGATAGGCAAAAGAACGACCGTTTCACGGCTTCAGAATCGTCATTGTTTAAAATGCTGTCATCATCTAGCTTTTTTTTTTTTCTTTCTTTCATTTAATAGCCTCTTATCGGTGGAGCAAATGCTATTGCTTTCGGTTTTCTGCCTTTTCCATGACCGAAGGCAAAGTAAAAGGTTGAGTTTGGGTCCCTCGACCTTTTCCTGTTTCCTATATAAAGATGTACAGTATATTTTTTTAGATGTTTCCCTCTCACATTTTACCACATTCGAATTGTCTGACACCCCACACCAGACAATAGTTCGTATAATCCATAAATTGTTTCATGTGTGCTATCCATGATTGTTTCGACTCGTGAACCTTGTGTTGTTGTGGTTAATAACGCGACACAGCATTCATAAACACATCGAGAATAGGCTAGTTGACAAAAACTAATTTATAGTTGACAAAAAATAATCTAAAGGACGGACGTCCTTTAGATTATTCAAAAATAAGCGATACGTATTTTTTTATTTGAAAATTAAAACAAAAATGACCAAGATATAGCTCATTAAAGTTACGTATAACGTCACGCCGTGCTGCATTTTTTCGCACTACATGACGTCACACGTAACTTTAATGGGCTATATGTTTGTTATTTTTTATTTAATCGAAAAAGAAAAAAAAAATACGTGCCCAATATTTTTTTATAATCTAAAATACGGACTAAGTAAAATGTAAATATTTTGACACTGGAAACTACCCTATTGGCTTTAAAAAAATATGACGTCGCCTGATATTTTTACCGAAAATGGTTAGATCAGCAAGCTTCTTGCTACGCAGTATCGTGGTCATATGAACGTTACATTATAGCATTGCACCTCTTTGCTGTGTGTTGGTCCTTACAAAGGTAGCACAATTGGATCACCTTACTGGCGGCTGGCGCGTGAACATGTTCTACTCTGTAGTCAGACTAAGAGCCATTAACGGAAATAATCTATGCTTTTGTTACTCCTTAGGTTGAGAATTTTTAGCTCAAGTAAAAAGGTTTTCTGACATTGGTTGAAGAGTAACTACACTATACCCAAAACTTATTTGAGTAGAACTTAGATTCAATTTTAGTTTGAAGAAGTTTTATATATGTATCTATTTTTAATATTCCTGATTAAATAAAGCACAGAAGGCTGCTAAATTGCTGTTGATTGAGTGTAGAATAGAATATTCTTTATTGTACACCATAAAGCATTTTAAGACATAATGACTACAAAAAATTGTAAACTGTACAAAAGGCGGCCTTATCGCTAAGAGCAATCTCTTCCAGGCAACCTTTGGGTAGACAGGAACGATGTAAGCATTTAATTTAATTGTGTAGTGCAATTAAAAGACAACCAAAGTAATCGGTTAATCAGACTAATTAATAAACTTTCATATAAAGTATAATATATACATACATAAACATGATACAAACATATACATACATAAATATGATACATACATATACATAATTCAATATACCTACACATATACAATGTATATATAATACATACTATAACCACATTCTATGATATCAAATGGATGAATGGTAGTGTGATTTTATCATAGCTTTAAATAATTATGTTGAGTGATTTTGTGCTACGAATTTCTAAAGGTAGTCCATTCCACAGGCGCACAGCTTGGACAGTGAAAGACTTACCGAAGTAATTAGTGGCATGCATTGGCATTTCCAGCGTCAAATCTTGAACAGCAATTCAACTATTTAATATCCTATTATTATTATTATTATTTAACAAACTATATTAAACAGCCATATTTATGACATGACATTATTATTACAGTAATAAGGGAGATATATATATATATATATATATATACACTTTTAATAAAATAAGATATGAAGAGTACTTAGAAACATAAATGGGACTCATTTTTGTTTGTATTTTCTCTTCCGAATCTAACCTTACCACAAAAAATTCGTCGATTAAAAGATAACAATTTTAAATTACAATCTTATTCGTTGTTCTTTTAATATAACAGAAAACTTAGCAACTATAGAATAGCTAACCCAAAGAACTCCCTGATGCCAAACAAATAAGTCCAAACGAATCAGTGGGTCACACCAACTTTGCTTTTTTTTCACCGCAACACGGGATCGTGGCATCGAAGTGATCAACTAACTCATTATTCCCACCCAAATACCATAAATTATTCAAAGAAAAAGTTTACTTTAAAAAACTTTTCAAATAAGCTATCGGGCCTGTAACACTGGATCTCATTGCCATAACAAGATTAAATATGCATCTCATTACACTAAAGTTGTCCGACAAGTTGGAACAACAGCCGAAGTTGGACAAGTTATTGGTTTCGTATAATCCTTAATTATACTGACAGGTCGCTTTTAGCGAACTGCCGACGACTTTATCTTGAGTTCAAACTTCACGCCAGGTCGTGGCAAATTGGACATATCGAGAAGATTTGTGTCTGTAATATTATATTGGTTGCCAAAAGTCATATCTTAATATCAAATGGCGATACGAAGAAGCTTATTTACGGGTACGCGGCAGCCCCAACGCCATCCTAGCCGCGTGTGCCGAACGATGGGACTCAGTGTTGTATCGGCGCTGGATGGGCCTACACGCGAGACCTATCTATAATAAAATATGATATGCCTAAATTGATTAATTATTTGTACTTTACTAACACTAGGTTAAGACAATGTTACTAACAAACTATGGATGATATCCGAAATAAACTATTATTATTATTATTATTATGTGTCTCTGTTACACGGCTATTCTTCTAACTTTTAGTGTCAAAAGAATAACCGGACCTTTGGGAGGCTTACACGGGGATATGGATCCAACGTGCAGAGGCCCGTAGAGAGCTTTAATCTAAAATGGGATGGGACACATGCCGCGGAGCCTCCACAACAGCACTATTGAGTACAGCTATGGACTAGCCGCAACACATGTAAGACTATTGTAATATGTGGAGCCTTATTTAATTGGTTTATGGGATTGGGTGTTTGATGGACTTGTAATTATTATGATTCTATGGATGAAAAACGGCACCTGCCTGTAATACTCTAATAGTATCCGTCCGCATGGCAGGTGTTGACTCGCCAACTCACTGGATGGGCCCTCTCTTAACAGCCGCCCAAAGCAAACAAACTCTGCCATAGAGGTAGCCAGAGGGCAACACCGGTGCGAGTGGCTAGGGGTGTCGAGCGGTGCGGCACCGGTTTCGCCATCGCGGGCCTCGTGACAACGGAGGCCCGGAGCGGGTTTCCCCGTAGTTACGCCCTTGAGAATGACACTTCCACCCCCGAGCCAGTAGCTCTTGCGGCTTCCCTCTGGCCGGCCGACCAAGGCAAGCCAGAGTTGAGAGTCCTGCGGGCGCTCTTTGAAATCCACCCCGACCAGCCAGTAAAGGCAAGCTGGAGACGAGGCCCTGACCGACTCTCTGAAGCATTCGGGACCGCAGTGTCGCCACACACATTCAGCTCGCCACAAAGCTGCCCTGCGGTTGTAAGCTTTCTTTTCATCTTGTAATACATTTTTTGTTTATATTACTCGATGAAGGTGATGTTTGAAAGCTGTTACTCTGCCCTCTGAGATTGCGTTAGTCTCATGGTGAGGTAACGACTGCCCCAGAGGGGTTTATTATTATTATTATTATTATTTCTTTCTGGTAGTTGTACCTATTACATTGCAATCATGGCAGTAAATGTAAATGTAGACTCATTAATTAACTTAAATTTCCTTGACGTTCATAAGCGTCACTTTGTGGTCTAAATTAATAAATTATTTTGCCTTTGTCTTTTCAAAGACAAAGGCAAAATAATAAAAAAAAAGACTTTACCAGTATACTCGGAATTGGCTTTACATATCTTCAAGATTTCAAATACGTATTTTGATAAGCACCTACAAATAATCGTAGACAGGCTAGAGTTAGAATTCAGAACAATTTACTAGTTCATCGCGCTTTTCATGCTTCTATTGTGTAATATACACCAATGTATCAAGAATTAAAAAATAAAGTTTCAAAATTTTTCTCGTTGTGTTTAAACATAGCTTGGTACAATTTTCATACCGCGCGTAGATACAATAAGTCATACAACATACTAGAGCAAAACTTAAATCATAGTAAAATAAACTATGCTTGAATCCTCAAATCTCCAATCCTCAAATCCGTAAACACAATTACAGCATAAACTGCGCGCCCAGAGAAGCACATACAGTTTATTACAATACACAAATTACTCTCACACGCTCTAAATCTTATTAACTAGTATTGTAAAACTTTACAACGCACATAATTCCATCAAAACAGGAACAAATTGTAGAATAAATCACAACATGAAATATAATTTAACTTTGCACAACTAGTTTGAAACGTCCAAGTTCAGAAATACAAGTTATAATCTGTGCCAAGGCACGACTGAGAACTTCTCACAAAGTAAGCAAAACTGCGAAACATACTGAATAATATTTATAGTTAGTTGACTATGGAAATAGATTAAACTACAAAGTTTACAATGCACTTTCGATGGCAACACTGTCGCAAAAAGTAAGCAGTAGTTGTTTCTGTTGCGTAAAGTTCGGTCGGAAGCCACGAACATAATGGTACTTTTTGCTTTTATAGTGCTAAGTTGAATAACATGCTATGACTGGTCGATTTTATGCGCATCTTTAGACAATTGCAGTATCAAATACAGCCAAAGCAAACGCCCTTACCTATTGCTTAATTTCTACTACGAGGGTCAAACTGAAAGTTCTTAGAAAATCAAAAACTGATTACATTAGCCAGTTATTAGTTTTATTATATCTTTTCAAAATATTGTCCATTGACGTCAATACACCGCTGCATGCGATGGAACCACTGGGAAAAGCACTTTGCCCACTCGTCCTTAGGGGTCTCTTCAATGGCATCGCGATACGCAGCCACCGCTTCTTCAGCATTCATAAACCGCTTTCCTTTAAGTTTTTCTTTAATTTTTGGAAATAAATAAAAATCACAAGGCGCGAGGTCGGGGCTATACGGCGGGTGACCCAGTAATTCAACGTTTGATGTCGCCAAATAGTCGATCGTTCGCTTGGCGGTGTGCGACGAGGCGTTGTCGTGGTGAAGGAGGATCCTACTGCGAGGTCGTTTCTCTCGAACTTTTTCCAAGACAAGTGGCAAACAATTGGTAGTGTACCATTCTGCAGAAACTGTTTTTTGATCCTCTAACACAATTGTTGCGAAATGACCTATCCTTCCAAAGAACGAGGCCACCATTTTTTTTCCCGCACTTCGATCTCTCTTCACTTTAGTTGGCAACTCCTCGAAAGGAAACATGGAGTTGCAGTCTCGCTGGAATACGATAGATAGCCTGCACTGGGAGATCTATATGGAAACTGACGGGGAGGACGAAGAGTACGAGTACATCTTCACAAAACACGAGACAACCTTCAACAGTCTCAAAAAAGCAGTGAATCAGAAGCTTTGGTCAGTATCTCATAGGGAAAAATCTGTACCTAAAATAGATATTCCTATATTTAACGGTAATTATCAGCTGTGGACATCGTTTAAAGACCTCTTCAATGAGGCTATCCACAACAATCCATCATTATCTTTAGCGCAGAAGATGCAGTTTCTAAAGGGTAAATTACGCGGTGAACCCGAGAGACTCATACAGCATCTTCATATAGGCGCAGATAATTATAAAGCTTGCTGGGAAATTCTTACAAATCGCTATGATAATAAGAAATTAATATTTACAGCTCATATGAACACGTTATTAGGGCTTCCTAGCATAAATCAGCAATCATTAGCACAGATTAAAAAGATGCATGACGTCACCCTAGAGACGCTTCATGCCATCGAAAACTTAGGAGTGGATGTGTCCACTTGGGACCCTTTTTTGGTCCATATACTATCGCAAAAACTCGATAGCGATATCTATAGCGATTATTTAGAATCGTTAAAATCTCCACGTGAATTACCTATTCTCAAAGACTTTTTATCTTTCCTCGAGAGTAAATTCACTAGCCTCGAGTCCGCGCGGAGAAAGCAAGATCAAGTTAACACAAAATCTTTGCACGGCAATCAATCTAAATCGCAAGATTCAGTAAAGAAACAAAATAATAATCATTCGTATTATAAAAATATGAATAAATCATTTCCTGTGACCTCGATTAAGTGCCCTTTGTGCAATGACGATCATAGCCTTTATCATTGTAAAGATTTCAACTCTTTGTCTACTGACTTAAAGTTGAAAAAAGCAAAAGAATTAAAAACATGCATTAACTGCCTATTTAGTCATAATGGCAAGCCATGCATTTCTACAAAACGATGTCGCAAATGCAGTGGAAAACATAATTCACTGTTACATGATGCCAGCATTAAATTGAAATCAACACCTTGTAGTCACGAACCAATTGCGAAATCAACCGAGCACGTTGGAAATAACCTTCATGTCACACCTGCAAACTCAGCAGAAATATTATTAGCAACGGCTTTGGTCAAAGTCGTATCGGCAGATGGATCATATCATATATTAAGAGCACTAATCGATCAAGGGTCTCAGGTCTCTTTAATATCAGAACACGCCGCGCAAAGATTAGGTGTAAAACGAACGTTCTGTAGAGGTGTAGTTTACGGAATAGGTGAAAACGCTAGCAGTGCTAAAGGTATGATTAACATAACGTGCATGTCGACGTACAACGACTTCACGTTCAGTACAGATGTACTTATCATGAGCAATTTAATGAAACGTTTACCTAACATTACTTTTGCAAAACCGTCGTGGCCGTTTATTCAAAACATTAATTTAGCAGATCCAGAATTTTACGTAAGCCGACCAGTAGACTTACTTTTGGGTTCAGACATTTACGCATTGATCAAAATGGGTGGTATCAGCAGAGGTGATGAGCCATCCCAGCCATTAGCAGAACAGACACAACTCGGCTGGATTTTATTTGGTAGAATGCAGTCCTATCATTGTAACGTTGTGTTAAATAACATTAGTGATATACAGCAGTTTTGGGAGGTGGAGGATATTGAGCATGAATCCGCTTTATCCTCCGAAGATCAGACATGCATCGATTTTTATCTAGCTACTACAAAGCGCCGTGAGGACGGTCGCTACGTGGTTAAATTACCTATCAAACAGGGTGTTGAGGACAAATTAGGATTGTCAAAAGGGATAGCAATAGCACAGTTTCGTAACTTAGAAAGGAAGTTCGAAAAACAAGCAGCTTTAGCAGAGCAGTATAAAGCATTTATTAGCGAATATCAGACGTTACAGCATATGATACCATCAACGATGGGTCATAATAGGGATCAAAAATCAACAACATCGTGTTTCCTTCCTCACCATGCTGTGCAGCGTGCTGAATCAGACACTACAAAGCTCAGAGTAGTGTTCAACGCGTCGGCTAAAACATCGAGTGGTTATAGCTTAAATGACATCATGTATAGAGGCCCTAACTTACAAAAGGACTTGCAGTCGTTGATATTAAAATGGCGGTTATATCGATATGCTTTCACAGCTGACATCGAAAAGATGTACAGGCAAATTATGGTGAGCGAGGATGACCAGCATTATCAGCAGATCGTATGGAGAGAAACACGAGATCAGCCTATAAAACCTTATCAGCTGACCACTCTAAGTTACGGCCTTAAGCCCGCCCCCTTCCTAGCCATTATGACATTGAAAAAACTGGCAGCTGATGAAAGCAGAACCTATCCGGAAGCAGCTAAAGTGATAGAAGAAGCTATGTATATGGATGATCTCGTCCACTCATTTCAGGACCTTGAGAGCGGTCAACAGCTAATAGCAGATATCAATCATGTCCTAAAGTTAGGCGGTTTTACACTTAGGAAGTGGATCGCTAACGAGCCAACGTTATTAGACAATATAGATAAAAACACGAGCCAGCAAAAACTAACGTTTATTTTTAAAACAGACAGTACGTCGAAAACTTTAGGTTTGCGGTGGGATTCTCAAAGCGACAAATTTATCTTTCAGTTTAATATCGCTGATCATCCGATAGTTCATACAAAAAGGACTATCTTATCAGAGATATCGAAATTATTCGATCCTCTCGGATGGTTAGCTCCTTTATCAACTAAGCTAAAGCTACTTTTTCAAAAGGTATGGTCTGAAAAGTTAGAGTGGGATGACCGTATACCGGATGAAATTAACAACGAGTGGTTAAAAATTAAATCAAACATCTCTAGCTTAGCGCAATGTGCAATTCCTAGATGGATTAGATATCAGCAGGGTGACGTTATTGAGTTGCACGGGTTCTGCGATGCATCCCTAAAAGCGTATGCTGGGGTCATCTATGCCCGCATCGTGAGAAATGGGCAAATAACTGTGATCCTAGTAGGATCCAAAACTAGGCTAGTCCCGTGTAACAAAACAATATCATTGCCAAGGTTAGAGATATGCGGTGCCCATTTATTATCAAAATGGATGGACAAAGTAGTGCACTGCTTAGGTAAACACAGAGTACAGGTGTATGGTTGGACCGACTCCATGGTCGTCTTGGGTTGGCTGCAAGGCGACCCGGGTCGATGGAAGACGTTCGTGGCAAATCGTGTCAAAAGGATAACAGAAATCATTGAACATAGTCGCTGGCGATACGTGAAATCCGCTGAGAATCCCGCAGACGCCGCAAGTAGAGGACTTTTAGCAAACCAATTAGCAAATTCAGCACTTTGGTGGCACGGACCCGAGTGGCTACAATCATTGGAACTGACACAGGCAGATCCAGCCACTTATACCACTAACGAGGAGTGCTTAAAGAAACACGTACATGTTACGCAAAAGGGCAAAGTAGGGGAAAATATTATTTCATCCCTATTACAGCAATATAGTTCATTTAATAAGATTGTAAGAGTATTAGCTAGAACATTAAGAGCGATCGAATCGTTTAAAAACAAAGGCGTATGTAAACAGAAACAGCTGTATCTCACGTTACGAGAGCTTAAGTTCGCAAAATTACTTATAATAAAACATGTACAGCAACAGGAATTCGAAGAGGACATTGTTTATTATCAGCAAAATAACAGCTGGAGTAAGAAAGGCCGGTTATTGAACTTGAATCCTTTCTTTGATTCGGACGGAGTTTTAAGAGTCGGGGGGCGTTTGAAAAACGCACAAATAACTAACAGCATGAAGTACCCTATTGTCATACCCTACAAGAGTACTCTAACTAATTTATTAATTGAACAAGCACATCAGCTAACCTATCATGGTGGTCCTCGCCTTACGTTAGCAAATTTGAGACAACGGTATTGGATCATATCAGGGAATCGAGCAGTTAAGCAAGTAGTAGGAAGGTGCGTCAAATGCCGGAAACACGATCCTAAACCGCAGACTCAGTTGATGGGGAACTTACCATCAGAGAGAATAAACCCAGCATCCCCATTCTATCATACAGGCGTAGACTACACTGGCTATGTGGAGGTCAAGGCCAGCAAAGGAAGGGGAATAAAAACTACTAAGGGCTACGTCGCTCTATTTATTTGTATGGTGACGAAAGCCATACATCTTGAGCTTGTCTCAGATCTAAGCAGCACAGCATTTTTAGCAGCTCTCCGCAGAATGGCTGCGAGGCGAGGTGCGCCTCGCCATGTATATAGCGACAATGGGACGAACTTTGTCGGAGCAAATCGTGTCTTGCAAGCAGAATTTTATGACCTCAAGAGTAGGCTCGATGAAAGCTTCTTTAGAGAAATAGCAGATCTAAATATTGAGTGGCATTTTAATGCGCCATCTTGGCCACGCGCAGGTGGATTATGGGAGAGAGCGGTACGAAGCGTGAAACATCATTTAAAAAGAGTAGTCGGAGATCAAAAGTTAACGTTTGAGGAGTTTAGCACCATGTTAGCTCAAATTGAAAGCTGTTTAAACTCTCGACCCTTGTGCCCTTTAACAGAAGATGTAGAAGATTTAGATTATTTAACTCCCGCGCACTTTTTAACTGGAAGAGTAGGATCAAACATCATAGAAACGGAGCAAGACGCGAGAAGCAGATGGTACTTAGCAGACAAACTAGCACGCGATATCTGGAAGAGATTCAAGTCAGAATATCTTACCCAACTGTCGGTTCGCAGCAAATGGCGCAAACAGCAAGACAATCTGAAGGTAGGAGACTTGGTGACTATTCAGGATGACAATTTACCTCCCGGGAAATGGATGATGGGACGAGTAATAGATCTACATCCTGGATCAGATGGTTTAGTCCGGGTAGTGTCACTGAAGACAAAAAACGGTATTTTGAAGAGACCGATTGTCAAATTATCGGTGCTACCTGTATCAGCATTTTCCAACGAAAAGACATCAGAAGAAAGCGCGCCTGAGCAACCTACAAAGAGGAGAACAACCACGACTAATAGATTCTTATCACTAGCGTTATCTTTTACTTTATTTATGTCTTTAATTGGTAACTCATTTGCTTCTTATAACATAACAAAATTAAACGTTTCTCAAGGTTTATATTTCGATAAAATCGGTAATATGAAATTAACGCGTGATCAATGGAAACTTGTGGTCTATTATAACATGAATCCATATTGGGAAGGCATGACAGCATTACAAAAATATCAATCTTATCTAGAAACCATGTGTACGTCTATAAGTACGACGTCACATTGTGACGTTGTGTTATCACAACTACGTCACAGTTTCTCAGAAGTAGAGTTCGCCAACCGCATTCTACTTGGTCATCAAAACAGCACTAGTATTCGTAAACGACGCGGTATTGTTAATGGAATAGGATACCTTGCGAATACATTGTTCGGAGTACTAGACGATCGCTTTGCCGAACAATATCAAAAAGATATTTCACTTATTAGGAGTAATCAGCAGCATTTAGTTAATTTGTGGAAAAATCAAACATCAGTAATTGAAGGAGAATATAATGTTCTTCAAAGAATTGAAGATACTATAAATAAACAGCACAAAGTTATCAATCAGCGTTTAAATGAATTAAATAAGGCAGCGAACACATTGACTCAGGAAGTCAAAAGCATTGGAATTATGAATGAGTTTGCTTTATCGGCTATGATAGCAAATAATTTGATTTTAAATATACAAAATGTTCAAGAAAAGTTAGTGGATATGCTCACTGATATTCATCATCATAAATTTAATACGCACATTCTTTCAGCTCAGCAATTACAACATGAATTAAACATTATAGCAGGGCAGTTGACGAACGACTTGTCACTTCCTATCGAACATATTCATAACGAAATGGCTAAAATCTATCAGTTGCTGAAGGTCAAGGCGCGATTAACTAGCAATTATTTTATTTTTGAGATTAGGATACCTCTGATTACGAGAGATAACTATGAGCTTTATAAAATATTACCCATTCCATTTAAGCGAGCGGACAATATTTTAGTAATTACTCCAATAGCAGAGTATGTAGCTATTAACTTACAGAAAGATATTTATTTACCTTTAAAAGATAACGAAATACAGCAGTGTGTTGATGTGGGGTCTTTAAACTATGTCTGCGATATGCATACAACTATCTATCATTTAAATATTGACCATGGTTTGTGCATTCATGATGCTGCCACTAAGAGATGTCAAGCAACCATTGCTACTTGTAGTACCCAATTGATACAGTTGAGTAAAATAAATCAATATTTATTTTACTGTTGTGAACAATGTGCGCTACGCTTTATGTGTGGAGATCATGTTACCGTCGAACAGGTGAATGATACTCGTATAATTAACCTTGCGCCAGACTGTATTGTGAAAGAACAGCATTTTACTGCTTATGCTCATAACTCGCAACTATCTACGACGATACAAATTGGATCAGCTGATGTTTATAGTCCACAGATCGCACCGATTAATCATATTCTTAACATTTCCTCGAGCATGTATGGAAACGAAACCGCTGACTTGAACATCCACTTGAAAATACAAGAACTGGGTGAGAAGATCAAGCATTTGAAAAATGCTACGCTCATAGAAGATGAATCTGATTTCTATCACCACATACACCACTACGCCATCAGCTATGGCTTAGTGTTAGCAGCAGCAGTAGCAGCCGCCTGGTTGTTGTGGAGACGCAGACGCCAAGAGATCCCGCGGGAGGGCGCTCGACGAGAGCTGCCCGCGCCCGCTACGCCCACTAGCAGTATCAGTGCAGTGAGTGCGCGTAAGCATAAGCAAAGAAGGGCACCTCGCCCACCGCAAGTGCAGTGTTTAAGTGCAAGTGCGTTAAAAAGCATCAACATTGAAATGACTGACTCAGCCACTTCACCTATACCCCGTAGGGTGTTTAGCATCTCAGATGCAAGTGTTTAAAAATTAAAAATCGTCTTACAAACGTTATATTTTTATTGTAAAGCAATAGCAACTTATATTTTATCTTATTTTGTATTACTTTCCGGTCGGGAGCATGTACGGTGCAAGGCACGTACAAGGAGCAGCGTAAGCATATTACTCTATTGCGCGTTATACACGCCGTATTAATCAGTTCGCGATCTGTACGAATCGAGTAAAGACACGGGCTCCACCAAACGTGCTCCGCGGTCACTGTGTTACTTTGAATATATCAACTTTTTACCGAACAACTAATTCTTTCATTTGTTAACCTCATCGTAAGATTAACACCCACTGAGCAGATTGTCTTTTGGTTTCAGGATCATAACAGTAAATCCAGCTTTCGTCACCTGTTAGTATGTCGAACACAGCATTTGAGTCACCTCCGTTAAATCTTTCAATCATTTTACAGCACCAATCCACACGATGGAGTTTTTGAGCCTTAGTCAAATTATGAGGTATCCACCGGGCGCAAAGCTTCCTGGCCGCTAAATGTTCGTGGAGGATTTTGTGCACTTGACTCATACCGATGCCTAAGCTTGTCCGAATCTGCTGATAGGTCACTCTTTTGTCAGTCTCTATCATACGCCGCACAACACAGATGTTATTTTCAGTCGTCGCCGTAGAAGGCCGTCCCTCACGTACATCATCAGTGAGATTAGTGCGACCACGTTTAAACTCATTAAACCAGTTGTAAACAGTCGCACGAGATTGGGCTTCATCGTGAAAGGCCAATCGTAGTCTATCATAACTTTCTTGTTGACTTAAATGACATCGAAAGTCATAAAAATCATTGCACGAAAATTTGCTCGTGTTAAATTCATGTTGACGTGACACAGACAATTTTCAATTTGCCGCCAAATCGTAAAACAAATGACAAATGAATGAAATATATACTCAGTAATATTGGCAAAGAGTTCTATTTTCAAATTTTAGAATATTTTTTTTATTATATTGTTTATAAGTGGCCAGTTCTAAGAACTTTCAGTTTGACACTCGTAGCAATCAAATAGTTTGTCTTTCTCATATTATGTATCGTGCCTCTGATGAAATCATCTGGCGACCACGGCTGATGTAGGTAAATCATGCTGAAACGCCGGGGAAAATACAGGTTGTTTCAAATTTACTTTCGAATAGTTGCGCGACTTAAACCCGTTACATATTATGAGCAAGAAACGTGAAAGTTTATAACTTATCTTTGCGTTGTACACATTAAGCCTGTTATGTGCATGTTACATGATACCACAGCATCTTCTAATACGCTTGAAATTCTACTCCCCGTGAGAAATACCACCAAGTTCTTCAGTTGTGCATACACAAGTTCTTGATGAGCCGAACTTTTATATCGACCTCGTGCTAAGCTTGCAACAGGTTGTAGCGCGCACACACTTATAGGATCTCAGAAAATTGCACCTTAAAATAAACTTACACCTACAGCTTTTCTCATGTTGAAAACACTAAGCTCACATTACACTTCAAGACGTAGATACTCATTACGATATTTTTGTTCGTCATTTAAAAGTATTCTTCTAAATGGACATTTCTTCTCATGAATACACAATTATAAAACTAAGTCTAAATTATACTTATGTCAAAATCAATCTACAAAGTTCGATCTCAGTTCCTAACTCTTTGTACTCTTAAATAAAACGTGTTTATTACTAAAATAACACATTCCTTCAAATAAGTGAATACGTATATTACAGCCTAACAAGTCCAATTAGCTGATATAAACTTCAAAACTAAACGTTGTAAATGGGCTTACATCACACAAGTTTATACAGTGAATAGTTAGGTAATTAGGTATATTTTACACGTATACAGGGCCGACGCCTCAAGCTGGTATTAATTTAACATGAAATTCGGAAAGAAACACATCTACATGTGTGGTCCCTAAGTGAGCGGGTAGCGATTTGTAACGAGATTATTATTATGATTCTGTCGCTGCTAGTATGACCTATTGTTCGAATCGAACATAATTTTCTTTAAAAAATTAAATGCATAAATGTTGGGTACCATATTTAATGCACTTCATTTGCCTATGTGATATATTCGATTACAATCGGTTTATTTGTGCCAATATACATTGACAACATGTCCTAGCTACGAGTATCGAACAAATTAACAGTCATATTATAAAAAAAAGAGTTACCAATTCGCCAATGCTTTTCTTACCGAGGATTTTCTTACCATAACGCTACTACTATATTCACAATATCTTAAATATAAGCCTTCACTTACCGCTTACACTAAGACCCCATCCGAACTGCCATTAAAACAAACATTATGAGAAAAAATCCCGCTATTACGCACGGACTACAAGACATGAATTTCACTCGTGAAATTTAATTATAAATAAATACAACAAAGGGCAGAGGTGAGGGTTCCAAGATGGCGGCCTTTTTAGCGGACACGCTAATTAATGGTCTCTGTCTCTACAAACTGATTGTTATAAATTTTCTTTTAATTTTGTAAGGCTTCCTCTTCGGGAGGTTAAGTTGGGCCATTTTTTAACGAAGTTACGGGAGTCGGCTTTGATCACATGTAAAATGTTTGTACTCTGTCACTTAGGGCAGACAGACTTGATACCACTTTATGAGTCTATTTTTTATATTATTTTAAGAAAAGCGATACATCACTCAGTTGTCTATCTCTACGCCTGCTTTTCTTTTATAAAATTATATACTTAAATATTTACCTATTAACAAATATATCCAGTAATGTTCCTTTTATATTTGGGAAAACCAGGTAAGGAGAGTGATGGATAGCTCGAACCTTATAAGAAACGCCGAGGTAAGTCAACAAGTACTGACTTGCCGAATATTGATACGTTGAGTGATTTGTACGCCTTAGATATTACAATACTTCTACGATACATATTTTTTCGAGTGTTAACATCAGAATCTTTTGTACAGGCAGTACAGCGTAGAAATAAAAACAAAATGTGTAAGTATATGATCGCTTTGTATTCAACAAAATAAAAATAAACAAAATATGAAAAACATACTATTACTTTTATAATGAACATTGCAAACAATGAACCATTCCTTTTGTATTGGAATTTTTTTTCTATATTATAACCCGTTTTAATGAAAATCTTTTATAGTATGAAAATTAATTGTACTTTCATTTTTATGCTGCATCTACGAGATGTTGCTATGTGAGTTTTTTTATTAATAAACAGTTCTGTTTGTTTGCTTTTTCGCCTTTTGTTGCTATTTAAGATAATGGTATTATTATTATCAGTTTATCCGTGTATGAAGTCCTCTTGTCGTCCTGTATGAATGAATAAACTCAAAAACTATTATACGAATATTTGTACGGTTTTCACCAATGGATAGTGTGATTCCTGAGCAAGGTTAAAGAGTCTAGTAGAAGTCTAGTAATTCTATATAAATAAGTCCTAAGAGATAACTGATTAATCATTTTTCAATGACTTTTAATTTACAAAACCACAAAATCTTCAGTCTTGGGACCTAAACAAACAATCAACAATGATAATTCAATGAAGATAATTTCTTAAACGCGGCCTCCAATTTGTTTGAATTCGATTATAAATTTAGTCAAGACAAAAGCGATTTAGATCTTAGGCCAACAACACACGAGCAGATGACCGAGATACGGCCTAAATAGACCCAACAATACGGTAAAACTCCGGTAACTCGTCATGGTTCTATTATTCCCCTTAGGGATAGTCAGTGATTCTAAACATATTACAGAACATAATTAATTGAATATGCTTTTGAATTTATTTATATTTTCGTAAAAAACGTCTTTATAAAGATAAAAGACACGACTCGGCTAAGAAAATGCCTCGCGGCGATCCCGCAGCCTCATCATCATCATTGTGTTAGCCCGGTTGCATCCAATACTTACGCCCAGGAGCGCGGGATCTCCTCACTACTCTCTCGATCTTACCACATATCTGAGAACGCCGATCCCTCAGCCTAGCAGGTGTCCCTGCTGACCACGCATTGTCATGCGTGGAGGTAATATGATACACTCTGCCGCAGCCAGAACGCAGCCGGAGCAGCGGTGATATATTAAATTCGACGTACTCTCTACGCAAAAAGCTGTCCACTACTGCGTAAGCCGTACGCTTTTTATACCCATTAGACCTTATTACTAAACAAGACCAAGTATTTTCCGAAGTTTAGTTAGAGCCTCAACCATATAAAAGTTTGAGACAAACGTTAAATATTTGTAGAGCATCTGTCTCTAAAATTCGTTTGAACAACTTGAACATAAAATATAGCAAGGAGATTTTTACCTTAGTACGAGTATAAAGCATAAGACTGGTATAGAAAAATCTACACCTACTCATCTTTTTTTATATAAAAAGGTATTGTTACGTCATATTTCGTGCATACCGACCATAATTTCGTCTACATTATCGCCCAAGAAAGTGTGAGTACTACATAAATTTGAATGAACTCACTGGAATATTTTGTGACTACATTACTCTTATTCTTATTTTCTTTGTTATGTTTAGCATTATGATTTTTATAAAAAACTAGCTTTTGCCCGCGGCTTCGCGCGCGTTAAATTCGGGGTAACACATATCCACTTTCAGTCTTAAGTTGTGTGAAGACACTCCTGATTATTTTATGGAGTCAGAAACTCTAGGCAATGAATACAAATTTTTACATAATATCTATGCTATATGCTCTAGGGTACAAAGTAACTCGGTCAGTATCCCTGTCAAATGTCAAAGCCATATTTCATTACATGTCCAATATATATAGGTATATCTATAAACACTTTTGCATCTATAATTTTAGTAGATAGAGAAAATCGTTTCAGCCGTTTGAGTTTGTTATAATTATTAGTTCAGATATGCGAACAATTTAATCGCCGTGCATAATATGACAATAATTATGTATGATGTGACAGTACTGACAGATAGCACATGCGCAGTACTCAATTATTCGCGCATGCATTCTCACTTCCAAGAGGAATATTTCTGCCGTAAAAACTTCTATCCTCCCTACAATCCCTCCCAGTTTAATTTTTGCAACTGATGGTAGCCTATGTCCGTCTCCATGGTCCAATATATCTCTATATTAAATTTTAACAAAATTGGTTCAGCCGTTTTAGCGTAAAAACATACATACATACATACATACACACTTTCAAATTTATAATATTAGTAGGGACTAGACGACGCCAGCAGCTACGCCTGCAATTTTTTAAATTTAACCATTTTGGCCGATCCCGTGGGAACTTCGGGAAATGCCTTCTTATTGCACTCTTACGGTCCCCAAGGAACATGCATGCCAAATTTCAGCTTCCTGCGCCTAATAGTTTCGGCTGTAGCGTGTCTGTCAGTCAGTCAGTAACGCAAGGTTTTTATATATTAAGATAGGTTTCATAAGGCTGGTTTTAGTCTTACGCTGACGGCACGCGCACCGTCAGCGCTGATGACCGAGATATATGAACTTCTAGGAAGCGTTTTTGAATGACGCGTAGCTATCAGTGCGCACGGTGGTCAGCGCTGATAGCTACGCAGCCGTACGCGTCGCGCGTCGGCCCCGCGTAGCTGTCAGCGCTGACGATCGCTCGAGCGCCTCTGCTTTCAGTGAGCGTTTTAGTGTCGAGCGGAGCGGATGTCATCGCGCGTACAGTCATGGCGAATCGCTAAGTGGATACAGGTCGAATTATTGATGAGTCGTTCAATCGGTGGTACAGGCACGATTCGTAGGCTGTAATGGACCAGTTTATCCTGCATCTTTGCCAGTAATTCGTCAAAAGTTCTATTTGACATTCGAAAGTAATTAAAGAATTTACTTTTGTCAGCCCTCAAAGTGCCATAAAACAAGACAAATTCTCCTGCAACGGCCCTCTGCTCAATCAATGGATGAACATGGAGTCTTCGTCGTCGCCAATTTTTATTTTTTTGGGATAGATAGTACAAAGCAGCAATAATTAATACACTCCGCATTTTGATCGTCGACTGTACAGTAAGGCGGTCAGTACGATGTTAAAACGAGCCACGCTGAGCCTCAGCGCTGACAAACTACGCGCTGAGCTATGAGCGCTGACGGTCAGCGTGAGACTAAAATCAGCCTTAGACTTGATGACTGTTGTAAGTACATACAGAAATCAGCCTACGCTGATTTATGTATGACCGAAACAACGCTTTGTATGCATTTTTCTAAATTGCCACATTCTTATACAGTGTATTAGGTTTTTTTTTATATAAGGTACATAAGTATCGTAATATCTTCTTCGGTTTACGCGAATGTTACACATTGAAATTAAACTACAGTTTACGGTGGTATATTCAAGAAAAAAACAAATATCACCTCAGTCTGCCGTGACCATGAATCCTATTAAGAATTCGAAACGTCGGCTAGTAATAAATTAAATTTAACGTAGTTTCTAGATCATTGGCTTTACATATCGTGTTAGAATATCGCATTAATTTTCGGATATTTTTTAAAATTACTATTTTCCGTCCCTAGTAAAAATTAAAACAACGGCAGCACGTCACTCTTAGGCGGGTTTTCCTGTCACGCCGACGGTCCGCGCTGGTGGTTCAATGGCTGGTTTTAGTCTTACGCTGACGGCACGCGTAGTGTCAGCGCTGATGGCCGAGATATATGAACTTCTAGGAAACGTTTTTGAATGACGCGTAGCTATAAGCGCGCATGGTGGTCAGCGCTGATAGCTACGCAGCCGTACGCGTTGCGCGTCGGCCCCGCGTAGCTGTCGGCGCTGGCGATCGCACGAGCGCCTCTGCTTTCAGTGAGCGTTCTAGTGTCGAGCGGAGCGGATGTCGTCAGCGCGTACAGTCATGGCGAATCGCGAAGTGGATACAGGTCGAGTTAGCCCTCAAAGTGCCATATTACAAGACAAATTCACCTGCAACGGCTCTCTACTCAATCAATGGATGAACATGGAGTCTTCGTCGTCGCCTATTTTTATTTTTTGGGATAGATAGTACAAAGCAGCAATAAGTGTATTAAACACTCCGCATTTTGATCGTCGACTGTACAGTAAGGCGGTCAGTACGATACTAAAACGAGCCACGCTAAGCCTCAGCGCTGACAAACTACGCGCTGAGCTATGAGCGCTGACGGTGAGCGTGAGACTAAAATCAGCCTATGAAGTACTTCGGCCGACAGCGCTGAGCGGCCAGCGCGACTCATAAACGCTAGAAGTACTTCATGCATATCCCCGTCAGCGCGGACCGTCGGCGTGCGATCAGCGTGACAGGAAAACCCGCCTTAAACAACTATTCAGCTAAAACAAATACTGCATTAACTAACAAATTCACCCATTTTCGACTCCACAGCGCGCACCACTGCGTGCAACATATGACGCAATGTCTTAATTGAATTTTGTTGCATTATAGTGAATATATAAATTTCGATTTTCTGCCTCGTTGGTCTCGCGGCATAAATGTGCGCGTGGGATCGGGAGGTTCCGGGTTCGATTCCTGGGTCGGGCAGTGTTATTGAGTTTTTCTGTCACGAAATTCTCAGTAGCAGCACGGAGTCTGGAAATGTGACCGGTACGGCAATAGGCTCGCCCCTTATTACATGGGAATAAAGTATATCTGGCGAAAAGTGGGTGTAGAAATACAGTTCTGCCTACCCCTTCGGGGATAAAAGGCATGACGTTATGTATGTGTATGTATGTATAAATTTCGACGAACATTTAACAAACAGAATGATAATAGAGCGTATAACTACTAGTTCTCCTAAAATTTAAATGGCATGCCAAAAAAACAAATTGTATTGTCAAAGATAAACTCACTCATTTGTACCCTGTCCTTGGAGTCCCAAAAGGTTCGCTATCTCGTCGGTCCTTTAATGTAGGCTGAATTAGGGTACAGAGTAGTTTTGTTGTCTGCGCCAAAAATGACCCTTCACGTATTGCTTGTCAAGGGAACAATTAGATACATGGTCATTGACGACATTATTTATATGTATGCCTCTGTCTACTAGCCTAGAGGGTAAATTGAAACCAAAAATTTACACTTTGTTAGAGATCTGATAATAAAACAGCGGCAGCTTAGTAAACAAGATCAACAGATTGCTCAAGTAGAATCGAAACAATGAACAATATATGCCTAAAAATATAGCAAAATAGAATGGCACAATGATACATGCAAATTAGCCTAACGTATAAAATAAGCTCGACCGTACCCGAGATTGACCGGACTCAAATCTAAACAAGTACAATAACTACAGCATGCTTCAATTAAATACTTTAGTTTTCCAAACATGTATTAACATTTAACATACACCATAAACACTACATTTGATATTAAACCAATATCCATTTAATTTGTAAAATAAGGGAAATACCCTTGTATGTTTCAAACTTGTTAAAAACTCATGCTCAACATAAAAGGTATCCCATCGTTTCCTTTGCTAATATCAGCATCAGCTGTAGATAAGACTGGACAAAAAACTTTAAACAAAAGTGTATAAAGTTGTTTCAAGTGTTATCTTGGTCCGCTTCGGTGAATTGGCCCGCAAAGTGGTGCCCGGGAAATCGTGATAATCGGGTAAACCTTGACTTATTGTATTCAATATGAATAAGTCCTTTTAAATATAATTATTTTATTTTTTGAAAGTTTGCGGTATTTTATACATACTATACGTATGGTGTAGCGGTTTAATGATTGCGTATAACTGTCAGTACGTCAGGTGTTTTATGTTCGACAAAGCGTTTTCCACACGGGAAAACGCTTTGTCTGATTAACAATTTGTTGTCCAAATCTAACAGGTGTTGGTTGAATTTACTCTGAAATATAGTTTGTGAACTGTACAAAGTGTGTCGCATCAAGGGATTGAATCCACAACACTCAACGCAACGCTAAACGGTGAAGCTCTTAAATCACTACACTATCTGTGCAACAACTTTCACAACTAATTTTAAGCCATACCTACACTTTCAAAGTAGGTACAAGAATCCAACCGAATCTCGATATGAATTAAAAGCATAACAAAAGTCGTACCCAACATTAATAGATCAGCGTCGTCATAACATCGCCGCAATTAAACTATCGTTCGTTCTAGAACATTCGACGAACAAAGTGAAACAAGCCTGATATCTAAACTTTGAACAACTGCGCGAACGAAGTCGATTTGCCAATGTTGTGCACAAGGGACTTGCCACATTAGCACTTCCGATGCACGTTTTTCAAAAATGAAAACAATGTTAAGACTGACCTGATATGGCAGAATCCTAAGAAAAATAAAACAATAATTGATTTCAGTTTATATTATTTTACCTAAAGAAGTCTAAAAAAAACTGAGAAATAATTAATAAATTCTCAGTAATTTAATGACAATATAATATAGATATATTATTAACGTGTAAAAGCAACTATGGATTACGGAAAGATGCGATACATAAATATAAGTTAGTATGCTTGTCGCTACAATTTAAAAATATTTAATAAATATCCTGATCCTATTTAAAAATATACCCTTGTTAGGCAAGAGTTATAATTCTTAAGTGACAACTAAAATCCATAACTGAATCCATACAAAGCAAACATGTTTACTTCAAAGGCGTGAAACATGAACACGCGTGGACACAAAAGCTTTATGAAAACACTGCGTTGTTTCAGAAGCAGTGTGTTGCACCCCTAATAATACAAGGTTCAGTGTTCATGCATGAATAGCAATGTGCAACAAAGTCTTAACTTTGCCCGAGGTGAATCAATTGGAATAGTTAGAAAGGGTAGCTATTATGCGCCTGTATAGTGTGAAGTTGCAGCTTAACGTGGCTACACTTTATGTATTATTGATAACTGTTGAGTAGGCACCGTATCATGAGGTCTTGCGTGCAATTCCCGGGTTGGGCGATTGCTAGCTGCATTGAAAAATATCTTACTTCAAAGAAAATTTGATTACCTACCTATTCCTATATATATTCTTATAAAATATATTACTTCAAAGAAAAAATTATTACCTACCTATTATTTATTAAGCACAACTAACTTATTTTTTAAGAATTTCTGGTAATGTTTGGTAATAGTTTCTGTGAGACTGATAAAGTAATGACTTTTTCTATAACTGGGTCTTTCAATGATCAGCCCTACCCCAGTGGAGGTAGTTTCGTGCAACTCCTCGGATGAAACCTGTAGGGCTTCATCCGATTGGACTTCACTGATGATATGCACAGAAAGTAAAGGCATGTAGAATAAAGAAAGGACACTTACATGAGTATAATAATGACACACACATACAGAAATAACATATTTTTTGGTAAATGGACAAAAATCCTTTAGAAAAGTTATCTTAAGCAATCTGAACCAAAAATATGCAGTCAAGCTGGAAATCCAGATTCGAAATATTAGGAAATTATCAATGTAGAAGCAAAAAAAGGTTTAGGATTATATCAGCTTTTATTACGGAATATCATCAAAGTAAAAGTATAATTTACATAAGTATACGTAATGAAGTAACATAAACATAAAGCTCACAAATACAAAAGGATAAAAAAAGTATAAAATATACAAATATTATAAATTATCTATGTACCATATAAAATAAAACTAACATCTAATTACATGGATAAATTACTTAAAAAATGCCAAAACATTATGTCACTTAGGATGACTTCACCAAAGTATTGTCGAAGCTAACCGTCTATAACAGGGACTTTATCTACATCAACAACAAATGAAAAATTATCATCAATACACTGCCAGTTCAAGTCATACCAGTCGATGTCAGTACCGATATTCTGAAAATAAAGAGAAAATTATACAACAAACGTACGAAATACCAAAGACAACAAACCGCCCAACTGCAGCAGCTGCTTTCAGCACCCTTTATTGTCAAAGAGCGAGGAGTGTTTAGTACGTAACGTTCCCATCACGTCACACAAGATCAAAATACAATTCAGGAACAAGACTCTTCTTCCTCTTAGCGTTATCCCAGTTTCAGTCTGGGATCCGCTTTCTAGAATAACCGGATTTGGCTGAATATTAGCTTTTCCACGGAGCGACTGCCTGTCTGACCTCCGCAACCCGAAGGGATAGCGATATTCCATGGTTTAGACTAGTGTCAGTTTATTTAGAAAGCAGGTACTGACGCCCTGTAACGACTGTCAAAGATCTTCATGACAACCGGGACCGACGGCTTAACGTGCTCTCCGAGGCACGGGACAAGCGATAATTAACAATTCAATACGCACATAACTCCGAAAAGTCATTGGTGCGCGCCGTGGATTCGAACCTGATGCCCTCTGCATGGCAGTCTGTTGGTGTATCCACTCGGCTATCGCTGCCCAAGACAACAATAACAAGACTATAAACTTTATAAACCTTATTATAAAAGCTGTTCTCTTCCTATCACTATAGAGGACACAAGTTCTGAAAATAAATGTTTAATCTGATTCCACATCAAACACTAACTTATAAGATCTATCGACGGGATCAACACATCTTAGTATGTTCGCTTCGTCACCTTTGAACAGCTTGGTAGCAGCAGCACCTATCATATGAGCCATTGATTTAACAAAACTGTTGCTTCTATTTGTATGTATCTCGTTCCAGTTCTTCATTACTTTTACTTTATACCAACATAAGACGGCATTACACTCTCCGTCTTTTAAAACAGACACTTTGATGACATCTGATCTCAATTCGTCACAAGATGCAACCTCGAAGACATCAGACAACGCATCATATTGTAACCGAGTGATGTCCAAGTGCATAATCTGAGAAACTCGGTACCGGTTGACATGCTTCGCCATACTACACTCGACATTATCATCTTGCAGTTGATTATTAATATCTAAGTAATCGCTTGATATTAGTTGACCCATCACGGTTACTGATACTGGAAGACAAACACCCCCAGAAATCAGATGAAAGCGCTGTAACTGATGGAATATCCATAGATTTGTGACACTTAAATCACCTTTGAAATCGATGTGTTTATTAAATATGACATGGAATTTTTTATCTTCAAAAATTTCAAAAGACCAACGATTACTCATTAAAATTGTAACTTTGTTAAATGGTATGTTGTTAGCCATTAGAACTGACAGCAGGAATAGTCGCTAGAATTTTGTACACAACAAATTAGAGAGTTGGCTCCTCTCCTCAACATAAGAACGCCGTACAAAGGAAATGAGCTTAAGTCTACGATATCCACTTCTTCTATGGGTACAATTTGTCCCAAATAAACGTTAACTGCACTAACAGATTTTATTATCATACTGGTATACTCCGCGTCGTTCAAAAATGCCACTGACTCTGGTAAAATTCTTGTTATTTTTGTGTTATCTTCTGGTAATGTAGCCAGTCTGCCGTCAGTCATAAAAGATATGCTCATAGTCTCGTTTTGACGAACATACTTTGATGGAACGTCGTAAAATATAGCTTGCTGGTAACTGTCTGCCTTGTTTAGTGACCTCGGGTCGCTTGTCAAGATAATGTCATCAGTTAGGTGAAGATTGAACCAACCCATAACAACATTTACTTCACCATTTTCGATTGCAGTCAAGTCTACTTTGTAGGGTTTCTGTCTAGTTAGCTTCTCCTCGATATCTTGATAACAGTTAAAATCTATTGTAAACAGCGATCTCGGTTCACAAACATATTTCACAGTTTTGTACAAGAACACATCTTCACTGTAATATGTATCGCCGAAGGACTTGGTTGTGTGGACGTTCATGTTTGCTATGTTTAAAATTATCTTCATGTCGTGACATAGCCTATACTTCTTTTCAATTTCACCACAATTCACGCCAGCGATGAAATATTCAGCTTTGCCCGGAATTATGATACTGTTCCAGTCAAGTAAATCTTCCCAAGCGTGAAAAAGAGATTGTAAAATATATTCGCCGAACAAGCCGGCGTCAAACGCGTCGGTCAACAGCACTGATTTTCTGTTAGCCCTAGAATACCGATTGATTGTGTTCTCCAAGAGGACTGAAGGCCGAGTCACTATGACGACTTCTTGTGCACCGTGGTCTTGCAACACGACATCTGTAAGCTCTGCCAATGGTTTTGATGACTCACATGCAGTTATCGTTTTTGGGTTGCATTCGCTAGCGTACACAGCCAACAGTCCAGTACCCGCATCTATGTCGATCACACTATCCACGTGAGTTACAGAACTTCTGATGGCTGCTCTGTACGCACTGTTGCGTTTTCGATCATTTAAAATTCTGTAAAAACTTCTCGGGAATATGAAGGTCTTAATATTGTTCAAAGTCTTCTCGACACTAACGAAACTGCTGTCTATCTTCAAAGACTTTTCGAAGTGGCATAGCGCTTCGTACATATGACCATACTTGTACAGATACTTTCCAGTATCGTTAAGTAAAGCCGCGTTACCTGGGAATAATTCCATGGCTTTCTCCAAATTAGCAAAAACGGCAGCTTCGTTTTTGACGGCGGCGAATTCTGCGTTCATTTTGGCGAGCACTGCGAGGAACTCATTGGCGAATAGTTGCTTGCACCGCTGTTCTTTGGTGAACGCACACATGTACATGTTTAGTGCACTGATGTAGTTTTTATTGGAGGCTAGACTACGAGCTAGTACTATGAAGTCGTTAGCTACGTTCGCCATTTTTTAAAGTTCACTTCTCACTTCACTACACAAAATAAAATTGATATATGATATTAGATCTGCGATTGTAACGAACGTAATGAACGTCTGGATAGTTTGGAAGATAACTTTAAACTAACTAATACTTGATTAGTTCCCAACTGGTAATCTATGGAGAGGGCAGGTAGTGGTCATGAAACAATAGTGGTGCACGGGAGCGGACCCGTATTTGGCTTAAGTATTATTACTTTGAAAACTAATCTGCAACTTTTTATTCCTCCGTCGTGCAGGTAGCCTTTGACTAAAACAATAGATTTTTAAAAGGATTATAAATACATTTTTAGTTTTTTATTATATTTTATGAGAATTTTATCTGTTAATTGTAAAACAATAGGTAAGGATATAATAGCAACTCTGAGGTTTGAGTAAATATTAATAGATAATTATTCCTTTTGTTAAGGACAACAAAGCATGTAGTATAACTTAAAGGATATATTTGAAGTTTTCGGCAAAATGTTTGTTCCGATATTTCGGTAATGTTCTTGTGTAGTACAAAAAAATTCGTATTAGTGTTTACAATCTATGAGGTTACCGGTATACAAAAATAAATTAGTATTATTTAACTAATTATAAGTTCAAAGCAGCGCTAGACCGGTGGCAATACCAAAGAACTGCGATAGCCTAGTATAGAGATACCGACGGACTGTCTTGCAGCCGTTATCGGTTTTAAGCCCACGGCGCGCACCACTTTTCAAAGTCATTAGTGTATAAATAAATTGTAAAATATTTAATTTTGTCTCAAATGACAAAATTATTCTCTTTAGTCAACTCAACAACACAACAATTAAACTATGTTAAGATTATTTTTATGCCTTGGTGTAAAAACTGTTTTTTTGTATTTATGTATTTAACGAAACATATTTATTTTGCAATCACAGATAGACACTTTAATTGTATTTATATGTAGATATCTCTATTACTATGTTGAGTGACGTAAGTAGGCGTGTGCCGGTCGGTGTAATCAAGCAGAAGACGCCGCCGCCGTGTCGAACATCTCCAGCTGTTGACTCGACCGCTTGCCTCTTGACGGAGTAATTAACTGAATTAGACAGCAAATACTTAATGTGTTACAGTCGAAGGATCTTACATTAGTTAATTGACATTAGCATATGGGAGTCTGGCGTTTTAATAATATTAAACCCAGCTTCCTCTAATTATTTTTTGAAGTTGTAAAAAACTCGATTTGACTGCAATTTCTGGTTTAGGTAAATTCGGAAATTACAGTTCCGTACCTAAATAGGCAAAACACGATACCCTCATAGGATCACTTTCTTGCCCATCTGTCTGTATATCAAGATCCTTTATTTCATACTTATTAAGTTGAAATAGAAACCATATATTTAGGTCTATAGCCCCTCGATGCTGTGAATAAATAAAACTTCTACACTTACGTAAAAAAATGGTACGGCCGTTTATGTCGCAAAAAAACTCATATTTCGACACTCTTAAGAGAACCAAAATTGATAAGGTATTTCCCTACTATGAATTTAGTAGTTAGTAGTACTATGAATTTTAACAAGTAACATTTTTATACAGTACAAATACGAAGAAATCTAAAGACAATACATATTTATACTTAAATCGTATAAAATATAGTGTAAAATTTGTGTTGTATCAAATGAACGGGCTTGATTGATGAATTTTTGTCTTAATTAATCTCAAAATTTAACAAAGCATCATGTTCAGAATTATGTACGATATGTAGTCATTGACATTTATTATTGTATAACTGACTAATTTAACTTTGTATCTTACTTTTTACTACTTCTTTACTATCCCTGTTGGAGGGCTTGCGCCATAATGTAGCATACGACTGCGGTGTTGCAAATTATAATAATAATAATAATAATAAGCTTTATTCATAATATTAACAAATTTGTTCACATATAAATACATCTGCCAAACTGTAAAACAGTTTGTTGGCAGCTGTAGCTCCCGTTTAATAATTTAGGTGACAAACACGCAGCCTATTATTACATACTAAAACTAAACCTATCTTACCCTCCACCAATATACATAGTAGGTTTACAAAAGATCATACATTGACATTACAATTTAATTTAATTCCCAATATTATTTATAAAATTTTGTAGAAGATACATTTTTAATCGTCTTTTAAATAACCCTTTTGTTACTCCTAATTTAGTTTTGCTCATTGATATTTCATTATAAATTTTTGGCACTAAATATTTTCTACTTCTTTCACCGAAATAATTACTAAAGGTAGGCACTTCTAGAAATGTATCCCTTCTGTTTGTCCTATTGCTATTTATGTATGTTTTAAATTCATCACTGCCGTATTGTTCTAATGCTATTAACATCACTACCTTCTCATGGACTGGAAGCATTTTACACTCCTTAAATAGGTATTCATAGTTGCTATTTTTACAGCGCTGTTTCGTGCTTTTATCTACTAATAGTTTTATGAATCTTATTTGTAGTGTTTTCAACTTATCTAAATACGTTTTGAATGTCCTACCGTAGCTTACCAGACCATAAGCAAGTAGTGAGTCCACCAGTGCATAATACACAGTGTACGTAGTTGCCCTATCCAATACAAAACTAAGGTGGTGGAATTTTACAAGTACTGATCGCAGCTTATTACATAATTGAGATATATATAACCCAAGTACTTGTATTCTCCCACCACCTCGATACTTGCACAGTCGCACGTTATATTTGCGCTGTGCATACACTCGAAACTATGTCCGACTATGCGTGGCGTGTTAAGTATATTTCTAAGATAAGGAGACTTTATATGCATATATATTATTATTTGCTGTTAAGTTATAATATTCATTCGAGGAATTTAGCCTCGTAATATATAGGCTCTACGTCGTAGCCGCTACGCCGTAGCATTTTCGTAGAACAGCTACGCAGTCCTAGAATTAACACTATAAATTGATCCCTTCACTAGCATACTTTATACGTAAAGGAATTATGTGCAATAACAAGTACAATAAAGTAACCATGTTGTTACTCAGTCGCGTAGAAATAGCCATTACGAGGGTTAACTGGGCGTAGTGGCACGTCGGTGGCAGTGTGGCGATTTTAAGGGCGAGAGTACAGTAAAAGTGAGATGCAGATGTGAACATATAGCTACACATATTTTCCCTCTTTTACTCCCTTTTGGTTTGACTTAGAACTTTGTTTAGAGAAAGACTTCTTAATTATCATCATACAAGTGGTGTTTGCTTATAATTGGATGTAACTATTTCTTTAGAATGTAAGATGTGCATAATAGTTAGGTACTTGTGTTACTGTTACATTTTTAACCAAACCAAAGTAAAGAAATAAATTCTGTAGTTATTGCGGCTGTGTTCTCCTTGATGCGCAGTTTCTGTTTTCTTATGTAACCAGATTTGAAGAAAAATTTGGTGAAATTTTGGACCACTTTGGTACTGATTATAGTTATTATATATATTAAAAGTTATTTGAGATTACTTGATGTGATTTTAACTTAAAACATTTCATATATTTGTTGCCAATTTTTGTTTCTTTTGCTCGAGAATGTAAAGAGTAATAGTGTACGTCCGAATTGTTGTGTTTTTAATGTTGAGTCTTAAAGGTTTATGTGTGAGTTTTATCCAGTGGTTCATCGATATGTAGTTTCAAGATTTAAGAAATATTTATTCATAGATACCAAGTACCATAAAAATAGTAATTCTAAGGTTTCTACTTATTTTTCTCTTTACCCATCAAACCACTTTTGCATTGTACCCATAAAATACCAGATAGCAAAACTACATTAATTACAATTATCAACACACTCACAAATGTATGGACTACCAAACACACAACCACCCACGCGAATGTATAAGCCTACCATACACACAGAGTTACAAAACTTACAAATCTCCCTTCAAGGAAGCGTAACCTCAAAACGCTTGACACACATACAACATACAAAGTGAAGTGGAGCACCGACCTTATAAAAACCGCGGCACTGATTCTCCCACAAACATTTGTATACACACTTCGCGATATTGATTCTGGCAAATTGAAATTGCGTATCTAGGAATCATGTCACTTGTTGTCAACTTGGCGTGATTGTAAGTGATCTGTGCAATCATATATATGACGTTATGTTTTGATTGTTAAAATATAAAAATAGAATAACTAGTCTTTACCCACGACTGCACCCGCGTAGGACTCGGTTTCCGCGGTAAAAAGTAGCCTTTATCACCTATATCGCTGCGTTGCGACGTGTAAGAAGGACAATTAGTCTAACATCCCACGACAAATTAGTGCACTCATTGAGTTTTCGCTAAAACCAGACTTTTATATAAATTTATGATTAGCAGAATATATATTTATTAGGTTGCGTATTAAAATGTGGCCGCAAGTTGATATGTTTAATCAAATTTTTTGGTAAGTGATTTTTGGAAAAAAGTTTCGTTCACTAGTTTTGTAAATAAAATATCGTCTACATCACGGCAATGTATAAGAAGATTCTGAAAAAAATAAAAAAAATACTTGCGGCCACATTTTAATGGGCAACCTAGTAAATATATAATATTCTCCCAATCATAAATATACATAAAAATTGGTTTTTAGCGAAAACTCGATGAGTGCACTAATTACGGATCTCGTACTAGGAGACAATAGAAGGTATCAATATACAACTTATAGTATAATGTATTCTATATCGGTACAGTATTGGAATATATTAATACGAATAACGAAGAAGATGGTATGTATCCCGATCAACATTTTAATTTTACTACATCCTTTGAAATTAAACTTCATTTTACGGATATTATCGCGATATATTTGGATTCACTGAGTTATTACATTTAAAACAAATGATCTAGACTAAGCTACACTAGGCTTGTAATAAATAAACAAATGTAGTTTAATTTCAATGTATAACATTCGCCTAAGCCCAAGAAGTTATTACTATATACTTTATTATTTTTAATTGCATTTAAAGACAGACAAGCAAGCATTACCAAAATATTTTATTCAACTTACCTTGTTAGTCAATAAGATGTGTAGGTTGGAACTGCATTACAAGTAGAACGACTTCCTATCATCCCACAAAGTTGCAATTTCGCATGTTGCCTCAGTTGGAATGATTGCATTTTTATGTTAATGTGACCTGATTCTACACAGCGGATTGACTATGGAGCAGGGAACATAAACAGCTTATACTTTAAAATGTCGTTTTACAAAATATTTTTATTGCTTATTTATTTTTAATAAAAGTAATCTCTATAATCTTGACTTGAAATATGCCTTTGTAAGTTTGTAATTTTTATAGCATAATAGTTATATATTGTTAAGCCAAAGTAATCTCTTCAATAATATGCCTTTGTAAGTTTCACATTTTTAAGGCCGCAACAACTTGAAATTGTATTTAAAGGATTACAGGAATTTATCTTCTGTCGAATCTGGTGCGCCAAGTGTGCGGACCCCGATATCCAAAATGGAAAATCTTAAATGCAACCGGGATTACGTTAGGACGATAATGATGAAGGGATTAGAGAATAATGGTAGCTATGATGTGTCTGCTAGACTCTATTTATTTATTTTATTTTCAGCCTGTAGCGTCTCACTGCAGGGCAAAAGCCTGCCTCTCCTTCTTCCACAGGTCTCTATTTTGTGCCAGCACAGGCCAGTCCTTCCTGTACAAGCCCAGTCCGTCCCGCCATCGTCGTCTCGGCCCTCCACACTGTCGTCTAGCACCTTCGGGGACCCTACGGTTTCTTTAATTTTTTACAAGTTTTAGCCGAAGCAAACAACAGCCTTTCCTTTTTATGATTTGAGCCGCAGTGTATGTACGTATGTTCATCGTCTACAAAATTATGTATATCATATAACTTAGCATAAACTATCCATCTTAATTTGATAATGAAGTATCGTTTGAAGTATCTTAAATGTAAGCTGATTTTCAAGTAATTGGTGACGTCACATACACATCAGTACGACGAGCTGCACGTACACAATGCACTTTTCGTTCAAAAGCCAGAATAACAATAGCGCACGTTCTACTTACTTACCTTTCAGTTTTGGATTGTGATATGAATAAGTACAGAAGCAACCACCAAAATCCACCACTGTATTCTGGCTCCCAAAGTACAAGCCTTGGCGTAGTTTGATAAATAAATAAAAAAAAGTTTGTTTATTGCCAAAAATAAATACATGTTAGAGCTATACCCTGTGGCCCCACACAAGCCTGTCCTGTGGGTACCAAGACAATTACACTCTTTTGCCATATATTGTTAGCTCGGGCAGCATTAACTAACTTTTGCTTAAAACTAAAAACGAGTCTTGCTTTAGATTGGGCGCAAGTACTTTAGTAACTTTTTGTGAAATAGGTACCATTTTAAAATTAAACTTTGTAAGAAAAAAAGGAATAAAATAAAAAAGGCGTGAATGTTTTCTTCGTGATGAAGTTAAATAAATGATTCTATAAAAACGGTCTTCATTAAAACATATGCGTCTGTATATATTCTTTTGTAGCCATTACGGCGACCCGACTTCGTGTGATTAATAGTGGCCGCCGCACTACACAGCAGTTTTACATATTTTAACGGGCGAGTTATGTATGATGTGTGTCACTCAGTCGCTTCAGGCGGGAAACGAGTTTGTGACATACATCTATTTGTTTAACTTGTGGAACTGGTCGGGAATGATGACTTTGCTTTTATAAAGTTTAAGGTTAGTGACCAATTTATAATATAACATGAAGTTTGTTTTAATGAGGCAGAGGTGGAAAGACTTCATTATATTTGGTACTAACTTTGGTCATGACGTCCATTTCATGTCTATACAATAATATATTTCCTTCATACAAATTTGCAATTAGAGAGTTAATGTAACTATCTCATTGGTTCAAAACGGTCGCTTTGACTAAATTTTCTAAGGCTTTGACGGCCCTTTGACCTCGTCGTCTTTAACCTTGTATACTACAAAATTTCAATTCTCTTGTTATCATGGTTTCCACTATTCATTGATACGCTCGAGTTATATGTCTAGATCTCTACCAAAGAACTTGGTACAATTATTTATCTATACATGCAAAATATTTTTATTTTGTACAAGGATGTTATTACAAATCATTTGGAAATAAATATTTCCATATATTGTTTAGTTATCAAAAAGCTCGAGCTCTCATGATATGCAACAGCACTTCGAAACTAAATGCTCTCGCTGGTCTAGTGTGTCATCCGTCTAGCACAACACTTCTGCTAACACAACTTTAATTATGCTTTAAATTTATCTGAAAAATGATGATGTATAAAAATAATGTATATAGCAGCCAGATCTCAGCACAATCGGCTAGTATGTATAAAACTCAAATTTACGTAATTGTCACATCAATTTAATAATTGGACAGCAATAAACGTTGGGCAGTAATTTAACTGTAGACCTTATATAGCTACATGAGCTGAGACTGCGGCTACACCCAAGTTTTATACGGCTACTGTTCCGTACTCGTGGCCCTCTCCCGACCCCCTCGCCCCAATGATGTTAAAAATGCATAGCCTTTCTCGATAAATTAGCTATTCAATAAAAAGTATTCTTCATATCGGACGGTCTTAGATTAACGTGCATTCAACCAAACAAACAAACTCTTCAGCTTTATAATATTAATTCAGAAGTATAGATAAACCTATCTACAAAACACATATACCTTGTCATATGTAACTTCAATAGTGAGACTTCAGGGGCGATTGCCCCTGACCTCGTTCACGAGGATATTAAAGGTTAATCCTTCCATCCTTCCTTTCATAATAATAATAATTATACTAAGCCGCTTATGAAAAATATACCGCGAACTTAATATAAGAAGATTTCATATAAAATTCCATGCTTGCATGAAGTTATTTCTAAAGTAACGAACTTCCTATATAAACTTATAACCCAAAATTCACCCTCTTAAGGTAATTTTAGCCAAAATAATTTATGGTATGGTAATAAATAACAAAGCACAGCGGTTTGTTGCGTTAAGCCCGTATTTTGTGAGTACATTATGTGATAATATAATTTGTGATATTTTAAATGCTCGAACAATATTTGAACGTTGTTAAAAGTATGTTTATTTTTTGTATATATTTTCTTTCATAGATTTTAATTATAGCAAGTCTCTGAAATAAGTAGTCATTAGTCATATTTTCTTCAAAATAATTATTTCGATAAAAAAATGTTTTCAATACGTTTGACATTTTGAAACTTTTTACCAAGATGTGTGCCGAGTCTCAGTCTTGATAATTTTGCCTACTGTTTCAATGTTTATTAAAGCTTGCCTGATGTCGAATTCATTCCAAAATGACAAACAGTAAAAGACAAAGTGGCACACAATTCAATGGTCGTGTAATAAAACAAACCAAAAACGATAATTATTAATTCGTAGAGAGGACATACAAACGATTAAAAAAAAACCTAACAAGTCCGCCAATACATACGACTACATATTATTTATAATATACGAGCTGCCACTAAGTTTCTAGCGAAACTTGCAGATTACCTAATTGCTTATTGCCTGGCAACCGGCCAGTTTGCCCCACATATCCTTCCCCTTTCGCCAATGGGAGTTACACTAACCTAGTTAAACTTTCGATGGACTTGCGACTAGATGCCCGAAGTTCGAAATAGTTCATTAATTTTATGATATTGGTTGGATAAAGCGTGTGTATATTCTAAAGGCCTATCCACACGACACGATTTTACATCCAACTTGACTAAATCACTTGATGAAATCGTGACGTGTAGACGCCAGTCGTCCAACTCAAGTCCAACGGGTGGGCGGTACAACCAGATTTTAACCAATCGGGTGGACGGAATGAAAATCAGTGATTTGATTGTGTCGTGTAGACCGGCAAAGTCAATTCGATTGAAAATTTGATCAGTGGTAAAATTGTGCCGTGTTGATGGGCCTTAAGAAATAGCCACAGTATTCACCTGCTTCGCGTATGTTCGAGTTTTGAATAAAAGAAAGTATTACTATTTAGGCCAGCCTCAAATTGGACGCGCATGCCTGATGTGAGGGAGGCCTTACTGTTTACTAGTAAATTTGCTAAATAAAATACTATACCTCTTGAAAATCGAACCCGAGACAACTAAACTTATGCGCGATAAGACACTGCTCCGCCATTCATGCTTTCCAGTTTGCTTAGCACTACTAATATAGTTTGGATATAATACATACAAATCAAATTGATTTGCTACTATATCCAAAAGTGTTAGTTAAAATCCCATATCATTGTTAGGAGCATATCTTCAACTTTGTCGAATTGGACTTGTCAAAATCTAGAGTTGTGTTACCGAAGCAATCAGAACAGTCAGGTTACTTATAGAGACACTGTGCTCTTTATTGGAGATTGTTAATCTTTCCATTATGCCAAGTGGTTCGCTTCTATACAGTCAGTATTTCGCAGCGTGCCCTCCGGGCTTGAAAGCCTCGATAAGTTGGATAGCACCTTTGGCCACTTACTTCTTATTTTTCCATTATAAATCATAATGTCGGTTCCACATTTTTTGTGTCGCAAACCTTCACAAATAAGCATGAACGTTATCGTTTTCGCTGAATTACAAGCGATCCCACCTGTTACTCGATTTGAATCTTATTTTTTTCTGCAACTACATAGAGTATGCGCGACGTCACTGCGAAAAAATCCACATTTACGCCATTTATGGAGCGCTAGGCCCCTTAGTGTTGCTTTGTATTTTACTATAGCAGCAGTTTCGACGTCCATTTTGCAGCATATTAGACTCCGGTTGTGTGACCCATGTATATCTCTATATATCCGTGAATGAATTCAGGCTATAATTTCACTGCAGTGCCACCATAACAGAGCAAAGAAAGCTGAGGCCACACCAATCTAATTTGCTATCCATATCGCACAAGGCTCTTCTCGATCTGTCCTTCAACACTCAAGATCTTTTCGTCCATAAACCTTGGCTAACCACACTGAATATGACAAGCATCGCTTAAACTCATGTTTTTATATTGCACTTTGACAATACAGGACCTTGTTATTCTGCTCTTCACGACTTCAGTGGGAACGTACAAGGAATAGAGTGATGTATATGCGAACTACATGCAATTTCGAACGTTCCAGTTTTCGCTGGCGACCCCTTGGCGTTAGGAAATCACTGTAATATTTCACAGCTGTAGGTTGTTCACCTGTGTCCCTTACTATGGGGATAGCTACATAACTATTGTGAATGTAGTTTTGATCGCTGACTGGTAGTGAGTAATCAGAGTGGCATTTAACGGCAATCAATTCAATTGTCTGTTCAATTTGCACCGATGTTGTAAGTTAAACTGCATCGCAGCTTGGCTCAGCATCACTTAGCGTTATCCACAAATTGCTCTGCCACGTTTGGATTATTTGTTTTGTGTGTCCGTTGGTTGTGTGTTTTTAAAGTTTGGCACCATAAAGGATAAATTCATAGTGCTCATGTTGACTATAAAAACTATTATTAAATTAAACGCCCACTTTTTTTTTCCGGTGTTTTGATCCCACGTAATAGGTGGCGAGCCTATTGCCGCTTATCGGGATATTTTGTTTGCCAGAGCCTCGTCCGTTGATCGGCAGGTGCACCACTTGCAGGTGAGGTTGGCTTGGGACTCTAAGTTCTTGTTGGGAACCCTATGCACCCTATGATTGCTTACATATGAATTATAACCACACTTGTGTCGCTTTTTATAAGAGTTATTGTAATAATACACCTTACAAAACTTCTGTTAAACTCAACACTACACCTTCTATCGATAGTTAACGACGATATCCATGGTACGGTACCGGTAGGTACTTGTAAATAACACCCTAAAGTTGTTTGTCACTTTGAAGCCATATTTCTGCGAGGAAATTAGGACACCTAGGATGTCGCTATAATATATGGCGTGTTCGGCGCTTGAACAACATTTGCACGGTTGTAATTTAAGTAGGTTCATTTGGAGTTACCTAGTAACACAACATACATACATAACATAGTTTTGGCTATATATGTTGACATATAGTGTTGACAACATTTTTAAGTATTAATTTTCTTTTTAGTTATCAAGTATTGATGTAACTACACGGATAACAGACATGCTGATATTTAGTATAATTAGGTAAGTGTACGACGGCAGCGATAGCCTAGTGGAGATACCAACGGACTGCCATGCAGAGGGTATCGCGTTCGAATCCACGGCGCGCACCAATGACTTTTCGAAGTTATGTGCGTATTAAACTGTTAATTATCGCTTGCCCCGTTCCTCGGAGAGCACGTGAAACCGTCGGTCCCGGCTGTCATGAAGCTCTTTGACAGTCGTTACGGGGAGTCAGTACCCTCAAATAAACTGATACTAGTCTAAGCCATGGAATATCGCTATACCTTTGGATTGTGGAGGTCAGACGGCAGTCGCTCTGTGGTAAAGTTGATATTCTGTCATATATCGTTAGACCAGTAAGCGGACCCCGAGCTCCAATGCGTGTAAAGCTTGGATGCAACCGGGATAACCCTAGGAAGATGATCATGATGATGTAAGTGTACATCGCTGACGGTAATCAGTAAATGTTACTTTAAATACCATTTTAGTCGATTACAGGTAAGTCGTTGCTTGCAGTAAATATGTTCTACTATTTTACTTAAATACACCTCATTCACGCAGGTTTTTAAAGTGGCATAAATGCAGAGCGAAGCGCAGATTAAAAACCTCACTGCAGTGAAATATAAATACTATAACTGTAAAAATGGTCTGCAGAGTTATTATTCATACAGGTAATCACATCTTTCTTTTAATATTTTTGCTAACTACCTTCAAAGTTTCAATCACAATACAATACTCCAAAATGACGGAAAAAAGAAGGTATTAAGGACGGCGACGTAAAATAAATAATTATTTAGATTTAAGTAGATAATTATTTACAATCTGACGATCAAAAACACTGCCAATATTTAAAAAGCTCGTAAAGGAACATTACCTACTTGTCACTGTAACAACAACCAATCCTGTTACATGTATGTAAAATATACATAATGTATGTATATATGTATAAAATATATATTTATTTATTTATGTACTTGTTCTATCTATGTATGTAATTATATCTAAATATTGTTTATATTAATTTAGTTTAGTTAGGTTAATTTTAGATTTAAGTAGCTAGTCTTAGTCTTAGTATTGTACGCCCGCATACTACCTGTCCATTTAGACGATACTGTCCGTCCATGGTTGTCTGGTAGAAATCGCATTATGCGATAAGACCGCCCGGCCCTTGTACTTACCATTAGTATATAAGTAATTTACTGTACCTACTTGTTCTGTAATTACTGGTGTACAATAAAGAATTAAATAAATAAATAAATCTGCACAAAAGCGTAGCCGACACTGGTAACTCGTATGTCGTGCGACAAAGTCGTGCTCTGTAGAAAATATGCAAAATCTATGCATCTGGCCTTAGTCTGCACATAAATACTTGAATTTATTATTAATACGGTAAGTTACTAGTTCAAGTCTCTAGCGATACTTGCAGATTTGCCGATTGCTTACTGCATGGCAAGTTGCCAGTTTGATCCATGCTTCCATTCCCTACCGTCGTCCGATAGTTACACTAGACTTGTTTAAAGTTAAGATGACCTTGCGATTATATTTCCTCTTCCAATAATTTGTGATGCACTGCCCTACCCTTGAATATTATATCTTCAAAGAAATAGTTTAAAACTACGTTAGTTTTGTTTAGCTTTTGATTATTAGGAAGCATAACTTTTTAATTACTCATTACTACGAATTTTTCACAAACTTTTATTTAACTTGCACTGTCGAATATCCTCAAAAGCTTTGAAATCAATCTACGGTTTACGAATTTTATCGCGATATATTGGTTTTAGTTACTTAATTTACATTTAAACAGAATGATCTAGTGGTGTCGGCAGACTGAATTCAGTCTGCCGTGACCACGGTTCCTATAAAGATACTGAAACGTCGGCAAGTAATAATAAAAAAATGTAGTTCTAGATTATTCGGTTTATATGTAAATTAACTAAAATAAAAGAATCCGTAAACCGTAGTTTGATTTCAATGCAGTGGCGGCGCTAGACCACATGTGGACGTCGGCGACATCAAGTTCGCGAGGCCTTTTAAATCGATGGCGAGGCCCCGTTTACTGCGTAGTAAAAAAAACCGTTAAAATTAAGTGAGCTAACGTGTTCGAAAATAATTAAAGTTATTATCATTTGCTTAGCTTTTTCCCGAATTGTTCGGTGTCGGCTACCTAAGCCAGGATGATGGGCGAAATGAAATTAAGTATGTAACTTGTAAAACTTTTTGCGAGGCCCCCTCAGGCGCGAGGCCGTCGGCGGTCGCCGACGTCGCCGACGCCTAGCGCCGCCACTGTTTCAATGTGTAACATTCGCGTAAACCCAAGAAGATACTCTCCTCAAAAGCTTTTTGTGTGTCGGTTTATTTGTTGTTAATACAATTATATACAAAGCATCACCTAATTCTACAGGATTATACCTATTCACTCTATAGGATTATACCTATTAACTCCCGAGCAAGCAAATCCTGGCCTATTATGAGCACAAACTACTTAAGCTTGTTTCTTCTCAATGTTTACAAGACTAAAGAAAACTAATTTTATTAAAATAACTATTTTATCTACAAAATCCAAATCAACCAAATAACACTTACACAACTCGAAAATCAAACCCAAAAACATATCCACGAATTGTTGCACCATTCTCGCACTATACTTGCTGTCCTTTTCACGCATAAGCAGAGAATCAAAGTTTATCATAGTAATAATTTACTTCAAGATAAATATATGTTAATATTGTAGTGTACTGCAATATAAACTGCATTGCGGTACAATGCTAACGGGCTCTCAACTCACTTTATTTAAACCAACAGATTCAAATTTCAAAAAGCTTACTACACTTACTTAAAGAAGGTCTTCATGACCTACTATTTGCAACACGTAAGTCATTTTAGCTAACTTGAAGTAGATAGTATATTTTTCGAAAGAGTGACTTTCACCATTCCAGGATTTCATCCAGATAAATCCAAAATAAGAAATACATTTTTGTATAACGCTACCTGCCAAGTAATTTAGCCGGTTCTTATTACGTCGCAAGGAAATTGGCTCTCACTATACTGCCAACGCAAAAGTACTGTTAAATCAAACGCTACAATATTTCTTCAAAATTGGCACAGAATTTTCATCTCACAAATGCATATATATGAGTATAAGAGCCAAGAAAACTTAGTTGAAAATCGTTCAAATCTATTAAAAGTACATTTTCGTATGGAGGTTGTATACTGCCTTAAACTCGATATTATATTTTATCAAATTGTACGACACTCGGGGCCCATTTCAGCTCTCCGTGATGGCTGAATTCAAAAACTCTATTTACTTGCACGTGTCTTCAAATGACCTTGTTATATAAAATCTCAGTAGAACATGACTAACAGGAGATGAGAAATATTTTTAAAGTTCTTTTATATTTACGTACTGATATAGAACTAGCAAAAACGTTTACTGTATAACCCAGTGAGGTTTAACATGGCGCGGGAGTAGTCTCTTTATATGAATTGAAATGGAGAAAACTAGTTAACAACCTTAGGAAGTCTACCCGAGATTGAACGTTAAAATCTTTTTATATAAATTCGCATTCATATTTTATTTTCGTCACAATAAGTAAAAATCCACTTCGAATTAGAATCCTTTGTTTAACGCTATCGGTTATTGGCTTAATGCGATTCTATACAATGTACTCCACGATACTTTACCACGATTCAATAAATGTTCATAAAAATATACAATGAAATGAACAATCCATTCGATTAGCGTACTGTATAGAAACAAAACAATTCAAAAACTCTCCACAAAAAGTCTGAATTATAACGAGAGTGCCGACGTATTTTCTGCGTCAACTAGGCACAATATAAACAATTTTGAGTAATTTTGTGTAAAGGTTTCGCAGAATTAATCCTGTTTGGAGTTCGGACTATGCTACAAAGGGATTATTTACTAAAGACCGTTAATTTTTTGTACGCCACGCCGGTAGAGGTAAAAGAGAAACCGCTTAACACGTTCAGTGCCCAGGACTCGGATCCGAGTTCAACAATTCATATATTGCTATGCCCAGAACTCGAATCCGAGTCATGTCTATAAGTAGTTATGGCCGACTTCTAACAATGCCCAGGACTCGGATCCGGGTGCAAGTCGAACAATAGAAATACGCGTCATTGTTAACTTAGGGTTGTCAAATCCAAACCATGCGGCCAACTGAGCATTTTTACCAGTTGTTATATCATTCGTACCTAATCTTCCGAAATAATTTACCTATAAGCGAAGTTTATGATTATACGTCTTGCTTAATACAGAAATAATAATCATAATAATGAACAATTATTGAACAAGTGCCGTATCTACACATCGTACACACGTAAATTGGTACGCGCAAATATTTCACTTGAATGTTAATCATAAAATTTTTGAATTATTTGATGTTGTTTTGCGTCAATAAAATATGATTATGTAGATTCATAACCTACACGCATAAAACTTAGTTACGACTAGCGAAAAATAGTATAATAATATCATGATTATTTGAGTGTTCGTATTAGATTTGCATTTTATGACGTACTTACCTATACCTACATCTAAAAACAAATTCGTATCTTTTTTAAATAATGGCATCCTGTATTTATGATTTTAGAATATATTTTAAATTACTAGGTACCTATAATAAAAAAGACGATAATACCAAAAGGGATGTAAGTTCATTGTGATCTCCAATGCAGCAGTCTCAGATATAAGAAATTCGTGACTATACTTCTAGGCTGATACTGATAATAATGAGCTAAATAATTTTGCACGCAAATCAGCAGAAGAAAATGATCATGGTATGACCCAGAAGTCATAAACCATATTTACCTGTGTATAACAAAGTTACTAGAAACAAAAGGACACGTGCGCTTCATTTTTTTAGTACATAACAAAGGACGCCGACGCCGACAAAATATTTTCAAGTTTAAAATTGTTCTCACGACTTTTAAATGAAAACAAAGCACTTCGGCGACTTTGTTATTGCGGCACCTAAGCGGTCTAAAAATTGTTAGCTAACGAAGACAATAAATACCGACAAGCTTTGTTCTATGATTTCTATTTTATCTAAACGTTGTAAATCCTTCTCCGATATTTTCAATGAAAACAAGAACATCGTTATAAATTATCGAGGCAACAGATGGTTGGCGAACGATCTCAATCAATACTGACAAGCTTTGTTCTATCATTCCTATTTTATCTAAACGTTGTAAGTCCTTCTCGGACATTTTCAATGAAATCAAAAACATCGTTATAATTGTCGAGGAAACAGATGTTCGGCGAACGATCTCAATCAATACCGACAAGCTTTGTTATAAGATTTGTTACCCTAAAAACTAGGAGTAAATGAAGACGAAATAATTTGATTTTAAAATATACTTTTATAAATAAAAATCATTAATCATTTGCTGTTTATTTCACTAGAACAAAAATAAAAAAATAACAAGTCATTTTGGACAGCCCTGCGCTCGCGCTTGTGAACTCGAATATGGGACCGTGGGCATAGCGGCGCACAAGCCAATTCGTAGAAAAGCGAAAATCGCATCGACTACTAAATAAACTGATCGTGTTAATAGTGGTGTGTTATTATTTTATAGCGATATGTAAAAAGTCTAAAATATTGCGCATAAGCTATTTCAGAGGAAAGACAATTCATTGACAAGCCACTTATGTCTACACGTAGTATATGGGGTGTAAAAAGACCCTTAACGAAACCTGAAACCCTATTTAGGTACCTGGCAGTATACCTGGACAATTATTGGTTGAGGAGAAATTAAGGCTAAAAGTCACCATATAATTAATAATATTATAATATAATTATATTAATGCCATTCGAGTGGCCGAGTTTTGGGCCAAATTTATATAATGTGTTGCCATCGACACGATAAGTAAGTAAGTACCATATAATTAGGTACAAAATCGATGTATTTACCCTCCCAATTTGTTCTATAGATGGCTTATTCACCCATGGATAAGTAGGTATTCTGAGCATTGCACGCGCAAACTTTTAATTGCGGCTTAAAAAATGTGTCTACTTAAAAATGATCGTTTTCCAGGTATTGTTTTGCTTAGTATGACTTGGCATGATGTCCAAAGCGAACTTAGCTTGGCTTGGTAATGTGTATTGGGACACCCTGTATGTTTAATCCATTTATAAGTGCTCACTCTCTAAAGTCTTTAGTTCCTAAGTTACATTACGTCATTTTCTTGATTTGTTATAATTTTTATAGTATGATAAGAAAAGACGCAAAATAAATTATTTCTCCTGCTTACCTACACCACAGATAATATCCTACACTAAAGCATCTCAATATTTAGCTCATCTACATTCATTTTCAAACGCAAAATATATTCTATAGTTTAATTATACCCGTTAACTGATAAAAACCCTTAGAGAAAATATTTTATCCATTTAGCATAATATCGCTTCACGTGGGCGTATCTAAAACCTCGTGGGAGCAATACGCCGCACAAACGTCTACTCCGAGCGAAATACGTTCAAAATTCATAAGCTGACTGTTTATTTATACAGAATATAAGCAGCTTCGGCATGTTTTAAGCTCGCGTGACAGAGCAATCATGACAACGCTATATCATAGTCGGGAGACAGATGTGGTCTTCCGCTAACTATAGTGGTTTCTGCTGACCTGACTGTGGTGATCATACCTTGGGACCGTGGATATAGCCGAGAGTATTCTCGATACATTTCTCATTTTGCACATCAACTTGCCCCCCTCCCCCCTCCCCTAGACTATCGGCTGGCGACGCCCTTGAACAAATGTTCTCCAAAATCCGTTTATAATTTCGTCATTCAACAAATTCTCGCAGAATTCTGCAGCCGCAGAATCAATGCAAAAAAAAACATTTGAAATATTATACAACTTTACATTATTTGCAACACAAATAAGACTTAGGCGAAATACCTTTTCTTTCTTTTAGTTAGAAGTTGGAAAGAATTTTAATAATTCGTCAGTTTTGCGGACGTCTCATCCAACGGTACATGGTTTTCGCTTGGCAAATTAAAAACTTGTAATGTTTTAGGTGCTCGTTAGGTTTTATAATTGTTTAATGTAATCTAAAGACCAATTCTCGTATTTTATATGCCATTGGAACTGTATTTTGAACGTAAACATTATCCACAATAGTATTAGACAATACATGCCGCATGCTTACTGCGTAAGTGTACCACTATACATACATTAATTAAACAAGACAATACTGTAGATCAGTCGGTTAATAGCCAAGTTACCTATCACAAATGGACGGTCAAAGCCCATGGGTTGTTAATGGGTGGTTAATTAAGTAGTAAGTATCAACCTTACACGTGTCTTTTGTGAGGATTATAACAATACGTATGGGCGGTTTCAGATTAGCGTTTTATACGCGCGTATAAGCTCGTTTTTGGAATCGTATGTAGGCGCGTATAGGCGCGCCTTTTGGCACACGCGCAACTCGTACGAGCGTTGACGCGCTTCTAAGCTCGTGTTAGCGCGAGCCGTCAGAATTGATGTTGACACTGACAAGATGTAACTACCGTTTCGAGCGAACACGCCGAAATATATCCGTTTACGCCAATCCGGTTTTTGGAAGCGCGCGTGTAAGCGCGTATGGTGAAACGACCGTATACGCGCAGATAAATACGCTAATCTGAAACCGCCCTAACTGAATGTACTGGAGATTTGTTTTGTTTTAGGCAGATGTCATCATCATAACAGCCCTTTGCACTACTGGATATATGTTGGCCACTTCACAGTATCATTGTGACCATTGTGAGCCAATAGAAGGATTTGATCTAATATACCACGCTGACCAGACGAGTTGATATAGGGTTACATGTCGAGGTTTACGTCTCTTCCCAAAGTTACTATTTGGTTCGTGCGTCTTCCTTGGTCACCTACACGCACGAAATCATTTGAATGCATTGCAAGCGACGGTGACCACGCACCTTTCTTTCAACCACAAGTGCCTAACGGCCATTTTCAATATTCGATCCATGCGTGGACTTTGAGATTCGAGATTCGTGTTTGACATATTTTGTATGGAGCTTATGTCAAAAACGTATATAAAATCTACAGATCTATCTATAGTTCGAATATTGAATAGGCTAGTTGACAAAAAAAAATATAAGTCCGTCCTTTAGATTATTCAAAAATAAGCGATACGTATTTTTTTATTTGTAAATTAAACCAAAAATGACCAAGATATAGCTCATTAAAGTTACGTATAACGTCACACCGTGCTACATTTTTTCGCACTAGATGACGTGACACGTAACTTTAATGGGCTATATCTTTGTTATTTTTTATTTAATCGAAAAAAGAAAAAAATACGTGTCCAATATTTTTTTATAATCTAAAATACGGACTAAATAAAATGTAATTATTTTGACCCTGGAAACTACCCTATTCCATAGTAAGTGAAACAATTTTTAGCTACGTATCATCATTCTCCTAGCGTTATGCCAGTTTCAACCTGCGATCCGTTTAGCTACGGACACATATGCTATATATGTTTTTTTATTTTATCTGATACATCCAGTATTATTAAATAACACAAATCACAATACCTCATCTCACTCCTTAGGTCACCCATCATCCCGAACGAAAACACACAGAATAATGCATCACACAGCGTCCATTCCGTCGAAGCTTGGGCTCTACAAGTTTAATGTGCACAACACCCTGTAGAATAGGATCGGAAGAAGCGTTATACGATTCATACATTTTACATGAATCAGATTCAACCGACGGACGTGTGGTCCAAGCCGAATGTGAGTGAATGTTCAAGAGATACTTCATAATACGGACATCTTTTATGTATTTTTAACCGTATGCAATGCATAATATATTGGTTTGAAAAGTTTTATTTTATTTTAAACTAGTCGACACCAGCGGCTTCGCACGCACATATTTTCGAATTTCCCGTTTTGCCCGATCCCGTGGGAATTTCGGGAAATCCCGTCTTAGTGCACCCCTATGGTGCCCAAGGAATATACATGGTAAATTTAATCTTCTTACGACCAGTAGTTTCGGCTGTAGCGTGTCTGTCAGTCAGTCAGTAACGCAAGGATTTTATATATTAAGATATCTTGTATGTCTATCCATATATATTTACTCATGGAATCTTTTTTGGGTCTCACTGTTAGTATACTTTGCCGCAACCTTGCTAGAATTGATCCGACGTTTTGTGCTGGAATGTCATGCCAGCAGCAAACGCTGCTCCATTTGCCACTTTACTCAAGACCGCAGTTATAGCAAACGCATCACCACGAGATACGTCCTATATCCTGTATATATGTTGTAATATGATTTGTAATTGCTCGTATTCCCTTCAGGAGATGATTCTAGGTGCATACTGGAGTGTTTCACCCCCTACATATAGGGGTCCAAAATGCACCATTTTGGAATAAAACGGTTTTTAAGATTTTTTTAACCAATTCCAAATTTTTGTTATTTTTAAAAAGGTGGTCCCTTATTAAGTAATTCAATATTTGTTTGCAAAAGATAGATAGATAACTAAGGCAAGGCTGGCACAAAACCTCAAACTATACTAACTATATCATCTTCGTCATCGTCCAAGCAATTAGAGCAGATGCATACAAAAAGTTGCCTTAAAATCCTTGGTTCGCCAATTACTCTAACCAAACTAGACAGATTATTAGCTTTAAATATATGTTTTCCAGTAAAGATTGAAAATAAATGATTAAGAATGGAAAAGCTTTTATTACAAAAATGGCAAAGATATTATTATCAGAACTTAAAAGGTTTCTAATAGAGGTTGTGTCTTTCTACACCTTGCCCATAACCTTCCCATGGTCCTACCAACCTTATGGTTATAACGTGTATCTTTCTACAGTGTGTTGTTTTTTGTTACAGAGCCAGTTGTGGGACGAGTACGCGCTAGAGGACGCCACCTTCGCAGAGTGCAGCATCAACAACGCCAACCACAGCTTCCAGGTAACATAGTTCATTTATAACTTACTATACAAGTTCATTTAGCGGGTCTTAATCGCGATAACTTATATACAGAATGTAAAAAGACCCTTAACGGAAACTGAAACCATTTAAACCATTAAACCATTTAAACCATTTATTTACTCACAAAATATGGGTAGACATACAGGTGGTAAACATAATATTAAGTATCCACATATTAACCATTACTGGCGTGTGAGATTTAAACTTACTTATACAGTTCGATACATTATAATTTATATTCAAAGTTAAGATTACAAAATACAGTTAAATAAAATACAAACAATAAAAAAGATAACAGGCATCACAGAACACTTTACATATATTATGAGGGATTAACTGCCAAGTCGTAACATGCAGACTTAGCGGTCAAGGTACTCCTGGACGCTATAGAAGCACCTATCCGCCAGCCAGGCATATAACTTTCGACGAAAGATAGTTCGAGGCATATCCCCCAAATCCGTTGGCAATTTATTATATATTTTTATTGACATTGGATAGCAATTCCTTCTGTACAGTTCTGTCCTTATACTAGGTAATAATAATTTATCTGGATAGCGAGTATTAAATTTACAAAAGTCACCCAAATTTATATATAGATTTTATATAAAAAAATAAACATGCTAGGTGCAGTGAGTAGCTTCAATTCCTTAAAGAGAGGCTTACATGAGGTTAAAGGATCTACGTCCCATATTGCCCTAATACACCGTTTTTGTGATAAAAATATTTTATTAAAATTAACTGTGGCACCCCACAATAAAATACCATATCTAAGAATTGATGCCACATAATCATGATATGCCTGAATAGCAATTTTCTGATTTGATATTTTTGTTAATCTCGAGTGCATATACATACCTGTTTATCTTTGAACATATTATATTTATATGCAACTTCCAGGTTAGTTGATTATTAAGGTATATACCCAGAAAGGTCAAATTCTGTGATTCTAGTAGTGTCTCGTTCCTATACTGTATATTTAGACAGTTGTGGTTTTTTTTTCTATTAAAGAAATGTATATATTGAAACCACATATTGTACTAATCATTGCGAACATTTTTTACTTCGGTACCATACCTGGGAATTCACTGGTTCAGGAGATATTAAGGCTCAAAGTTACTATGCAACTTTTGTAATCAGGTGCAAAATCGATGCATTTACTATGCCAACCTGTTTCTAAGGATATTCTATGCACCCATGGATAAGTAGGTATTTCGAAAATTGCACGCGCGCACTTTTGATTGCCATTTAAACATGGGTTGTATTTAACTGTTAGTCAAAAATACTAATTTTCCACCAAAAATACTAATTGCACCACTAAGCTAAGTTGACGGTGCCCTGCTTCGCAGGGCTCCTATTTTTGGGAACAGGGTCACAAGAGAACCTAACATAACCTATTAAGTTTTCTGAGTGGATAAGTTTCCCGAGCAGACGAAACTTTTTCAAATGATATTTTGTAAAAAGATCATCATATTTAGTGTATAAATAGTATTTTAGTGTGCAAGTCAGTATTTTAGTGAAATAATAAAGTTGTTTTGCGTAACTCACTTTAGTGTGTTACATAACATTTTTGATACGCTGTTAAAAATATCCCTTTAAAAATGTGTCTATTTGAAAAAAAAAGTCATTTCCCAGGTTTTATTTTTGCTTAGTATGGCTTGGCATGATGTCCAAAACGAGTAGACTTCAGCTTGGTGATGGGTCTTGTGACAACCTGTATTTAAAGTCACTGCACACAACTCAACCGTTACCAGTGGGTCGAAATGTCGGAGTTACAGAGGTATTTTTATCTCTCTGTAATTCCATTTCAACCGACGTGGAACGGTTGTTGTTGCGGAGGGACCTAAAGGAACTTTTATAATAGTATATAAATAGGGAAAACGTTAAATCTTTTATTTATAACGATTGTAGAGTAGTTAGCAACTAGGTGAATTGGATAGTTCACCCACTAATAGTACGCTCTCAATTAAATTAACACAAAGTAGTGCCCTTACCAAAAAACTACCTCAAACATCTTGAACTGAAGTGGGCACCGGAACCTACATTCACCTTTATTGGCCTTCTCATCCAGATAAATTAAAAATAGAACAAACCTTAAACGATGTGATAACCTTAAGGGTAAACTCGCATTTGTTCGATGAGCGTATAAGTGTGGCGTAGAAGTTGCGACAACGTAGCGTACGCGTCGCGTTGTCGCGGTGTTTTCTCTGCAGTCAATTTAACTCAGCGCCAACGTGGCTAATATAATTTGACTAGAGGACGCCAGCAGCTACGCCTGCAATTTTTTTTTAGTTACCCTTTTGGCCGATCCCGTGGGAATTTCGGAAATCCCTTCTTAGTGCACCCCTACGGTCCCCAAGGAACATAAATGCCAAATTTCAGCTTCCTGCGCCCAACAGTTTCGGCTGTAGCGTGTCTGTCAGTCAGTAAGTAACGCAATCATTTTATATATTAAGATATAAATTGGTAAACTCAATGCCATTGAAATTTTTGAAATTGAAAGTCAGGTGCATTTCAAGCAATATAACGAAACTTATAAGAAAGTGTTGGTCGCAAAACTCCTTTCAAATGAAATGAGAAGTGTGACAAAAGTGGCCCCTCGTATTAAAGCTAATTCGTAGCACTCTGCTACGAAATTATATCGTAGAAGTGGCTACATTTTCTGTTTCTTCTTATGTTAATAAGATATGGTGTAGTGGCTTTAGTAGTCGTCTCCTTACTGACGACCGGTTGTCGCCGCGGGAGTGTAAGCGACTGCTACGCCGAAGGTCGCGAGTTCGATTCCCGCTCTAGTCAAACATTTGTGTGCATGAACATGGATGTTCGTCTTGGTCTGGGTGTTTCTATGTATAATATGTATGTATTGACAAAAAAAAGTATGTATGTATGTTTATCCATTGTCTAGTACCCATAGTACTAGCTCTGCTTAGTTTGGGACTAGATGGTGTTGTGTGAATGTGGTAGAATATTTATTATTTATTTATTATTATTTACTGAACACTTTATGTCTGAATGTTCTTTGTGTCCGTTTTTATTTCATGTTTGGCAAGTGGTCAGTTTACATCTGCCGTATATAGATGTCAATTAAAACATAGTTTATGGAATCCGTATGTATTCGTAGGAGATTGTTATTTAGAATTTCTCTCCTCAAAGTAATTACTAGCGTAGGTTCGGAGCCTATGAGGCTGGTTGTATTAATTACATGTAAATTATTATACTAGAGGCAACCATAGCGTAATGGAGAGACTAACGGACTGCTACGTAAAGGGTCTCCGGTTCAAACCAGTGGCGTCCACCGTTGACTTTAAGTTATGTGCGAATAACATTGTTAATCATCGCTTACTTAGCGACAAAGGAAAATGTTTTCCTGAGACATACATACATACATAGACTCACGCCTGTTTCCCCGAACGGGCGGGCCGAGGCATATTAAACGCCCACTTTTCGCCAGTGTTTTGATCCCACGTAATAGGAGGCGAGCCCATTGCCGCTTATCGGGATATTTTGTTTGCCAGAGCCTCGTCCGTTGATCGGCAAGTGCAGCACTTGCAGGTGAGGTTGGCTTGGGACCCTAAGTTCTTGGTGGGAACCCTATGTAGGGTACATAGGGTTCTCTTTCGTTTTGTTTTCCTGAGAATCCCCTAAAATGTACATTGCCTTATAATGTTTTGAGGCAATTTGTATTTTAGAGAATTCTCCATAATGAGAGAGAAGACATGTGGAGTCTGTCCACCCGCACCTGGCTAGCGTGGTGAATTTATCCATTCTCGTCTAATGATTTGACTCGTGCTCAACAGTGGGACAGTAAATAATCAGGGCTGATGATGGTTATAAATTGCAACACTAGCCGTATACGACATTTTTGTAATCTCGACAAGAAATTTAAAACTATCACAGATACAATTTCATTAAAATTGACTAAATAGTTTTCAAGAGTAATCTAGCGAATGCAGGTTAACGTTAGATTATTACATTTGGTAGATTTTGGTCATATTTGGACCACTCACTGGCGCAATCTTATTAAGTTGATTTCATCTATATTTATGAGAGATATTGTACTCTACTCGTTAAGCTTATAAAAATATACTTATTACATAGTAATAAGATTAATAAATATGCGTATTTTTTTTGAGTGGGCTCCTTATGTTCACAACTCATTACAGCATCCGCCCTTTGACAATTGTTTCACGAGTAGACCGGCCGAAGTAGTCGGTTAGCAATCAAAGCATCGTGCTCGCGTGAAAGTAAACCATGCAAGAAGCAAGATGTCATCGAGTTTCTTAGATCAATAAATATGCGTATGCCCCTGGATCTTATCACTGCTAGCTACTATCTCATGTCTCTAACTGAAATCATGATTCTAGCGTTATCCTGGATGTATCTAAGACTTTCCCTTTGAATCCCGGGATTAGTTTTCTAGTCTAACAAATTTTGACAGAATATTATATTTAAACATAGCGACTACCGTCAGACTTCTGCAAACCAAATGTAGGGTAGCAATATTCCATGGCTTAGATCAATGTATATTAAGGGTGCTTACTGCCTGCCCAACTTGATCCCTACGAGAATTGAAATGGCATTAGTTATTATTCGAGCAACTTAGCCGCTATTAGAAGCGTATATCCAGACCTTGTTATAAGATTTACGATAGCTAACGATAAATTCATAGCTGGCAGACGTATCGCTTACGTCGTACGTGACTGGAGTAGAACGATTGGAGGTCTAAAAACATGACGCGATACATCGAGCGCTGGCTGAATGTAATGAAGCGGAATGGCGCTTTAATATAAAGGCTTGAGTACAATGTACCGGCATGGTAACGGCGCAGCTGCAGCAAGTCGCTGTCTTTAAGTTGTTAGGTGCCGGCAAGCGCGCTGACTACCTGACGTTCATAACGTGCTATGCGTCTGTACCTACATCTGTACAACGTACTATGACGAGACAGCCGGTGCTGAATAGTTGCCGCACAAAAGCCGACCAGTTGCCGTATTTAAAAGCGTCTTAATAATTATACTTCTGTGTACTTATACTTATGTTTGCCACCAAATTAATCCTCCTCACCAATTTTACAAAAAAATAAAATATAGTATTCCTGATGATGAGGAGACAATTATTCTAATACTACGCTCAAATATTCTATAGCTGATTTTGTACGCGACCAGCTTTTCAACCACAAAACATTGTACGTAAACTTGCACAGATGCGGCAGTTTCCTCAAACAGAACACCCAAAATCGCTGACGTTTATTAGCACTAACCGGTCTGCGCAACGTGAGCAGGGGTCAGCTGTAAAGTTCACTACATTTGTGCACACTAATTTAGTAGTAGTAATGTGCTAGTTTATTTAGCTAGCCAGAGCTAGCCGTATTTGTCGGCTAAACTGATTGACGAATTAAAGTGGGTTACGGATTTTGTCAAGCTAATGTATAAGTTCACCAAACACGATAAAATATAGAGGTAGCGATTACCTACTAGAGGGACTAAGGCTGACTAAGGACCTCTCATTGGCCGTGCACGTTCCTTGAGTGCGCGCCCGGCGTTTGTCTGGTGGTCACTCGGCGTAGTACGAGGTCAATATAGGTGGTCGGGCGTCAATATCGCTTGCTAAATGGTATAGGAAAACATCGTGAGGAAACCTGCTTGTCTGAGAGTCATCTTTTATTATTTTAGTTGGTGCCTAAAAGGTAATATTTTCTCAAATAGAACCCCATGAAAAAAGCTATTCTAAGATGCCCACAGAAAGCACCATGCGTGAAACCACAAGATAGAGCTAACATCAAACAAACAGCAATTTTCAACGATCAATTTTGATGTCTTGTTTACCTCAAAATAGTCTAACCTGAATCACGGGTTTAAAATATGCAGTCACCAACAAGAAGAAGCCAGTAGCAAGCAGTATCTAAGCTCCTACTAGTAACATATTAAAGATACCAAGCAGCGTCAAAGCCTTTATACGAGGAAAATAGTATCGCCTTCAAAGTCTTTTACACTCCATTTTGAACTTAAAGCACATCTTCGTATAACGTGTTCGGTGTAAAATTATTCGCCGCACTAGACGAAGCTCTGTCAACTGAAATATCAGGTTTTCGATCAGCTGCAAAAGGTATTTGAGTTGCGACATACTTCGACGTATGTCGCTCGCTTTGTTGGGAACAATTTCGTTCGGGCTGCTTCGTACTTTATATATGGAAAGTTGGACAAGAAAAATTCAATCCATAGCTAGTAATATAGTACATGAGTGTAGTTTGACCAGTTATTTTAGACACGTGCTTTTTGAATTTATTATAGCAAATAATTTGAAATTTTGATATACCTTATTAGTTGGGGGCTTACAACGTAAAATTAAAATAGTTTATGGGAATTCCCTTTTTAGTGCACTCCTAGGGTCTCCAAGGAACATATATGCCAAATTTCAGCTTCTTGTGGCCAATAGTTTTTGCTGTGCGTTGAATTTCAGTCAGTCAGTAACGCAATAATTCTTAAAATACACATGATATTTATTATTCACATCTTCAATAGTAAATTTTTATATATATATAGCTGTAACCAATTTGGTTTTATTTATTGGGCTCGTGATTTCCCCGTCGTCTGGCGCAGTGCTAGGTGTAATAAGTTGGATGTCATTTGAATGTTTGTGATGCGATCTTTCTAACAACATATACTCCTAGCACAAGTGTCTCTAGATATATATCTAATGTATGACTGTGTAAGTGTTTGCACAAACACATTTTACCAAGAAGAGTTATGTAAAAAGCTTAATATGGTGTTCCTTTTTTACTTTTATAAACATCCATTACCTTGCTTAAGGGAATAATTTATAAATTATACACTTAAACAAAGTAATGCGCACATTGTATTATGATATATACACCTCCATTAATCTAACCCGACATACCAACACCGAAACACAATTACAGCCACAAATACATTCTCTAAAACTCAGCTCGCTAATAATGAAACAAAAAAAAGAATCCCTATTTAGCTACAATTACCCTCGATTTTTAAAACGGACAATTTCAGAAAGGGTATTCTATCAGTGAAGTTTACAAACCCTTAACGTACTTGAAATTAAGGTCAAAATACATTATTTGAAACCCTTTTTTCCGAGTCCTTAAATTGAATTAGACGTGAAAGGTGTCAAGAGCCAATCGGCGATCGGAAAGAGACAGAGTACAGAGATACTCTTCTGACAATAATTAACAACAGCCTGTGACCTTGTTTTGTATTAAAAAAGTAGGTAAGTAAAAATATTTTCAGTGTAGATAGAAAGTCAAATATTTTCAATACTCAGAATTTGCCGATGTTTTTCTAATACAATGCTACTTTTGCCTTTAAAATACTTTTATTTTTGTCGACCTTATTTAACAGAAATGTGGCCCGGGAAAATTAAATTGAATGCGAACTTTCCTGAAATTTCTCTTTGAACAAATAACATGTACAGCTGGCAAACATTTTTTTAAATATATAAACGCCAAATTGTTTAAATTGCTTTACAGTTTGACTGCCTTTTATCTTTCGGGCTCTTGGTTGGTGTGGTGATCGAAACAAGATTAGGTATACAATAATAACTTTTATAAAAGTACCTAAGCAAGTTTGAGGCCACCTGTATAATATCATACATAAAGTATCATATCAGTCAACTAAGCGCAAGTAGCCGTAAGAAACTTTAAATCACTACACCGACCTTAAGCCTCAATCCTCCAAAGCCTCGAGGCCAAGTATATTATACTCAATTTATGGATTGTTTATTCTCTATCAGAATTCTCTCATTTCATTAAAGTCGAATTTAAAAACTACGAATGAAATTCCATTCAAACAAACTTTTTGCTGTAAATCTGAAATATAATGTAAAAGCTTCGAATAACTGTCCACTCAAACAGCACTTATGCACTAAATCTGCAAGACATAAAAATACATACAAGAAAGTTTATATTTGCGCACAGTATTTGCACCTCAAAGTATTTAGCTGCCGCATTGAGACAACTGTAGGCTTCAACGGGAACGTGGTTGAGATAAAAAGCTTTGCTAACGAGAACTACGTCTCTCTCTTCACGACAATTTATTTCACTCTAACGCTGACGAGAGCATCTCCACAGTTATGCCTGTTTTGTGGAGAGCAAACGAGGAATTATTTTTATTTCATTTCTCTACAATACACAGACTGAGGTTCTTTTTACACACATCTGCGAATTATAAAGACACGAAAAGTATGTGATTCGCAGAAGCATTTTGTTCGGAATGCAATGTTTTCACGGTATTCAATTTATCTGGAATGCATTTAATGTTAAATTGAATATTATTAATCTAATTTAAGGAATATAAGATTCTGTGGTCATTAAAATTATTCTCTTTATTAACTAGAGGATGCCCGCGGTTACACCCGCGTTATTTAAGGCTACTGCTCCGCTCCCGTCGCTCATAATGCGATGTTATATAGCCTATAGCCTTCCTCGATAAATGGGCTATCTAACACTGAAAGAATTTTCGGACTAGTAGTTCCTGAGATTAGCGCGTTCAACCAAACAAACAAACAAACTCTTCAGCTTTATATATTAGTATAAGATTGTGTTTTGAGTAATGCTACGCATAGGTTTGATTCCAATATCCTTTAGTTACGAATGTCTTTGTTGCAGCTGTGCCGTAATATCGTCTATTTGAAATAAATAAAAAAACATTAATTTCAGTGAGTAGCACGAGAGCACGTTAAGCCAGCTGTCTCGGCTGTTATAAAAACTTTTACAGTCGCGTAGCGAATTAAAACCCCTGAATAAACTAGCCAAGTCCGAGTTGGCAGACTGCACATGTCCTTCGAGAACATTATAGAGAACTCTCAGACATGCAACCGGAACCCCCTCGTGGGATCTCCACCTTGTCGTGGTGGGGGGGCTCATTAACCGTGGTTAGGTCACCCACGGTGAAACTAAGCGAGAACCCGGGAGTGGACGCTCCGCGTGGGCTTGACGGAGGCCTGCGCAGGATGCGTGTAAAGGTGCAGGTGCGAGGGACAGTTCTTCTGTCCCTCGCAGTCGGGCGGGGTCGCGGGAGGAGAGGCGTATCGGTATTGCGTTGCCGCGCGCCCTATCTCCCGCGACCAAACGGGGGCGCACCATCGTTGCGTCGCGGTGGGGCCGCAGAGGAAGAGGAGATGCGGTGTTGCGTTGCCGTCCTCCCTATCCGCTGCGGCCGCTGAGTGTTTTCGCGGCGGAGCTCAACACCTTCCTTTGTTCGGGGCCCGCCTGACCATCTAGTGGGCCAATACCCGTCGAGGGGTAGCGAGGAATGCTTCGGCGATACCCGACCCTCCGACACACGGGTACATGAGGAACACGGGTTGGTTTTTAGTCAGTAAAAGTCTGACAGTCCCCTTCGCCCTTCCCCTAAGACGGAGGGACTCCATGAGGATTTTCCAACAAGATTTTACGATACAAAGTGACAGCACTAGCATTTATATTTCCCATCTTTATTTTTGCCTTTAATACCATTTTTCGAAGGCAAAAAGAACCTGGCTTACATATATTAACCCTTGGAAGAAAAATACGCCATAAAACTAGAACGTACTTTTATACAAATGTTCTTCAATATACATAAAAATAACCTGAAAATCTAGGGCGTCCTAAAATATCAAATGATTGTCATTTACATTAAAACAATATGTAAAAATCCAAAAGAAATAAGGGCCGCACTAATGGATTTTAAATGCTCTACGTACAACGTAGGGATGGGCAAACTAAACGGCGCTAAAAGGGTCATTTCCGCTGCTCAGCCTTCGGACATGGGACTCTAGGACTATAGATGGGTGAATAAGAGCCCAACTGGACTTGGAGATTCGGGATACATGTTTGGCATATTTTGCATGTGTCCTCCCGACCGATTTCGGCTACGGTGGCTTGTCTATATTTGGGACTTGCCAACTGCGCGGGACATATTATAGTGCACAATTGTGTGCGCATACATAAGTGCACTCTCTATTCCCTCACTCTCATATTCCGATGGGACGCCACTTGCGACACGACCGGGGAGAGATTGGACGCAGGACCAACGGCTTAACGTGCTTTCCGAGGCACGGGGGTGTAACACCGCCAACAGATATCATATAGATAATCTAAAATCTCAAGACAAAAAAAAAACGAATATTGCATTCAGGGGTAAATTGACCTTTGAAGTAACGGTAGTCTGCATTTGATGGTATTTAAAGCTATAATATAATGATGGTGGCCAACAATGGTATTAAATAGCATAACTAGCAATTGAAATGAACGAAATCATGGTATTATTTGTAGTAAAAGTGTTACTGGGTTTTTCCGAAAACTCCGTAGCACTTAGCAGCCCGGAGTCTGGTGATGTGCTCGTTAACGGCAATAGTCTCGCCCCCTATTACGTGGGACCTATAAATTCATGGCGAAAGGTGGGTGTTATATTACACCTCTGCCTACCCCTTCGGGGATACAGGCGTGAGTCTATAAATAAATAAATAAATAATATAAATCGAATGTATGCTTGTAATATTACTATAATATTGAGCTGTTATTTGTTTAGCTATTGTGTTTTGTTGTGTGCACATATTTGTTGCGTTGCGATCTAGATCAAGACATTGTTTGCGATATGTGATATTTTTTACGATTGTAATGTGTTTTGTGCATTAAATAAACTAAAAAAAAAAATATAACAGGAGACGAAGAAAAGGGCGGCAACAGAAGTGGTTGGCGTCTCGGCTATCACTCTCAGACGCTAAATGAATTGCAACAGGATACTGGGAATACTTTTACTATATATTTTTCTTCTTCTTAGGGGAAAGTAATTGCGCCACGTTAGTCGCTCCAATTACTTATCAAAGGCAAAATACACATGGATATAGGTAATAAATTAGGCAATAATTATCTGTGAAAACATTAAATGATTCTCTAAGAAGGATACGACATCGCGTAGTTACCAAATAGAAAATAATGTATTTGTAACCAAATATATAATAATAACTTCTAATTGTGATAAATGATGTAGCTTCAATATTATTCGGTTTAAATGTAATATCAGTAAAACAAGTACTTCGAGATAGAATCTTGCATACTTTATTTTATTTATTTATTTATAGACTCACGCCTGTATCCCCGAAGGGGAAGGCAGAGGTGTAATATTACACCTCTGCCTTCCCCTGGTCTCGCGGCATAAATGTGCGCGTGGGATTGGGAGGTCTTGGGTTCGATTCCCGGGTCGGGCAAAGTGTTATTGGGTTTTTCCGTTAGGAAATTCACAGTAGCAGCACGGAGTCAGGTAATGTGCCCGCTACGGCAAAAGACTCGCCCCCTATTACGTGGGACCAAAAAATTCAAGGCGAAATGTGGGTGTAATTTTACACCTCTGCCTACCCCTTCGGGGATACAGGCTTGAGCCTATAAAAAAAATACACAACAAATAATCGTTCTCATCACACGAAGATGATTTGTACTCCTTAAAAATCAATCTCACGACATCTAGCCAAGCAGAAATGGTCGGATCTAGCCAAACAATCATGGCCTCTAACCACTAGCCCTACATACATCCAATTACAAAGTCAAGTCAGGTGATATTGACCGGGCACACAACAGGAAGAATGTATCTCCGAAAAGATATAATCCAGACGCTAATTTAGGAGCGTTGTTTCTTGCCGCGCTGTTTACCTAAATTAAACATTAATGTGAATGGAAGATAAAGAAATACGACAAGGAAATTAGGACACGCGTTTGGTCGGTTTAAGGCAACCATATACGTATGCGAGATATTGCTGTACCATGATGCATTTGCATCATGGTACAGCAATATCATTACTATCGGCACAATTTATATCATCGCTTGGTATGGTGGCTACTGTCAGACAAAATTGAAACAATTTCCTATGCATTAATAACCCAAATCAAATAAAAGATGTAGGTTAAGTACAGCACGACCTTTATTACCGATTGAAGCCGAAAAAGCAAGACGTCAAGTAAATACACAGGCTTATACATCAGAAAATTGCAATTAAAAAGTAAATAGATGACTCAATGTCAAGAAAATGTGAATGTTTATGTAATTTGTGTGTGCATGAAGTGTTTCCGTGCCGTGCTATGTTGAGTAAAACATTTGTCAACATACATACATAGACTCACGCCTGTTTCCCAGAGGGGTAGGCAGTGACTACGGAACGCCATTTGCAACGATCCCAACATATCTCTCTTGCATCATTCACTCCCATTAGATTCCTCATGCATGCTCTTCTGTTCGAGGTACTTCTACTTAAGGTTTACTTGTTGATATTTGTCAAGAAGTAAACCTTAAGCATAAAACGACCAAACGAACGCATTTTCGTGAGTTGTGAGTCGCATATGTTGAGTAGCATTATTCAAGCTGCTGTGATTTCAATCAAAAGTCTTGTTTGTGCCACACGGTGGCGCAAAATGAGTTGTCTTTTGACTCGCGCATCATTTCAACCGATATACGCTTAATTGCGGATAGGCGATTTACGTTTAAGTGCGGAATGGCAAGCATGGCGACTGAAATTGCGCCCATCGCATCGACCTGCTGCCTTACGTTCCTTGTAATTCTTAATTTGCTTTAGACTACGTTGGAATACAACAATGGTTTTCAAACATTATTGACTAGAACATGTCATTGTACATAATATGATTTTTATTAACGGATTAAAGCAGTCGATTGTTATTTAAAAAATAGAGAATGTAGTATGAATACCTCTTTTCCTTTCCTCTCATTCCATTTCCAGCAAAAAACAACAAGTGGATAACTAGAAAATGCCCTCCGAAAATATTCACTACCTTCACCAATAAAAATCAAATAACAATCACAACACTAGCCGTGTATCCAACCTAATTCGCTATTCATTGCATGCACAGTGGGCTTATACAAATTATTGGAGCGTATGGGGCCCGAAACGATCCTTACAGTTAACGAAACTGTCGTCTCTGGGGGCTGATAAGGCCTTAGTGGTCGTATTACCCTATTATTGGAGGGTTACCACGGTAAAGACCATTATGTTTTGTAGAGCAGTGTGTTTGATTGCTACAATGTGGTGTGAATACAAATGTAAAGACTGGTTCAAGAGTTGGAGATTGGCTATTTAGATGCTGGTTACATTTGCCTTTAAGTGGCTCTCTGATCGCATAAGCTTGCAGACAATAGTGGAGTATGGCTTCGAATAAAAAGCTGGGTCTACAAAACATCTACCAGTATAAGAAACAATGTTGTCTAAACCTGCTATCATATGCGTTTAACATATAGGATCAAAGGACTCGTCAACACGAATGAAGCAAACTCAAACTCGATAAGGTTATGTCGTTTAATTGCGGAGTTCCTATGGCAAACATCCAACTCCACCATCAAATCAGCTCCTTTACATCATAATATTGGAATGTCACGTGATATACTCATGCATACAACATTTCAGCTCAATAGAAAGCCGGGAAGTACGCAGCAATAGCCTAGTGGGAGACCGACAGACTGCTACGCAGAGGGTCCGGGTTCGAATCCACGGCACGCACCAATGACTTTTCGGAGTTATGTGCCTATTAAATTGTTTATTATCGCTAGCTAAACGGTGAAGGTAAACATCGTGAGGAAACCTGCATGTCTGAGAGTTCTCCATAATGTTCTCGAAGGACATGTGAAGTCTACCAACCCGCACTAGGCCAGCGTGGTGGACTATGGCCTTACCCTTCTCATAGTGAGAAGAGGCCCGTGCCTAGCAGTGGGACAGTTTATATATAGGGCTGATGATGAGAAAGCCGGGAAGTGGGTCCAATTCTTGGGTCAAATTTATCTTGCAAGATTTCATTTCAGACACCGGGACAGATGAAATAAAATGAAATATTATAAATTAATCATTCTCTATAATAAAAATGACGTGTGGTTTTGCTACCTCGCTATCAACCATTTCAAATATGTGTTTACATTTATTTACCAGTATATTATTATAATCAATATGTCCTTAGGTAATCGAAGTTAATGAAATCACGTTAAACTAGATTACATAATATACTAATGGTGGAATATGACGAGAAGACGTTGTGTTTTTATCGCTGACTAGAGGAGGCCAGCAGCTACGCCCGCAATTTTTTTAAATTTACCCATTTTGGCCGATCGCGTGGGAATTTCGGGCAATACCTTCTTAGTGCACCCCTACGGTCCCCAAGGAACATACATGCCAAATTTCAGCTTCCTGTGCCCAATAGTTTCGGCTGTAGCGTGTCTGTCAGTCAGTCAGTAACGCAAGGATTTTATATATTAAGATGACACGATTATTCCACGTTCTTGGGGAGTAAAGCGGTCCATAATTATTTGTAGTGAATTTTATATTTTATTACTACAGAATTTTCAATATAATCACCCTGTATATGTACCTACTACATACGGCATAATATTTGTAATCATAACACAGCGTGAGCCGAGTGGAGATACTAAGAGACTGCCGTGTCAAGGGTATCAGGTTCCGATCGCGCACCACTGAGTCTTTGTGCCTCGGAGAGCACGTTAGACCGTCGTTCACGACTTTCATGAAGTTCTGCCTTAGAGTCAGTACCTTGAATAAATGGACACTTGTCCTTACCATAGATCCATACCTTTACAGGTAGTAGAGCCTTGCTGATTTCAGCATGAATGGGCCGGCTCGACCGGGGAAGTAATATCCTCTCACAGAAAATCGACGTAAAGTAACAGTACCTAAACTGTTGCGTTTCGTTCGGTGAGTGAGAGTTCCGGAGGCCCTATCCCCTGTTCTTTCTCCATCATCCTACTCCTCATCCTATCCCTTTTCCCAATCCCAAGAGGCGGCAACGCACTTGTGACTCCTGTGGTGTTGCTTGTGTCCATGGGCGGCGGTATTTGCTTACCATCAGGCGACCCGTCTGCTCGTTTCGCGTCGTCGCCGCCTATTACTATAAAAATGAAAAAAGCATCGTCGTTCAGCTATCTATTTGTGTTGAAGAGGTTCGACGCAATCGCTCTGTGGAAAAGTAAAGTAATTTATCTGTCAAATCTGTTTACACTAGTGCGTCGACCCCGGGCTCCAAAGTTTTGAATTCATGGGACCACGCTAGCACTGTGATGATGATAATGACGTAATCACGCCATCATAATTATATCGTTTTCATCCAATATGACGGCTGGTTGGCGTAGCGGGAGTGTAAGCGACTGCTACGTCGAAGGTCGCGGGTTCGTTACCCGCTCAAGTCAAACATTTTTGTGCATGATCATGGATGTTTGTCTTGGTCTGGGTGTTTTTATGTATAATATGTATATATTAACAAAAAAAAAGTAGGTATATATGTATGTTTATCCATTATCTAGTAGGTACCCATAGTACAAGCTCTGCTTAGTTTGGGACTAGATGGTGTAGTGTGAATGTGGTAGAATATTATATTATAATATGCATCACAGTATAGGCACAGCCAAAGGCAATGTGTTGCCATTTTGTTCTATTCCACGGAACGCAACAACACCGCAATAGAACAATATTATTGTTTTGCTCCGCGAAAACCAACAGCACGTGTGCCGTGGCCAAAATAAAACGAGTTGTAATAATTTACGTTGTACGCACATCCTGTTGTATGTGAACGTAGCATGTGTTGTATTTTACGCGATTAATATACATACGTAACGTACGGTCGGCAAAAAAGGCCAAAAATGGCCTACCACCCTACGTTCCAAATGTGCAATTAGCACATCTTGAATAACGGAGTTGATATGACTTTGAAATAATGTGCAGACAATTCTAATGCCCTTTTCTTATTTATTGTTTTCTTGTAAAAGTGGACTCTACATACTTAAACACCATGAAGGTTGTTTTATGCAATACATTGATATCTGTATATAAAAAGACCTTGCGTTACTGACTGATTGACAGTCAAGGCACAGCCAAAACTATAGGAAGAAATAATGAAGAAAGAAAAAGCGTTTATTTTCATACCAGAAAATAAAAAAAAACAATGTGGAAAAAAAAATAGAGATTTGTACACGCCTGTCGTCTGCATAAAAATAGGAGGCCAGTTCAGCATATTGCTGGACAGACGTACCCGGTGCTGGTTTTCAACTGGCTCCTAGTATAGCGCGCAAGAAGCTGAAATTTGGCATGTATTTGAGGACAGTAGGAGTGACCTTTAAAATGAGAAGTGCAGGCGTAGCTGTGTAAATCCTCTAGTTATATTATAAAATTCAAAGTATGATGCAATGCAAGCGACTGCCACGCCGAAGGTCGCGTGTTCGATTCCCGCTCAAGTCAAACATTTGTGTGCGTGAACATGGATGTTTGTCTTGGTCTGGGTGTTTCTATGTATAATATGTATGTATTTACAAAAAAAAAGTATATATGTATGTTTATCCATTGTCTAGTACCCATAGTACAAGCTCTGCTTAGTTTGGGACTAGATGGTGTTGTGTGAATGTGGTAGAATATTATTATTATTATGTAACGTAGAAGAGACCTTCCAGGTGTCCACTGTTACGTCATCCCTACTAGGGTGTGTTTAAATGAGAAACATGAGTTGAATGTTACAATAAAAATTGATTTAATTGCCAAGAAAATCTACACATCATTTAGCAAGCGAAATAAATTACTAGTAATGTGTAATTAAAAAGATATACACATTCAAAGGTCGCGTGATTCGGCGATGGGTGAGGTTTTTGTTGAGAGTCCAGCTGCCGGTTCGTCCAGGAGAGTTGGTTACTTAACTCGGAGCTGCAGCCGCCAAAAAGGGAAGCGCGCAGCCAACGCGTCCGCTTTTAAAGAAGCTCGCGGTGCGGTGGGGGGCGGAGATGCAAGCGGCCGAGAGGTGGTGTCATCTCGACGTCACAGCGACGTCACACACTCCCCCCATTAGGCCAGAATTTTCCCAGAGGGAAAATTCTGTGGCTGGTAGGCGGCAACTGCACTCCGGGACCCTGGAACAGATGAGTGGTAGTGGTGTCAGTAGGTTAAATACAAGGCAACTACTAAGCCTGAAAGAGGAGAAAAAAAACAAGTATAACCCTCGACCATTCATACGTCACCAAGCATTGAACGTTCCTATTACCTGACATACATCACATTCAAAAGACCTACACACAATTATACGCATGAACAAGCCAGCATTCATTCACGATGCGAGTCGTATTCATTATAATACACGACGCGCGAAGAGGTATTATACGTGAGTTTTATAGCAAATAGCCACCCAGTCTATGTTGGTAGGCACCACCTGACCACCCATATTCGATAAGTGAAATTAATTGAAAGTGTATAAGTCGTAAACCAATATTACGATCTTACTATATTACGATACCAACAATCATACGATTAGTTGGCAGTATCACAAACAAATTGCTCATTAACGCGCTCGATGCGAATTGTAAAAGCATAAAAAAGTGTTCATTATAATTAAGTATAAAGTATAATACAATGTTTTGAGCCGAGTGATCGGCTGACGTAAACAAGTGAGTCATCACTGCGCGCTTGGCGCCGGCCGCATTCTATTGTCGCGGACAATTAACTGGTTTCTGATCATGATACAAAGTCATCAACGGCAAATACACAATTCGGAATAGGTTGTAATGTATAGTATATCAACGCAGGAGACAATCGATGACATAGTATACACAACCATAGCTAAAAAACACAAAAAAAAACAAGCGAGAATCGAACCACAGACCGATCCGACAACAACTTTTTAACCACTGAGCCATAAGGGGAAATAAAATATTATATTACGATCAGTCATTACCAAAGCTATATGTAACAAGATATATGGGTACATGATTTAGCTGTAATTAGGAGTTAAAGGTTTTTATATTATTTGAAACAAAGTGTTAAGTTATTTTAGTGATTAGATCATTAGTGAAGAGCATTAATCATTACATTCTTAAACTTTGTAGTGAGTTAATTTAAGATCCTTTATATGGAAATCACCAAGAGAAACATATCTGATATTTATATAGTTATGTAAATTAGATAGTTATCAGATAGTTGGATAATTAGTTAGATAAATAACAGATTGTGCAAAAATATTAAGTTTGGAAAACCTCTTCGACAATTTATAACAGTAATATTTATTCATTGTTAGCATGTTTATATAAATCGTTAACACAACAATGCGTTATCTTGAGACTTGTGAGCTCCAACTCGAAAACAATAGCACTATTGTTGGCCTTCACAAATAATTATGTAGGTAATTATAACTTCGCATACATATGCGTCTTACATTGTTGTTAATGACACTGTACCCAATCGTTTATAAACACATTTATGCTATAATAGAATAAGATTTAATTATTTTATTCAGCTTTTAGGTTTAAAATAAACGACGGTGAAATACGAAATGGTATTATCTTTAACTTGTAAACCAAATTATTTGCTTTAGTTATTAAAGTATAAAAATTATTGATTTATGTAGAAATACCCACATTAGTTATTTAAGTATTGAAATTATTTATTTAATTTGTATGTGTACAGACACTTTAGTTATTTAATGAGGTATAAATATTATTTATTTGATTCATATGTAAATAGCCACTTATTTATTCAAGAATAGAAGTTATTGATTTAATTTTATGTGCAAATACCCACTTTAGTTAAAGTAAGTTTAGTTCAATTAAGTTTGATAATTTCAGTTTGATGCCTAAACACAAGAACACATTTTAACCAGCACTATTTAAGAAGGTTTAGTAAAACTAGATGCACAGCATTTTGTATAAAGGAAACAAGTTACATATTGATAATTAAGTATTATTACGGCTGTCAGCAGTTTAATTTTATCATTTATTTATCATTATAAGTGTTATATATTTCAATAGAAACCAGACATTGAAAGAGCAATCCTAGCGACACAAAACATTACAAAAAAAAACATAATTCAATAATTTACGACGCAGGAATTTTTTGATTGAGTTCACAATGAACAGTAAATGCATAAATAGATGCATTTTCAAATAACATACCGATAGGCAGTAACAAGAAGATAAAATCGAAGACCAAAAACAACGATTTTAGCAAAATAAACATTTGACAAAACGAACAACTAATAATTCTACGATGATATTCGTATTTCTATACCAAATAGACAATAATTACATTCGTTCATTATTGTTAGTGAGCAACCTGCATGTGACACGTGTACATTTTATTAATAAATGAACGCGGAATTCTAGCTAAATACCTAGTATATAATACGCTAGCATCTTTAGATACGTTCATTCTCAGCCAGTCCAACTATAATAAGTAAACGTGGCATAACAAAGATGCAACTTTCTTAGTAAAAAGGAAAAAGAATAGTTAATTTTAAAAGATAATCACCGTAGTAGGCGGTAAAAGTATTAAATAATACCGACTTTATAGAAATATATCGCCGTACAAAATCGCTAGCAGAAGGTTATAGTAGAAAAATTAAAAGAAATGAAAAAGAGAAGGGTGTGAATTCGTTCCATAAGTCAGCCAAAGCAGATTATTAGCAATAATTACCAGTAGCACTCAATTACCGTAGTGGCATTTAAAAAAGCTAATCGCGAAGCATACGATCAACGAAGGTGACCTTAGCACGTCGTTAGTGGACGTGAGGCCATAAATCGCAATACAAAGAATGCGATCAAGGAATGTGACCACAGCGCGTCATTTAGTTGACACGTGGTCGCAAGCAAATTGATTATAACTTGTTACTTATGCGGTTGATACAAAATTAATTATCACATGCGGCAATAGAAATAGTTATAATATAAAAATGCTTACCAAGCGTAGTAAGACAAAATTTGTCTGTTGTGACCAGCTCAACACGCCCGACCTTCCGAGCACAACAAAACAAAAAGAGAAAATGTCTATTGTGGCCGGCATAACACCACCGACTTTCCGTCCACAATAAAACAAGCAAAAAGAAACAATATATGCCACTAAAATAATTACACACTGCTTTGGAACGACTTCACACATACACAAAAATAAAAAAAGGGGACTCACCGGCAGCGGATTCTCAACAAAACCCTACCTATAATATTCCCGTGGGCGCCACTGTAACGTAGAAGAGACCTTCCAGGTGTCCACTGTTACGTTATCCCTACTAGGGTGTGTTTAAATGAGAAACATGAGTTGAATGTTACAATAAAAATTGATTTAATTGCCAAGAAAATCTACACATCATTTAGCAAGCGAAATAAATTACTAGTAATGTGTAATTAAAAAGATATACACAGGGTCGCGTGATTCGGCGATGGGTGAGGTTTTTGTTTAGAGTCCAGCTGCCGGTTCGTCCAGGAGAGTTGGTTACTTAACTCGGAGCTACAGCTGCCAAAAAGGGAAGCGCGCAGCCAACGCGTCCGCTTTTAAAGAAGCTCGCGGTGCGGTGGGGGGCGGAGATGCAAGCGGCCGAGAGGTGGTGTCATCTCGACGTCACAGCGACGTCACAATTATTATTATAAATGGCAATCTCTTCAAAGTTTTGACAACGGATGTTAGTAAAGTGTTAAGAAGACTGGTAGACCACTTTTTTGGCTGACCGTACGGACTGTAAATATAAGTGAAGCTTTATGGCATGTACACATCGTGTTCGCCTTGTTTAAGGGTTTATGCACCCGGTCACGACGTTGCCGAAAAGTAAACTGTTTACGTATGTTCAATAATTAATTGTAATGCGTTTTGAACAGGCAAAATGCTTACCTTAGTTTTCCTTTGATTCACACGTTTCAAGTTTTTGATATACTTCTACACTAATATTATTATAAAGAGGAAAAATTTGTATTTTTATTTGTTTGTTTATTTGTAATGGATAAACTCAAAAACTACAGGACGATTTTAAAAATTAGAAAGCTACATTATCTGCGAGTAACATAGGCTATATTTTATTTTAGAAAAAATAGGAGTCCGTAAGATATTTGGGTTTATTGGGTACGCGAAGAAGTTCCTTCAGGACGCGATTGAAACCGCGGGAAACGGCTAGTTAATTTATATTTCCTTAATAATTTTCACTAAAATACCTCAAAATACCTAATTCACGCTATTCTAAACGACACATGCTACGTACCTAATCACTGTGAGGTATTTTAAAAACCCGGCACATACACAACGTCACACATACGCCACGGTTTGAGTCGTAACAAAGCCTTTGACGAAATACGTGCGGCGGGAAGGTATGCGGTAAAGCCAGTATTAATATTACTGTTACATTAAATTTTCATGTAATATCACTAATTTGATGTATTACAGTTTCCGCAGTAAAAAGCCTCCTCTCCAGCCTCCTATCTCCACACACAAGAAATCACAGCAAAACATGGATTCATTGTGACTCGCGACGTGACGCAAAACGCACAAGCAAACAAGCTAATTTTCTTTTTTACCCGACTACGGCAAAGACTAAGGAGATGATTTTGACAGGCTATGTATGTGTGTATGTTCATCTGTTCCCTCATAGCTCCTAAGCCACTGAGGCGTTGATAAAACCGTCTTGATCGTCCGTTGAACATAGGCTACGTGATGTGTCACAAAACTCAATGTGGCGCTCTCTAGCGCCAAAAAAGTGTTGTGTTAAAAAAAAAGAGATAAACACATCGTGTTTGATATAAATTGAAAGGGCGTCACATGCACATTTCTAAAATATTGCTTAAATTTAAAGTGGCGCCCTCTAGTGGACAAAAAATGATGTGTTAAAAAAAAATTAGATAAATACACCGTGTTTGATATAATTTGAAAGGGCTTGTCGATTTTTCTAATCTATAGATATAATATGTAATTTATCACTGAAATGTTTGTACGCGCATAACTTCCGAACGGTTGTACCAATTTGGATAAATCTTTCTGCTATGTGGTTTGTATAAAAAATACAAATAGGTATTTAAATGGCGGTACGAAGTTTGCTGTGTCAGCTAATATTATAAACAAGTAGTGTACGGACGACGTCCACGTTTTCAAAGCTTGGCTTGGCAAAATCAGCAGATTTTCAAACAAACTTCTGTCTAAAGTTTGATCGATGAAACAATTTTCGAAATGAAATAGGTGACGACCTATAAAGAGCTTTTCAAAGTATAAGTTTCATATAGGACTACGTTCGGCATTATACTTTTATTTTGTATGACATCGTTAAATTACAATTTTGCTCTTACCTTATATTTTGGACTGAAACTATTACATGTTCGAGTGCATTTTGATTTAAATTAAAATTATTTTTTATTCTTTTATAGACTCACGCCTGTATCCCCGAAGGGGTAAGCAGAGGTATAATATTACACCCACATTTCGCCATGAATTTTTAGGTCGCACGTAATAAGGGGCAAGCCTATTGCCGTACCGGCCACATTACCAGACTTCGTGCTGCTACTGAGAATTTCCTAACGGAAAAACCCAATAACACTTTGCCCGACCCGGGAATCGAAACCGAGACCTCCCAATCCCATTTATGCCGCGAGACTAAAGAGGCAGTCATTGCTGTAAATTGAAATTATTGTGAGTGTTATGTTGTAACTAATTGATGATTGTAATTAAAATATATTGGTGTAATATGTTTCATAACGATTGTTTTGATTACTTGTGTAAACAAAATGTTGTTTACTATTTGCTCTATGTCTCTGTATCTTTAAAATTATGAAAAGCTAAGCTACCTTTTGCCTGCCTTTTCTTAGTATTTACTTCAAAATAAGCTAATTTTCAAACTTTCAGCGCCTATTATACTTGTTTATATTATCCTTCATTAGCAAGCACCTACGTGGAAGGAAATCACTGTCCAAATGTTATGTTTCTTGCAGTAGTAATGTAAGCTTTCCGATGTAATGTCAGTCAGATAAGTATCTTATACATACAGGGTGTAAAAAGACCCTTAACGAAAACTGAAATCCCATGTTGTACCAATCACTTTGAACATTTTCTACTTCGGCACGATACCTGGGAAATTACTGGTTCAGGAGATATTGAGGCTCAAAGTTAGTATGGAATTTTTCTAATTAGGTACAAAATCGATGCATTTACCCCGCCAACATGTTCTTTAGATGCCCTATGACCCCATGTATTTGGAGCATTGCACGTGCGCGCTTTTAATTGCGGTTAAAAAAATGTGAAATCTTTAAAAAGAATTAGTTTCCCAGGTATTATTTTTGGTTAGTATGACTTGACATGATGTCCACAACGAGTAGATTTCAGCTTGGTGATGGGTCTTGTGACACCCTGTATACTAGGATTCGCCCACGCACCGCCCACGGAGGTCTATTTTGTCCCTTTTAGGTGGAAATCTACAAAGATCCTTTCTTAGTGCTCACCTGCCCTCCCCAAGGAACAGTCCTAATTTCAGCTTTTTGCGGCTAATAGTTCCGTCAGTGCGTTATCTGTCAATCAGTCAATTAAGAAAGAATTTTATATAAATTGATGATAAGATGGCATTGTGAGTCGCATATGTTGAGTAGCATTATTCAAGCTGCTGTGATTTCAAAAGTCTTGTTTGTGCCACACGGTCGGTGGCGCGAAATGAGTTATCTGCGGAGTCGCGCATTATTTCAACAGATATACGTTTAAGTGCGGATAGGCGATTAACATTTAAGTGCGGAATGGCAAGCATGGCGACTAAAATTGCGCCCGTCACATCTGCGGCCTTACGTTCCTTGCAATTCTTTATTTGCTTTGGACGACGTTGGAATACAACAATGGTTTTTAAACATTATTGACTAGAACATGTCATTGTATATAATATGATTTTTATTAACGGATTATAGCAGTAGATTGTTATTTACAAAAGAGAGAATGTAGTATGGATACCTCTTTTCCTTTCCTCTCATTCTGTTTCCAGCAAAAAAAAACAAGTGGATAACTAGAAAATGCCTTCCGAAAATATTCACTACCTTCACCAATAAAAATCGTATAACAATCAGAACACTAGCCGTGTACCCAACCTAATTCGCTATTCATTGCATGCACAGTGGGCTTATACAAATTGTTGGAGCGTATGGGGCCCGCAACGGTCCTTACAGTTAACGAAACTGTCGTCTCTGGGGACTGATAATGCCTTAGTGGTCGTATTACCCTATTATTGGAGGGTAACCACAGTAAAGACCATTATGTTTTGTAGAGCAATGTGTTTGATTGCTACAATGTGGTGTGAATACAAATGTAAAGACTGGTTTAAGAGTTGGAGATTGGCTATTTAGATGCTGGTTACATTTGCCTTTAAGTGGCTCTCTGATCGCATAAGTTTGCAGACAATAGTGGAGTATGGCTTCGAATAAAAAGCCGGGTCTACAAAACATTTACCAGTATAAGAAATAATGTTGTCTAAACCTGCTGTCATATGCGTTTAACATATAGGATCAAAGTACTCGTCAACACGAATGAAGCAAACTCAAACTCGATAGGGTTGTCATGTTTGGCCACCACTACAACCTATGGCCACCTTACAACTCCATCATCGGATCAGCTCAATTACATCATGATGTCCTCCTGACCAATTTCGGCCACGGCGGCTTGTCTATATATGATACTTGCCAACTGCGTGGCACATATTATAGTGCACAAGTGTGTGCGCATACACAAGTGCATTCTCTATTCCCTCACTCTCATAGTCCGATGGGACGCCACAAGCGACACGACCGGAGAGAGATTGGGCGCAGGACCAACGGCTTAACGTGCTTGCCGAGGCACGGGGATGTGACACCGCCAACTCCATAAATCCGAACTTCTACTGGATAATTCCTAACAGAAAAACCCAATATCACTTTTTGTTCGACCCGGGAATTGAACCCGAGACCTCATGATCCGCAGTCGCTTACACTACCGCAGGACCACAGAGGCAGTCAATCATAATATTGGATTGTCACGCGATTTACTCATGCATACAAAATTTGAGCTCAATAGAAAGGCGGGAAGTGGGTCAAATTTATCTTGCAAGATTTCATTTCAGACACCGGGACAGATGACAGTAAATATATATTATTTTCAAGGTAGTAGAGCCTTGCTGATTTCAGCATGAATGGGCCGGCTCGACCGGGGAAGTACTACCCTCTCATAGAAAATCGACGTAAAGTAACAGTACCTAAACTGTTGCGTATCGTTTGGTGAGTGAGAGTGCCGGAGGCCCTATCCCCTATCCCTTCTCCCTGATCCCACTCCTCATCCTATCCCTTTTCCCAACCCCAAGGGGCGGCAACGCACTTGTGACTCCTGTGGTGTTGCTTGTGTCCATGGGCGGCGGTAATTGCTTACCATCAGGCAATCCGTCTGCTCGTTTGCCACCTATTACCATAAAAAAAAAAAAAAAATATATATATATATATATTATATATATATATATATATATATATATATATATAGTATATATAGTATATATATATAGTATATATATAAGATTATAAATAAACCTCGCTATTAACCATTTCAAATATGTGTTTACATTTATTTACCAGTATATTATTATAATAAATATAACATTAATCGAAGTTAATGAAATCACGTTAAACTAGATTACATAATATACTAATGATGGAATATAATGAGAAATTATATACCGTTTGATGTTACTCGTACTAATTGATTGTTCATCAAAATATTTTAATTAAGATTCGAATAATATATTATTATAATGTATGTTTTTAGGGTTCCGTACCTCGAAAGGAAAAAACGGAACCCTTATAGGATCACTTTGTTGTCCGTCCGTCTGTCAAGACCCTTTTTCTTCAGGAATGCGTGGAGGTATCAAACTGAAATTTATACTAAATACTCGAATCTACGGTTCCATAGAGCTGTAAAAAAATTCAAAACTTCGAATTCAACGCAATCAAAAGATACAGCCGTATATGCTGCAAATTGCAGCATATTTTCAAACTCGCATTGGAATCAAAACCTATAGGGTACTTCCCGTGAACTCAGAATCTTGAAATTTGGTACGAAGCAGCGTCTTATATCACTCATAAAGAAAAAAATTGCGAAAACCGTAAATTTTTAGTTACAGCGCATATAAAAAAATATTTTTAATAAATTTAAAGTAACTACCCCCTTTCACTTGAACGCGTGGAGGTATTTAATTGAAATTCATATCAAATACTCAGGTATATAACACCGTAAGGCTGCAACAAATCAAGCTTCTATGTCAACGCAATCAAAAGAAAGAGCAATAAAAGCATATTTTCAAACTCGCGCCTACTCGCAAGTGAATCAAAACCTACAGGGTACTTCCCTTGAACTCAGAATCTTGAAATTTAGTACGAAGTAACGTCTTATATGACATATGAAGGAAAAATTGCGAAAACCATACATTTTTAGTTACATCATATGAGAAAAAATATTTTTAATCAATTTAAAGTTACTACTCAAATACTCAAGTATATAACACCGTTAGGCCGCAACAAAATCAAGCTTCTATGTCAACGCAATCAAAAGGAAGAGCATTATAAGCATATTTTCAAACTCGCGACTACTCGCAAGGGAATCAAAACCTACAGGGTACTTCCCGTGAACTCAAAATCTTGAAGTTGGTACGAAGCAACTTCTTATATCACTTATAAAGGAAAAATTGCGGAAACCGTAAATTTTTTGTTACACCATATAAGAAAAATATTTTTAATAAATTTAAGTTACTACCCCTTACCTCTTTAACGCGTAGAGGTGTTAAATTGAAATTCATAGCTAATACTCAAGTATATAACACCGTTAGGCTGTAACAAAATCAAACTTCTATGTCTACGCAATCAAAGGAAAGAGCAATTTAATTCATATTTTCAAACTCGCGACTACTCGCAAGGGAATCAAAACCTACAGGGTTCTTTCCGTGAATTGAAATTAAACTACAGTTTACGGATTTTATCGCGTTATATTGGTTTCACTTGTTTTTACATTTAAACCGAATGATCTAGAAACTACATTTTTATTACTAGCCAACGTTTCGAATTCTTTACAGGATTCATGTTCACGGCAGACTGAGGTGGTATTTGTCTTTGTTCTTGAATTTAAAAGTTATCTCAAAGTACCCGAACATTTTTCAACTGTTAGTGTTACTATCTACGCAGAATGTGCTCACTGTGTCTCTTGATGTCTTCTGGTGACTTTGTCCTTCTTGGGTTTCATTAGCCTGATAACAGGGTCCCAAGCTGGAGGAACATTCCAACCATCTTCTATTGAAATTAGGATGTTTTTTTAATTTCAATAGCTTCTCGTATCATTCTTGGAATAAAGCGGTGTTCTTTTGCGAGTATCTGTGGTTTATCAAATCGCAGGTAATGGTTGGTTCCTTGTTCTACATGTTCACACACCAGCAGACTTCGTCGAGCGTTTGTGTTTAATGTCAGCTATATGTTCCTTTAGTCGAATGCCTATGCTTCTCTTGGTTTGTCCAATGTATGAGAGCCCACACTCACAGTCTATCTTGTAAACCCCGGCCTCTTGTAAGGGTAACTGGACTCTTGACAGATGGTAATAATTGGCTTATCTTCGTTGGCGGCTTGTAGAAAGTTTTGATTGAAGCCTCGCTTCAAGATGTAGCCAATCT